>OY796890.1:30085267-30412206 GCA_963680785.1 Diplosoma virens | reverse complement strand
GTTTCAAGTTGGCCGGTTGCTGCTAATTTTAAGTCAATTTCAAACACATAATATTTTGCTCCTTCCAAAGAATATTCTTCACTGCGACTGTCAACCAAGTCATGATTATCAAATGAAACCGTTGATGGCAAGTTTCCACGAATCGAAAGCACTTGTTCACTCCTCATTCGTATCTCCTCATCGTTGTCACCCAACATGGCGATCAAGACATTTTCCTGGTATGCGAAAAATGCATTTCGTTGCACAACTTTCAGAGCAGTTTTCCGAACAGCTTCGTCAGGCACCTGAAGAATTCGTTGGACCAAGTTGAAAAAATTTCTAGATCCGCAAGTTAGTTGACTATTTAACTTAATTTCAAACCAACTTGGAAAGTAAACTTGAAGACAAAACTTCGTCAGAGTTTCCAAGTTTGAGGAGGGTTCATCCACCGAAACATAATATCTGAGGATTCGACAGCCAGAGTTAGCCAGCGTGAATGCACAACTGGGACCCTACTTTTAAATATTGCAAGTCGCTGTCGACAACTCCCATGATTATTGCTGAATATATCTTGTAAGCATAGTGTTGATCAGTACTCAGATCATTAACAACTGATTCTGGCAACTGTACAAACTGAGGGTTTGAAATTGACTTAAAATTAGCAGCAACCGGCCAACTTGAAACATCTCCAGTTAAACACTTCCCAATTGGTCCTGCAAATGTGTCAGGACTATTGGTGGTTCCATCAAGCATAGTAAAGACATGGCGCAAGGGTAGTTCATTGTATTTGTAGTAGGCAAATTACCCATTGTAGTGGCTTGTTCAATAGTTCTTCCAACTTACGAATGCAACCATTGAACTTGCCTGTCATTGCTGCAGTTCCATCAGTGCCAACTACTGTAAGCTTGTCATGTAATTCGGTGTTGGCAATGGTGTTGAAGATCTTTTGTGCTATGGTTCTTCCTTTGCCATCCTCTGTGGAAAAATAAGAAAGATAGTATTCACCAGGCTGCCCAACCATTGTATAGTGATCTTCAAGTTGCATAGACCTGTAAAACTTGTCATTTGGCCCTTGCATGGTGACCTGTGTTGCATCTTTGCGCCCATCAAAGTATATGGCATTCACTAACTTGAAATTTTCTTGCTCCTTTTTCCTAATTTCAGCACGGCATCGTTCTCGCTCTCTTCGAAGCTTGCTACGATCAATAACGTATGTCTTGTCATCATCAGTAATTAGACCCAAATCTTGCATCACACTATTAGCGATCGCAGCAGCAGCTCTGTCAGATATCTGAAAACGCTCACTCATCCTTGCAAGGTTTGACCAAATCATTCGATTCTGATTTTCATATGGCATTGATTGAGAAAAAAATTCAGAAGCAGCAGAAGATTGCGTTTGGTCTGTGTTGGTTGAACTAGAATCTGACAGATAATCCAAAGCTGACTCTGATGTAACTGATGTAACGGAAGAACATGTTGGTGGTTCTGGATGAGGTTGTAAGGGTCGAGAGCGCCTCAAAAACTGTATGTCAGCTGACGTTGAAGGAACCACAGCATCCACACATTTTCCAACTCGCTTACTAGTTTGATCTTTATAAAAAGCATAATCATCATCTGTCATTTTCAAACATATTGTTTCTCCAAAATTCTGCGCTGCTTATTGTCAACACAAAAAACATCAAATATTTCATCAATAGTTGACATAAACTCTTTTTCCTTTTGTAAAAATGCTTCTCCTCGTTTTTTCTTTGACCAGCGATGTGCACTGAAACAATTCACAAAACTTTGAACTTTTTTCGAAATGGTGTACAGATGAATGGGATATACGTTGCACCATACCCATCTGTCATAAATTTCTCTGGCAATGTCATTTGCAGCATTGAAGGTTCGAAAGTTTTTCAAATAAAGAATGCGTTCTATTACATGTCGCTTGGTAGGCAATACTCCTGGTGGAAAACTATCACGGGTAGAGAAAGTGTGTCCACTATGTAAAATCTTTTTTACAGAAGTTAGTAAAAATCTTTTTTACTAAACTTTCCGTCTTTTCATGTTTTACTACTTCGCAGTTTGGCCAAAGCTTTGATTTACACAATTACTTAACAATATACCTGCAAAAAATAATAATAACTTTTCAGATAACTATTAGTTAAGTACAAAGAAACAAAGTTATTAAACAGTTTTTCTATCATAACTTTTTTTCTAGTGGAAATAGACAAAAACTTTCTCTTAGCACATATAGAAACATGATGATTCTGCAAATTTTGAGCCATAAATCATGCCTCTACGATAAGCGATTACTGAGTTACGACATTTTTAGGAAATTTTACCCCTCAAAACACATTTTGGGGGTTGCTAGCCCCCCAAAGGTAGCAACTCGCCAAAACCAATTTTTATCGTAGATTTTACCTATTTGGCAGGATTTAAGAAGTACACTTTTTTCAAATTTTTTTTCACTCCACGCTAGTAAGCAACTTCAGTGCTACATACACGGACCGGCTGTTACTTGATTTTTTTTATCTCTAACCTGTTTATTTTTCTATAATGCAAGTTTGATTAAATGAAAGTTAGTTTTCAACATCAAAAAACCAGATTATACGTTTAATAAAGCCAAGTAAATACGTACTAAAAACCAATCGTAAAGTTCGATCAGGCCCAGATATACTTGAAAGAGCAGCGAGAAAAGTCTCTGAGGAAGGAATATCTTACTGAAGTGCTACTAGTAATTTCGGTGTTGACAAAATGACACTAATGAGATATATCAAGAAAAAGCAAATTAATCCTAATTGTGCATTAGGATATGCAGCATTAAGCTTGCAAATGATAATTTTTCCTCCTGAGATGGAAGAATTAACAAAACATATTGTGTTCGTGGCAGACATGTATTTTGGTCTTTCACCAGAGAAATGTAAAGAGCTAGCATTTGATTTTGCAATGAGGAACAAGCTACCAATTCCTCAATCTTGGAAAGATAATAGAAAAGCAGGCATCCAGTGGTGGATCAGTTTTAAACAACGACATACCGTAACTCATCGACTTTGCCAATCCCAAAAGCCGCTCCCAGAAAAAGATCTTTGACTAGATCAAGAGGGAAGATTAGGATTTATACTGACACTCCTGATAGAGATGAAGTGGAAAAAAATCAATTGAAAAGAAAATAAAACCAACTAAAATAAATGCCAAGCGAAAGCTTTTTGTCAAGCAGGGAAAAAGAAAGAAACCGCAACCAACTGTCATTAGTTCATCGTCTGAAGAAGACATCCCATATAAAGAAAAAAGGTAAGTGGATAGTCTTATTTTAAATGAAAAGATTAAACCTAACTTAGGAGACTATGCTGTGGTAATTGCAAAAAGGAAAATTAAGGTCTTTACTATACGTTGCACGCGTTGATGACTATGATGATAAAAACGACGATTACGAGGAAATGATTTTACAAAACATAAACAGTGGAGTTTATTCTGATGTACCACTGCTCATTGTTAATGAATAAGATACCGCTTCTTTTGCTGCAGACGATATTGTTTTGAAGCTTCCTTCTCCAGTTGCAGTCGGAGGATTAGCGAGAAAAAATCTGCTACAATTTAATTTCGATTTTAGCAAATTGGCGTTAGCTTAAAACAGCTAAAAATTTTTCACTTTATTTGCAAATGCTTGTTTATTCCGCAGGCTTTCGACTTTTCTTCTCAACGTTAATAAATGCAAAAAATTTTCATGGTTATAGAAAAAAACTTTTAGATTATCGTTTCTCAGTAAAAACTAGTCTTTTTTTAAGAATTGTTTTGCAAAAAAAAAATTGAAAATATTTTAGATGAAAGGTATTGATTTATTTTTCAGCCAATTCTCCTTCCACAAAAAGGATGTCGGAGTAATTAATCCTCCCAATAACTGACCATGGTTATAAAAATTGCAGTTTGTATTAATTATGGTTCAGCTCCTCTTTAAGTTGTGATTTTATAATGTTTTCTTATAGTGTATCATTTTACCTTAAGCGTATCAACTTACCTTTTGGGTGTATCAACTTAACTTACAAGTAAGGCAAGTTGATACACATGTGCGTTGTTTTTTTAACGCTGATTATATAAAAACTAAAAAAGATAGGAAATTGTAAGTGTTACAAAAAACTTGGTTACGATATAAAGTTTTATTTAAAACTTTAACCAGACTTTTATGTCAAGTACTTTTCACAAGGGTACAAAAAAGTGAAAAAGTGAACATCTTACCTCACCTTCCCCTACTAAAGTAGAAAAAAATTAAATTTAGGTACGCTCAAAAAAGCTTTTTTGTCACTGTTTCTTTGCTTAGTAAAATTCGTGTTCACAGCTGCTGGTAATGTGTTGGGCCAACGTTGAAGGCAGCATTGGCTGTCTCCCTTGTGACTAAGTTGATGATACGCTGGTAAGAAGTTGGCAAAATTTTTTTATTCAAAGACATTACCAGTTGTTTGTGTTAAATATTAATGCAAGCTTTTTACAAAACAGGGACAACAAGTAGGCTAATGTACATCTGCTACAGTTCTTTGCTTGATCAAATTTTAATTGCTTCGATTGTTAAATAATAGAACATTTTCTGATGAGGGATAGCCTATATATTTTTGTTATGCCTCAACGTTTAAAAAGAATAAAAAAAAATGTTAGTTTCTATGGTCTGATAGTTGAAAAAAAATCCGAACAGTTTTTGGATGACAGTAAAAAGTCGGAAAAACTGCCAACTATTTGCCAACTCTGCCAACAAAATGCCAATGTAACTTTGTTCTCCTTTGCTCAAGTCTATATGAATCAATTTTATTTGAGCGGCATGAGCCCGGTGCGTATTGCACAATGCTCCATTTTAAAATGCGCGTAATTTTATTTGAAATAGTTAAAAATTTTATTAATGATTTGTTTTTTAAGCGTTTCTATTTGCTGAATTAAAAATAGCTCTTAGTTAATTACCTATGCTGGCATGGGCGTCCGCTGGGGGGCAAAGCGGGCATATGCCCCACTGGAAATTGACATTTTATTATGAAATACTTTAATTTCGCATAATTCTGCCCCTCCCAGAAGTTTTACCCCTCCTGGAAATTGGTTACGGGACGCCCATGTATGCTGGCTTCATCACCAACGCCAATTGTCGCTCAAACAACGTCAACCAACACGCAATCAACGCACTCGAAAGCATGAAGAGGACAAATATAGCAGCTACGTCGCTAATAAAATCACAAATGAAAGATTCCAATGCAGTGTACATTTATATACGAATCTCAACAATCATCTCTCGGGAGTGGACTTTAAACTGATCGATCGTCAACCGCCGGACGCGCCCAATCTTTTATAAGCAACTTAACGAGGAACCGTCACGTGACCAGCACGAAACCAAGCGGAACATTCCAACGGTTCGTTAGTTAAGTTCGCTACAGTGGTAGTGATGCATGGTGATACAATTAAGTAAAGGTTGGCAAAATAGTAGAATCCACCTCACTCAACTCTGGGCCAATGTTTAGCACCAACATCTTGCCAATGTTTCTTAAGTTGGCAGTTAGCGTTTTGCCAACGTTGGTAAGATTGCTGAAGTAGTTGGGCAGATGCAGTAGCATGCGCTGGTCATTCATAATCAGCCAACTTTCTACAGGGTCTGGAATTTTAGTGTTGGCTGAACGCTGGCAAAGTGCATCAGTGTTGGCGGAAAATGTGATTTTGGTGCACTCAACTCTGGGCCAACTGTAGACGCCGTCATCTTGCCAGCATTTCTGCTGCTGAAAAACTGCCTTTCGCCAATGTTGGCTAGATGAAAAATGTTTACTGGGTATGATCAACATGGTCACAGTTCAAAACCTTTTCGCGCCATTCTGTTGTGTCCTTGGGAAAGACACCTTACGGCACTTTTTCCTGCTTGGTGTTCTTGGCAAGCAATTCTAAATTTTAATCATATCTCTATTAAATTACAAGCGGCCAGCAATATCTTGGCATCTTTGGAAACAGATCTGGATAATTGCTTAGCCTATATATTAGCACCTCCGTCGCTTTCCTGCGAATTAGGAAGATAAATATAGAGATAAAATAAATAAATATACTGAAAAAGTGAAAAAAATAGGTCTGCACTTTAACTAGAAGTGACATTTTGACGTCGCCATAAAATGATTCAAATTCTTGGTTTGGCCAATCTTCGATCTCAATTCGGCATACTTGTATTGCCCCCAAACCCTTAAATTTTTTGGGCTGGTGCAGCTATGTCTTCAACTTTATTTCAAACAGTTAAGTTTCCATTCTAGACAATTTCATTCACTTTTGAAACCTTAACTACAATCTATGCAACAAAAAAGTGGTTTTATTTTAAAATTTGTCCCTTTCGCCAAAACATTTTCTATCGACCCTCCCCTCAACCAGAGATGAGCATGGACCGGATCCGGAGAAACGGCTCTTGGTTGGATTCGGATAATACCAACAGCCATTTATTGTAGGTTAGGACAATGCCAAAGCTATAAACTTTGCAGAGCCAAATGCACACTTGTTTCACGAGGTCCCAATCGCCACTAAACTTTGATCTAGTCCATTGCTGACCACTTGGATGTCACAATATGGCGCCTTCATGTGAACTGTGACAGTGAGTTATGAAAAAAAAGACTCGAAGATGAAAGAAGAGACTGTTTTTCAGATTTATTTCAGAAACCGTATTTCCTGACTAGACAGCAGAAATGTTTGTCTTTTTGCCCATCAAAAAAAAATAGACGAAATTTAATTCTTTAATGACATTGAATCGTATTTCCGCCGTTTAAGACTTAAAGAATTTTTCTGCAACAACACTTCTCCCAACACTCCGACCAACTCTGCAGGTACGTTTAACAAAAATCAACCACAATCAAAATTGAATAACAGTAACTGGACTCCACCAAGTGGCCGTCACCAAACCCTGGATCTTTATATCAAATGCTTCAGAAAACAATCACAAGCTGAAATCATGAAATTACATGAGAAATCATATGACAACATTAGCTGTAAAGAAAGAGCAGCTATACAAAGCTTAAAAAGAAACAAAAATATTATAATTAAACCAGCTGACAAAGGCGGAGCTACCCTGATTTTAAACAAATCAGAATATATAAAGGGAAAAAATCAACTCAACCACCAACAAAACTACCAAACACTTTCTTTAGACACGACTAAAGGCCCGTTTCCACTACGAGCATGTAAAAGAGCATTCTTTCTTTCTTTTATTGATCTTGGATTGAAGCGAGCGCAAAAAAAATCAATAGAACAAACAAAGAATGCTCTTTTCCACGCTTGTAGTGAAAATGGGCCTTAAGAATTTCAAATTAGAGCTAACTAAACTTATTAAATCTTTTCCAGATCCCTATACTGTAAATCCCAACTCTTACCCTACATTCCCCCAATCCCCAACCTGGAAAATTTTACCTTCTACCCAAAACCCACAAACCTAACAATCCTGGCCGACCCATCATTTCTAACAATAACACTCTTACTGAACACTTATCACACTTTGTAGAGACTAGTGATGTCGCGGATACAAAATTTTGTGTCCACAGCCCACAAGCATTTTTTTATTTGTGACACCACACTGCACTGCACCACAAAATTGTTACCAAAAACTTCACTGCACCGCGCTGCACCACAAATCATATATTTAAATATAAAATTTTTAGACATCTTTTTTTTTTTTCTTAAATGGTATTTGTTTAAACAATAATCACTGTTGTAGTCATCAAAGTAAGCCCTTTATATTTCGGATTCAGCAATTCCATTGCTATTGGCATTATCTTGTTATATCATTAGAAGCACTTTAAGCACATTGCTCTGCTTGGCATCCCAGCAAGCAGCCATAAGTCAGTAATGTCTCTATAGCTAAAAAAAAAACAAATAAAAAATTTCAACCCAACAGCAATATCTTGGCCTCTTCAAAAGCTGATAGGGATAATTGGGGTCTCTTCAAGAAGTCACCGTATGTGATTTTTGTTTGTGAAACTAACTCAAAATCCTTAGTGGTTACTGTTGCTTCTTGAAAAGCCTTTTTTTCTTTTAGTTTTCTTTTTTATTCTATTATGGTGCTGAATGGGGATTTCGGGTAAGTTTCATTAAAGAAAATTGCTTACCATGACTTCTTGAAGAGAGCCAATAATTAGTATTATGCCCCTTATGTTCTTAGTATAATGTCCCTCAATGTTTTCTTGCAAGTTAAAAAGATATATAGAAAAAATATGATTATCTCTTTTTTTGCAAACACAAACCTTGCTTACTATCAAGTTTGTTTTTTTTAATGTTTTTTGCTTGGAATTTGAAAAAGTAATCACTTGAATATATTGCATAAATTAGTCAGTTTTTTAACCATAAAACCTTACCAAAACCCTTGATATGCATTTGTGGTCAAAGCAATAGCTGATGTCATGCTAAGCTATTTTTTTACAGCTATAACAAATATCAAATCCTCACAAATAACCTTTATTAAACTACATTCAATAAGTATATTCAATTTAAGGTGTAGGTAACTACTATTAAAAATTACATTCTGAAAGAAATCACGAAAAATTAAATACAAGTAAATTAAATCATTAATAAGTTAAGTTAAGATCAATTTTTATTCAATTCATTTGATTTTAGATAATGCTACCAAACTAACCATTGTAGCTAAATAGACTTTTCAAAGTTAAATCTGGTAATGTTTTGTTAAAGCATGTTGCATAACACTTTAATATGCAATTGCAACACGAAGAAAAAACAATGTAATTTAAATGCATTTATACAAATCTTTTTTTTGCAAAAGGTCTCTATTTCTACACTTTCTTAGACAAAAATAGGTGTTCAACTGTCATATAAGATTAACAACTGAATTACAAACTCATTTTTTGCAGTTTGTACACATCTATTAATGATGCTTCAGCTTCTACATTTTTTTCAAGGTATTTTGCCAAATGCAACACGTTAACACTGTAATGTATCTATTTTAAACTATTTTAACAGTTTCTAACATGTTGCTTTATCTCCATTAACACATTTTGTATGATCCCAAATTTAAATTGGCTTTTGTTAAATCAATAGAACTAAGACTACTTGTATTTAACCTTTTTTGTAATATATAAAGACTGCTTTAAGCCTTTAAGCTTTGTCCTAACTATGCTGAGAATGATATTATAGTACTTTTTAATGCTCTACTGAAATCATAATTTACATAGTAGCATAGATGTAAAATTTAGAAAGTATAAAGATATTGAGACACCACCAACAGAGACTTTGAAAAACTCATTTAAAAAAATACTTGCTAAAGAGTACTTTTCAGTTAAACTTTAAAAAAAAATTAAGAAATATCTACAAGTTGTTAAAATTAATTATTGAAATCTAATTACTTGTTAATGGTTGGCAACTTCAATTCTACATTGAGAAGATTTTCAAAAACTCATTCTACAATTCTTTGTCTGATTATATAATCTGCTTTTTTGTTTTGCTTAAATTAGTACTTCCCATATAAAAAACAATGGCTTTAAAGTTTTGGGTGCTTTTTTACTAAGTAACACAGTAGGATATTTTGTAAAGAAGGTTTATTAGGCTAAGTAACTATAGTTGGTTTTCATTTATTATTAGCCGAGTTTAGCTGATTACCTTTTAAATTTTGGGAAATCCCCAAAGCCCGCGAGGTTAGTAACGGCTAACAGTGAACAAAATTCTAATAAATGATATGAAAAAAGCTAAGACTTTGTTTTGGTATTGAATAATCGGCTAAAAGGTATAAAATAATGCAAATGCCAAGTTGATTAAAAAAGTGGGGAAGCTTCACATACTGTAATTTAAGTTTATCATCAAAATTCACATTGCTTATCCTTTCTTAATAATATTTTTTTACAAACTTTTCTCTGCTGCACAATTAGATTCTACTGCTTTCTTTAGGTTTAAGAGCAGTTTACTTCTCTTTTTATTTATTTTAGTTTCTCTCATATTTCTTTTTTCTTTCTAGCCGCTTTACGCGCTATTTACATTATAAATTACTGGTACTATGGAAAGAGGCTATTCAGTTGATTGTGCACCTCACACTTTGCTTTCTGTGATTGGATTAATGAAGGGGAGCAACTAAATCGGCAACCCAGCAATAGCATTATGCAAAATAAGATTCGCTTAAAATTTACTTGCAAATTTTTCATAATTTGCACGCGGCGCGGCGCGGCGCGGCGCGGTGCGGTACGCGGCAAGATCCTCCAAAAAAGATTACTACGCTGCGCGGTTGACATCACTAGCAGCGACCCTACTCAAACCTTATGCACAGGCTGCCAATAGTTTTATCCAAAATACTACCGAATTTTTAAACAAGCTAAAGAAAATCAAAGCAGTAGGCCTACCGCAAAATACCATTCTGGCTACTCTGGACGTCTCCTCGCTTTACACCAACATAACCCACAACAACGGACTAAAAACCCTTAAAAACCGACATCCTGACAAGCAACTAACTGACGTCATCATTCAATCCACTGAATTCATTTTAAAACATAACTATTTCAACTTTGGAAACGAACAATTCTTACAACTCAAAGGTACTGCAATGGGAACAAAAATAGCTCCTCAGTATGCTAATATCTTCATGTCCAACCTGGAAGAAAACTTCTTACAAAATACCCATAATAAACCATTAATATAGCCTACCTCAGATGCATTGATGACATTTTTTCTGCTATGGACACACGGAGAAGAAAAACTATTACAATTTTACAAAGATTTTAACTTTGAGGACCCGAACATTCACGTTACAATGAACCACTCGACTGAGGAAGTTAATTTTCTGGATACCACTATTAGACTAAAAAATAACACACTCCAAACTTCACTATATAAAAAACCCACCCATTCCCAAACCTATTTACACCCCACTAACTCCCATCCCCCCACACCTTCGCCTCCATAATTTTCAGCCAAGCTCTACGCTACAAGCGTGATGAAAAAGAATTAAATTTACAATTGACAACATTAAAAAATGCATTCACCGCACTTGGATACAAATCCAAAACTGTTAAAAACCAAATAATTAAGGCCATGTCCATTTCCCGAGAAGCCCTTCTCAAATATCAAACCAAATCAAAATCTGATCGCACACCCCAGTCCTCACTTACCACCCTCATCTTAGACCTATCAACAAAATTATCAAAAATTTGCAACCATTACCAAACAAAGACCCACATCTTAATCAAATCTTCTGTACACCACCACTTATATCATATCGTCAACCTCCTAACCTCAAACTTTTGCTCACATCTGCCTCCTTACCAAATGAACATTTCATCACGGGCACCTTCTTCTGCAAATCTTCTAAATGCCATCTCTGCCCCAACATAAATACTAACCCTACAATAACTGGTCCTAACGGAGCCCAATAAAAATCTCCGGAAACTTTAGCTGTAATTCATCTAATATTATATACGCAATTTCATGCAATCTCTGCCCTAAAGCAATCTATATTGAAGAAACAAGCAACTCTATCAGACAACGGATGAACGGACACAGGAGCGACATCAAGCACAACAGAAACAAACCGGTTGCCGAGCATTTCAATAAACCTGACCACACTTTGGACAATCTCAAATTAACAGTAATCAAGGAAGTTAAAGGTAAAACAAAACAACAACGGGAAATGGAAGAGCAAAAAATTATTTTCAAACTCGATTGCGTTAACCAAGGTTTAAATAAAGATTATTCGTTCATGTCTAACTACGTGTAATATTTATTTTCGTATACGTGAGCGTCATTTATGTTTTTCACTTTTTTATCCATTTCGCATCGTTCTATACTTACATGCCATTTTCTCGCATATGTTTTTGGTTTAAATTGCTGTAATTTACCGCACTGCCATATTTTCTCAAACTTAGTCTTTTTTATCCTCTATTTTTGTATCTCATTAGGTCACATATGTTTGTTTGTTACGTTTAATGCCGTTGTGTAAAACTTGTTTTGATTGCATTTTTATTCCATTGCACCTGATGAAGTGAGCAGTAGCCCACGAAAGTTTGTGCCCAAATAAAAAATAGTCAACTTTAGTGCACATTTTTCTGTTTCTCTCATTTGATTTGAAAAGTTGACACGGCTACCCCAATTCTATTCCTTCTAAAGGCGCGTTTACAGTACTTTTTTCTTTCAGCGCGATTTTGGTTTGTTTTATTGACGCTCAAATCCACTCATGTTTTCGAGAAAAAATGAGTGGATTTGAGCGTCAATAAAACAAACCAAGGTCGCGCTGAAAGAAAAAAGTACTGTAAACGGCTGTAAACGCGCCTTAGTTCTTCGAAATTAATATATGTACGAGAGAGAGAGAGAGAGAGAGAGAGAGAGAGAGAGAGCGAGTTGAAAACGAGAGAGTTTAAAAATTTGAAAAAAGAGTTTTAAACAGGGAGGGCGAATTCTTAACTTGCTCCCACTTATGTTTATTATGTTCATTTTGTTGATTCTTCCTTTTTTGTTTTATTAAGACTACTTTTCCATATTTATATGTATATATTCTTATTGCTGCTGTGGAAGAGTGGAAGTAAAACAAAAATTGATTGATCAATTTTTTATTAATGCATTATAAAAAACTATTTAGCATGCGGCGATGCTGGACACATAGCATAACTAAATGTTTTACATCTGCAATTCACAGAGATACCACACATATTACTTGAATATAAATTTATTATTTTATTTGATAAAAAAATCATTTAAGTATTGGTCATTTATCTTTATTCAAATTTACTTAATGAGAACAAATACCTTATTGAAATTAAATTAATAAAAGTTATTTAATAGTATCATTGTATAAAAAGTTTTTAACCTTCAGAGTTTTTTTTGTTGGAACTTTTTTATAGAAGTTTATTTCTGTGTTTATAGCAATGGGTAACTGTCATACTGTTGGTCCTAATGAAGCTCTAGTTGTTTCAGGTACATTTTTTTTAAGCTTTAACATTTGTTAAAGTAAGCCTAGGTTTTGTATTATTTTGTTTGTTTCATAATTAAAAACTAGTCAAGTCTAATAATTACACAAACCTACTAATAATAATAATATCAGTAGAATTATTTCTTGTATATCATATTCAAATGATTGAGAAAATGCTTATAGTTTGGGTTAACATTTCATAATTCTTAAATGATAAAAACTTAAGACATCCACATTTGGGTGACTGGCACTTAATAATTACTTTATCACTTTATACTTGTGTTTTTTCGAATAGGATCAATGGGGTAACTTTGATCAATTTTGGAGGTTTTTAGCTTTTAATAACCTAACACTGTCAATAAAACTCTTTTTTTGTTTATAACACTCTGCCTCTGAGTCATTAAATAAGATATTTTGATGACATCATAACAACTTTGCAGCTGAATGCTTTCAAACAAACTGCTGAATCAATAATTACATTAAAAACTAATCTAAAAATAGAGTGAACAACATTTGGAGTAGCTTTGATCACTATTTTTATTTTTTAAATATAGTAAGAGTTCAAAAATATAATTTTTAGTTTTTTTGAGAGGAAATTTAACTTCTGTTTTTTGAAAGGTTGCAGGGGGTTTGCATAGGAAACCTGATGGCTTTTTCCAGCTGTATTTTCTTGACTACAAGTGAAATAATATTCCCTTACTCCAACTGATCAAAGTTACCCCATTTTATGCTACTTTTTTTTATACATAAAGTGGCTATAAAAATGCTTTAATATTTAATGAAACATAACCAAATAAAATTCACAAAAACAAATTTATATGGTTTAATCTGCCATTTAATAACTATCCAGTCAACCATATTGGAAAAGAATTTCTGAAATTGATAGACAAACTCTTGCCACCACAGCACAAGCTTGATAAAATTTTTAATAGAAACAACGTAAAAAATTGGCAGCAGGTGCATGTTTAACATGGAAGCAATAATAACCAACAACAAAAAGCTATTGAAAAAGGAAACCTCTCAACAATCAAAGCCATACAACTGCAAAAATAAAGACATCTTTCTATTAAAAAGATCTTGTTGAAAGCAATCTGTTATCTAACAAGTGGAGATATTTCATGGAAATTTAGCAGAAAGCTATATAGGTTGCAGCAAAACATAATTTAAATCCATATAATATAACCCACTTACAAATCATTTAAAAATATGATAAAAAACATTGCTACAAAACTTATGTAAGCAATTTAGGTTTCAATCTCACAATTTACTGAAAAATAATCAAGTCACCTTTTGTAAACCAGGACAAAAATGTTTCAACCTATGCTTAACTGAAAAACTAGCTGCAACCCTATGTAATTTTTTGTGTTTTTAATTGCTTTGCTGATTTTTTCTTTCATATCTTTACCAACACACTAAACTTGCTTTTCTTAACTTTTAATGAATGCAAACCTTTGTACTGTATAGTGTATACCAAAGGTGAAAATAGAAAAAACAAAGGGGCCTGGCAGCTACTATATCAATCACTCCAGTTTTCCCCATTGTGATTGCACAGGCTCTGTGCAATAAGTGTGACATAATAGTCACTGCTGTTTACATAAAAAGACTAGAAAAACCAGCATCTTCTTGAGTGGAAATGTGCTTACCGGTAACTCTCATTTTAAATTAAGTGCTGCAGATCCTTGCTGATGTGGTATAACTCAAGTAGCTGTTAAAAAAGATTGTCATAGATGTTTTTTAAGAAAATAGTTAGTTGCTGAAGACTAGAAAAGGTCAAATGTACAGCTACTTAATTCCTTAGTAAAGATAAACAGGTGTAGAAAGTGTGAGCATAAAAATAGCTTGCTTAACAAATATTTTATGGCACATTATTAAAAAAATTTTTGTTTTATTATGCTAATTTTTCAGAGTTGAATTAATTTATAAACATAAGGTTTATTTTTTGTCATAATGTCTCTTCCAGAAAAAATATCGTATTATTGTCAAAAATGAAACTGAACTAGGCTTTTAAACAAAGCAAGTTTTTGTGATACTGATATTACAGACAATCTTAGTGCATCTCAACAATTATCATTGAACAGTTTTTTGCACTTCTCATTTGCAGATCTCAAATATTTTGTTTACTACAGCAAGTGAAAGTACTACAGGTTTGCCAGCAAATAAACTTTTGTCCAAATTTCACAGATTCAATATTGCTAATTGAAACTAGACTTACTACAACAGATATTTTAAAATCAGAACTGATCCAAAAGCCATGGATGCCCCCACGAAAATACAAGTTTTCTTAGTACTCAAGAAAAATCAAAGGAAGCACAGCAAAGAATGAAAACTTTTGCAAGTATTGTATACTGTTTGCACCAAAATCTGTTGGTGGGTCATCTCTTGGCCTGCACGTAGAAAAATCATGTTCTGGAGCACAGTGCTATGCAAATGGTAGACGGCATCTATGTGAACATGCAAAAAAAGAATATCATTTGACTATGATAATTAAATGTGAACAGTTTCTGGACAGTCTAAGCATTTGGTATAATCATTAACCATATGAATAGTGCCAGTCAACAACTTTTCAAGTAAAAAAAAGAATATGTTGAAGGATTTGCCATGGTGTGCACTTGTTGGGGAAGCAAAGTATTGCTCTTTGTGAACATTGTGATGGTGGCTACTTTCACCAGATTCCACATCAAAACAAAATGAGGGTAATTTTAAAGCCATTTTTAATCTACTGATAGCATGAGAATGCCACAAAGATTTCTTGTTAATGCTCCATATAGATGAGAATATGTACGTAATTTGACTTCTTAATAAATGTATTCCTTATCGATGCCACTATACAGTTAGTCATCATTTTTCTAAGGGCATTGACAAAAGAGACCTGGCAAGCAGACAAACCAGCCCTCTAGTTGTGCCCCTGCTTTATACACACATTTACTATATTTTAAGTTTTATGAGACATCACAAGAATTGTATTGTATGCTTGATTAATTTAACTGCATATTACTTATTGCACCCATATTATCTTTCACCACTAATTACTATATTCTGTTTTGTTTTTGTTTTTTGATTCTATGATTCTATATTCTATAGAATAAAACAGACTGATATGGTTTTTGTACAGTAATTAATTAAGTTTTGTGTGATATATTTGTTATATATTGGTATCAAGAAGTTAGTTTTTAGTTTACCAATTACTGTAGTTGTCATTCATTTATGTTTTTAATAGGTGGATGTTGTGGCAATGATGGTAAAAAGTATGTGATCGGTGGTTGGGCTTTTGCTTGTGCTTGTGTCACTGAAGTTCAAAGGTAGGTTAACTACTATATGTGGTAGTTCAGCAGTATAGTGTATTTATCAATAGTAGAAAAATGTAGTTGTCTCTGATTTTTTGTCACTATTCTAACATTTCAATATAAGGCAAAGATTATTACAGTTGAAAGTTGTCAATTTTTTATGTTGACTTGTATGGTAAAAGTATACAGGAACAATTTGTTTTCAGATCAAGCTCATATCTTGAGTTTTCAAAAAACCAAAAAGCAATTAAACAATCACTCAGCCACCTAGCAAGAGCATTTGGAATTGTTCTTAGATTTTCACTTGCATGGCAAACAAGATTTTTGCTTGAAAAACATCTCATGTCTTGAATTTCTTGTAAGCAGAGCAACTCATATGTTGAGGAACCACTGTATAACATTTTTTGGTTTTTCTCTAATTTTGGCATTTGGAATTAATATGATTACTTAGTGTATGAGTTTTCAGATTATCACTTGAAGTCATGACGCTGAATCCAACTTGTCAAAGTGTAGAAACAGCCCAAGGTGTTCCTTTGACTGTAACTGGTGTTGCTCAGGTAAAATTAATAGCTTGATTTTTTTATAGCCTCATTTTACTATGGTTTTACAGAAAACATACATTGGTTGGTAGTTGTTTGTTTTGTTCAGAAGTTCTCAATTTACAGGTGTGTCATTTTAAAACTACAGGGGATTGCAATATGCTGGGATAAACTTATTTATTATGTAGTCAGGGGCTAAGTGACTTGCCCAATGCTTTTCAAACTTTCCGAATGTGGCACACTAATGAATTCTGGATTTCTATAATACATCTGCTATATGAATGCAAAAAGCTACTTATACACTTTACAAGTCTACTTAGTGAAAGAACATCAATGTTTGATCATTGTTTCAGCATTCATTTTTTTACTAAGAACCATTAATATGAAATAGTAATAATAATGCAATATAACGTCACTACCAATTCGACAATTAAAATCATTAATATAGGCTGCTCCAGCACAAATAAAATAGAAAAGAGGCTTTTTCACATAAAGTTGTTTGTTGACATCCAACAAACCAACAACATTATAGAATTGAAGTCTTTTTTTATGACATTTTTACTGAAACAACCTATATCAATGATTTTTAGCAATATTAAAACTACATGGAACAGAGAAGTCATCTTTAGACCAAAACTCTAATATTGATTTCTGTCAAAGCATAAAAATTTCATGGCACACTTTAAAGGCACGGTTTGGAAAACTCTTAACTAGCTAAACAGAAGCAGATGCAGACTTTTTATTGGTGGAAACTAAACAGAAGCTTATTTTCATTTTTGTTTTGTCTTCAGTTGACTTACGCTTAAGACAAAAATGTGTTTAAAAGATACTTTCCTTCAACTGATTTTTAAGTAATGAACATTTTGTGTAGGATTTATATGTTAAGACACGAGTGCATCAGGAGCTCATAGAAGTTGGAAACAACTAGTTTAGCTGAGAAAACTTTTTGATAAAACTATTGTACCTTTTTACTGTAGTTTAATGGTTCATAAAAGCTTTTAATTATTTAGGTAAAGGTGATGACAGAAAAAGAACTACTTGCTTCTGCTTGTGAACAATTTCTTGGAAAAAGTGTTAGAGAAATTGAAGACGTTTTGCTACAAACTCTTGAAGGTCATTTGCGAGCAATTTTGGGTAAGAAATATGTTATGTCAATAAAAAAGGTTTGCTAAATTGCCACATGATAGTTTTTTTTCTATAAGGGTGGTTCATAAAGTAATGCCTCCTATCTTCTAACTCAAAAAGTTAAAGAAATAGAAAAATGGAAGTGACATCACTAAATCGAGCACACATTATGTTCAAGAGTTTTATTTTCCTATGTATTCCCCACCATTGTCAATGCATTTTTTCCAATGATGAATGAGGGCCTGTATACCCCGCTAATAAAATTCTCTTTCGGCTGTGGCAGTCCATTTTTTGACTGCGTCTATGACAGCATTGCTGTCTACAAATTGCTGTCCCCCGGAATCCTTTTTTTAGAGGCCCAAACAGATGAAAATCTGATGGTGCAAGGTCAAGGCTATATGGCGGATGAAGCAGCACTGTCCAGCCAAACTTGGTACACATTCTGTGTTCTTAAGACTCGCGTGTGGACTGGGATTGTCGTGTTGCAAGACGAATGTTTTTTTCTCTGATCTAGTGCGGGCAATTCTAACCTTGGGAACCAGGGGCAACTGTCAACTCTGAACGTTACATTAAAAAATTGATCAAATTGAAGTTCTGATCAAAGTACTCCATTTAAGACTTTTTATGTCAATCTCTGTTTCATTCTTTTTTTTTTTACTTGCCAAGTTTTGTACAGTCTGACTCCCGTTTTTAAAATAGGACTTTAGTGACCATTATTCACATGTTTGGTAGTTTAAATTTTCACTATAAATAATTTAACTTATTTCGACAATGTGTTTAGTTTAAAATTCATTGCTCGCTTATTTTGCGGAGTTTTAAACCTTTTCCATCCAATAATTTGTTATGTTTTACCAACATTACTCGCATGCGTCGCGAAGTTTTAGAATAATTCTTAAATAGCGCTAGCATGTTCAATTTAAGTTAAATATAGAAATTTAAAATTTCTCGGCTCTTGACGCACATTTGCTTCGTTTAGAAAAGAAGCGATTGTTGGTTTTGCAAGATTTGCTTCGGATTGATAATAGCTTTGTGATTGCTATCGCAAGAAAATCTGTTTTTAACGGACTTGTTGCTTATTAAAACAACAATAATCTGTTTGGTCGTTGGTACGTTACAGAAAATGAAGCTGATTTGCATTTTAGTGAATTTACTAACTTCAATCTTCTCAAAAAAATCCACTCGTGTTTGCGTGAGATATAGCAATAAAAATAACTGTTGGTATGTTGAAGCGTTGAAACATGCAGTTGTCTGTGTACGATCAAAATAGTGACCGTCAAAACAGCGACTGTTAAAACAGCAACCGATTTTTGAGAGCGATAAAGATTTAATTACTCTTCTTTTTCTATAAATAGGCATTACTTTAAAAGGTTATTTGTTAATAAAAAGTTTCACAGCTACAAAGCATAACCTTCAATTATGGAATTTTTGCAATCAAGACAAAATTAAGAAATTAGTGTTTTGTAAAAAGTTTTTGTTTAGAAAAGGTAAAACTAAGTTGAGTGCTGTCAGCCGGAGCTGCTGTGAGACCGGTTGCCAAAGCTGATTTGTGACTAATGTTCTGCTTTGGGATCAGATAGAACCTGCGATTTTTTTTAGAAAGTCACTGTCGCGGACCAAATCCAACTGAAACTAAAGTTCGAATTGTAAAAAATAGTAGAAAGGAGAAAAATCGATAAAGCTATGCCAATATCTACCAATTCTTAAAAGCAATTGCTTGTCTACAGTGATAAAAAATTTGCTATTTTTTCATTTGGTTGTTCGTTTTTTCATTTATCTTCTTTAGAAGCCATATCATCTAATAATCCAAGCTAAATTTCTGCCGCCAAAAAAAGTTTATTTACAACTTGAAAATCTTGCGCTGATTACGCATTTTGACGCCTTTTTCAACATCTGATCATCTTCGTTCAGTTTTATAAGACCATCAATTTTTCGTCATTCCGACGACGTTTATCTCCTGACGAGTGTCGGACGAAAAGCTTGGGGATGAGTTTTGTCCTGGCTATATTTAAATTCTGTACCCCAAACCACTTGCTTAGACTATTATATCTTCATTACAAAACTATTATGTTAAAGTGCCTATTTTTTTGTTTAAAGCTTCTTCCTGTAGTTTTGAAACTTTTAATGATGCTTCTTTACAACTTTCCAAACGGCTAATTAGAGATTAAGTTTTTCAAAAAATGTGACCCAATAAATAAGCATGTTGTATTTAGCTGTTATAGACCTATCACCCAGTAGCGTATTTAGGGGGCATTGTGCCATGCCCCCCATGGAGATCACTAATACGTAAACTTACCATAGGTTGGACAGTAATTTTAATGCCATGGTTCCCCCCTTAGAGATCTTTTGGGCAAAAAACAAAGACAGATTTTATGTGCAGACCCCTTTTTTTGTTTTTCCAGAGATCAGCAGAGTTCAGAGACGAAAAATCATGAATCCAGGACTGATTCAAATTGAAGACTTTTTTTGGAATAAATTTTTATTCATGAACCACATTTAGTTGTGGTCGTACGCCCACCCTTTCAAAAATCCTCGGTACGCCACTGCTATCACCTATTTTAAAGTGGTCGATCTTTTACAAAATTTTTAATCTCATCTTTTTGCACACTTTGTAAATATGGCAAAATTTTGACAGTTATATAAGATTTAATGGAACTTTTAAAAAAGCAACCATTATGTATGTTTTAAAAAACCGACGGCGGCTCTACCGGTCGATATTTTCTATAAACAAATAGCAATTTTTCTGAAGCGTTGTTTGTTTTTTATACACATTCGGACCCAAGTGAAAAACCACTCAACCGTTGTTTTTTACACACAGCAGTTTATTTGGTAATCACACGGTTTTGTGGTCGAATTGCTTTGATGAAAGCTGCCTTTTCATTTTCACCTACCAAAAATTATTTATCTGTTACTTTTTTAATTGTAAAATCATTTTTGTTATTACAGGAAGGCCTGTTGCATTTTTTTAAGGCATTATTTTAGGCAAAACAATTTTAAAATTTTTAGTGATGTACCGATACCACATTTTAAGCCGATACCGATACTACTACCGATACCAGCATTTAGAGCCGATACCGATACTGCCGATACCACCGATACTTTTTTATCTATCGAGCACCATCAGTAAAAGTTTTTGTAAGAAACACCAAAGAATGTATTTACTAAATCTAGCTTGTTATTGCATTTTGAATTTTTTCCAGGTATATATCTATCATTATTCATTACAATATTATTACAAATCTGTAAAAGAAATCATTAATTATGTTAGAAATCCAATTTAGTTCCAGGGGGGAACAAAAATTTTTTATATTTATACGACAAAAAAAATTTTTATATTTTGTGCTTAAAAAGTATCGGCAGGTATCGGCTATATTTACCGATACTACTAGCCGATACCACAAAAATAGGCCGATACCACCGATACCGATACTTGAGTATCGGTACATCACTAGAAATTTCATGTTATATTTTTCACAAATTGGGGTATTTTTAAGTAATTGACATTTGCGACGTTGCATGAATTGAGTTGATTTTTTACAATGAAATCAGTGTTATAACATTTTTATTTAGTATACACAACACATCGTATTTCTAATTTCACCCTACCTTCACAACTGCATGTAGTCACAATACCCATTAATAGTGTGAGTATAACTGGCAGATGCCCACACAACCTCTTAGAAAACTATCTATAAATGTCGGCATTTGCATTTTTTTGAAATTTTATTATCAAGACATAATAAGCAATTTACAAATAAAGTAATTAATCTTGTATTTAATTCATATCTCTATAACCTGATAATATTTCTAACATTTATTTTATTAACTATGCCAAACTTTTTCAACAGCAATTTAAACGAAACAGACAAAGTGTTTGCATATAAAACTGTGGCGCTTTTTGCAACCGCGAGTGAACTTCGATCAGTCTTGAGCTAGAGCAGTGGTTCTCAACCTTTTCGCTCTTGCGGCTCAGTGTGGGACTTTTCAAAATTCGCGGCACACTTGGACCAGGGTGCAGATTCTGATTTTCGTCTGTAATTTAAATCTCTCGAATTTCCTGTTTTTTTCGTAAAAAGTATTGTTCTCCAAAGGTCGCAGAACAATGGACTGATGTTTTTTAAAAAGTTTTGCGGCACACAGGTTGAGAAACACTGAGTTAGAGGGACGCTCGCCGTTGCCATGGCTTGTTTTACAGAGTGCCATGGTTTTTTTCAATAACTTTGTTGCCCATTGAAAATATCTTTGTAGTACCCAGCCATTGTACTTAGTTCGGAAATAACTGTTTTATGACTTATTTATGAAAAGTGCAGCAGTAAAATAGTTTTATTTGATGTATTAGGCAACTATAAAGTACATGCTGAAAACTAATTTCACATTCGCTTATCATTGCGTCATTCTGATTTTATAGGAATGTCGACGTAGCAGTATACGATCGATTGTGGCGAAGTAGCTCAGGTGCTAACACTTTGACTTGCGAGCGGATGAACGGGAGTTTGATGCTCAGTCTACATGAGGGATTTTCTTTGTGTCCTGAAAGGCGCTTCACGACAAATTTATAGGTTGTGTCACTTTAATACGTCACGCTGCTCACCACAATGGTCAGTTCGCTTAAAGCAAAAAAGCAGCTACCTGGCTAATACAAGCATACAAAGAAATATACGATTATATAAAAAGCAAATGTAAATGCGAACGAATGCCAGCATTTTTTTGATGACGATTATCTGGGATTTGTTTTATCCAACGGCTCCTCTCCAAGCATGATGCTTCAAATGGCTCTTTCGCGGCAGGTACACTGACCGTCGAGCAGATTTATCAAGATCGCGAATCGTTCGCCACGCTCGTTCGTGAAGTTGCTGCGCCTGACGTCGGGAAGATGGGAATCGAAATCCTCAGCTTTGTAATTAAGGATGTCGTCGATAATGTGGATTACTTGAGCTCGATTGGGCGAGCGCAAAGCGCGGTCGTTAAAAAGGATGCTGCCATCGGCGTCGCGCTAGCCGAGAAGGATTCGGGCATTGTGGTGAGTGTGATTGTAGTGGAGCGTGAAAGCATTTTCGGGTAATCTACTTGGTAGCGTAAAATTTTATAAAAGAGTCCAACTGTTATGAAATTTGAAACACATTGTCATCTCATCTGTAAAGTTTATTTGTTTTTTCGAGCGTTCAATATAAATCGATTTAAAAGAGAAGAGATGCATTAATCACAAAAACATTTATTTTAAAAATTGCGAAATCATCCTTTGAATCGTATTGAGTATTGAAACGAAGAGACAATTTGTTAATGTTCTTACACTTGCTATAAATTTATTTCGCTTTTTTGAAGCATTACTTCGTGTTAGAAAGAGTTAATATGTCTACGGTTATCAGCACTCGGAATAAATAAATTTACTGTAGTTTGCTACTCTACTATCGTATTTTGCGTGCTGGTTGGATAGCAAAGTTGCCTTTTAAATGTATCAACTTTGATCGTGCAGGAAGCGCAGTGTGACAAAGCTTTGATGGATGTAAAGTTCATGGCCAACACGAAAATCGCCGATTCAGAAAGGGAGTACAAGATGAATCAGGCCGCATATCAAAAAGAAGTCAACACCGCTGTAAGAATCCTCGCGATTCGGTTAATTAATAAATTTTCTTCTCTTCTAACTGCCACTAAACTCGAGCGTCAAGCTCAACTCGTGTCTTGCGCTTCAGAACGCCCAAGCAGAGCTCGCTTACGAGCTGCAAGCGGCAAAGGAAAAACAGAAAATCCGAAAAGAAGAGATCGAGATTGACGTCGTGCAACGTCGCAAACAGATCGATGTCGAAGCGAAGGAAATCGAGCGGAAAGATCGCGAACTAGAGGCGACCGTCAGAAAACCGACTGAAGCTGAAGCTTATAAAGTCAAGACACTGGCCGAAGGAAAGAGGTGGATTTCAATTTAAATATTCGTAACAGCTTCTAGTTCTAATGACACTTTCAAGTTATGTGGAGCCAAGCTCTACATGAGCCACTTTAGTTTACTTTTCGAAAATAGGACAAAAAGTCGAGTTCGTTCTTACTTTTTTGATTTGAATCCGGATTGAGATTATCAGCAAGGCTTTTGATAGCGCTTGCTTTTAGTTATGGCGTTGCATGTTGGCTATATATCGTTTGGATTTAGATCGCAACAGCTCATCATCGTGACAATTGTTCTCATGTTGAGTTTGTGTTGACTGGATTGATTTAATCGTCTTGTTTCAAAAGATCAGTAACCGCGACCCGTGATTGAAAAAATACAATCGAGTCATTAGTCGCTCATTTAACCGAACAACGGAAGGAGCGGTGAACGAACAGGACAAACGTCATTCGATTCTTATGTTGTCAGTGTTATTTATGTTCAGGACGCAAACGGTCGAGTCGGCTCGCGCTGACGCCGAGCGCATCAAGCTGATTGGAGCGGCGGAGGCGAGCGCGATCGAAGCGATCGGAAAAGCGGAGGCAGAGAGCATGAGACAAAAAGCGTCGGCGTACAAACAATATGGCGACGCCGCGCTCATGTCGCTTGTGCTCGAATCACTCCCCAAGGCAAGTTGGTTAAATTCTCTGTTGTTTTTTAAAGTTTGGTTTTCGGAGATGGTTTTCGATCGTTAGTTCAACGCTTAATTGTATCTTGTCTCGTGCATTCTTTGCAGTGTTACGTCATAAATGTCTCTTCAAGAACTTGTTGAACTTGAACTCGTTCAACTTTAGATTGCGGCTGAGGTTGCTGCGCCGTTGTCGCGCGTTGACGAGATCGTCATGTTGGGCGGAGATAATGACAGAACGACGTCGGAAGTTACTAAACTTCTCGCCGAGATGCCGCCAGCCGTACAAGCCATCACCGGAGTGGATTTGTCAAAGGTTGGAATTTTCAATTTGTTAACACTTAACGTACTTCAGCTTGTCTCGGTATCATTAGTCTCTGTACAGGCTGTTCTGGCTCAGAAGTGTCGTTTATTGAGCTAGCTCAGATTTTTGCATTTTCTTATAACGATGGCTCTACTTAACACAAACGTTATATTTGTAGTCAGGTGAATTATTCCAAAAGGTATTAACTACAGGGTTGTGGAGTCGGAGGTTTTAGGAAGGAGTCGGAGTCGGACTGTTAAGAGAACTGGGAGTCGGAGTCGGAATATTTTATCCGACTCCGACTCCTCATGTCCAATTTCTTTACATATTAGTGATGTTAACCGCGCAACTTACGCGGCCGCGTTCGCCAGTAAAGTGCTTTGTAGTAATCTTTTTAAGAGAACCTTGCCGCGTATCGCGCGACACAGCCCGCGCCTCATAAAAAGTCACAATCTCACTCCACCTCTCATCCCCATGCTCTCGCAAAGACCCCCCCTCCCTTCGCAACACTGCAGCTACCTCCCATCTTTCCACTCTATCTCACAGCGATATCTCTGCCTGGACTGATGGTTCGGTACCTGGCGGGCTGGGACAGGGTGGTGCAGGGATACACATCAAGTGTACAAAGTGTGTCACTGCTACCTCGCTTTCCTTCTCGACTGGTCTCTGGGCTACCAGTTATAGCCCTGAAACCTTCGCTCTCCTACATGCTCTTGAGTGGTGTATCTCCCACTCCAAGACATGTAATTTCGACTCCATCACCTTCTTTTCCGACTCTTTATCTGTCTTATCAACTCTCTCTACCCCCCTACCATATTTAACCCCAAAATCCCTATCCAATACCCAATCTCTTCTTAACTCTCTATCTCAATCCAAGGTTGTCCATCTACAATGGATACCTGGTCACTCTTCCCTCCCAGGTAACGACTTAGCTGACTCTCTAGCTAAAGCCGGTGCCTCTCTCGATCCCTCCAATATATCAGTATCCCTCACACCCCTTATCTCCTCCCAACGACTATCCCTTTACACCAGTTGGAGACGCAGTGTCCAATCTGGTTTCTTTCACCACCAAATCCCTACAGTATCTTCCGAGGAGCTTACTCTCCCTCGCTCCGCTCGCTGTGCTCTCTCCCGTTTACGCTGCAACGGGCACAGCACTCTCCTCAACTCTTATCTCCACAGGATTGGTCGAGCCGAGACTCCTTCTTGCAGCAACTGTGGTTCTGAACCACAGGATCTCTCACATCTCGTGCTCGACTGCCCTGTACTAGACCCTCTGCGTCGGGCCATTTTCGGCCACACCCTTTCTCTTCTGGACCTCTGGTCCCGTCCATGGGGAGTCGCCCGACTATTGGGACTCCGCGGAATTGATCCGCGCCCCCATCCCTAGGAATGGGTCGGGTAAAACCACCACCACCACCACCACTCATAAAAAGTTTACATTTTAATTTATAAGCAAATAGTATTTTGCGTAATGCTATGCTCGGGCAGCCGATTTAGTTACTTCTCTTTCTTCAATCGAATGACAAGAAGCAAATGCCAGGTGCATAATCAATTACTACCCTAAGCAGCCTTTTTCTATAGTATAGTGGTACCTTGACATACCAGTTTAATTGGTTCCGTGACCGAGCTCGTACCTCAATTTACTCATATGACAAAGCCAATTTTCCCATTGAAATTAATGTAAATGCCATTAATCCGTTTCAGCCTCCAAAATTCCCCCCCATTTTTTATTTTTGACCTGTCTCTTTAAATAAGTACTTCTTCCAACAGAAGCGAGTGTTGAATGTCTGTTTTCATCTCTAAGGCTCATCAGAATAGACCAAAGGGCTGTAATGAAGGAGAAACTCACAGTAGCAACTTTATTTTTACGAGCAAATTATTAAATTAAAATTTTTTTAAAATTAAAACTTACTCTTCTTGCTCTATTCTTTCAAAGAAATATCAACCAAAGTTTAAAACCAAGGTGAATTTTTTAATAATCTCCTAATATGAATGGCAATAAACGGCAGGGAACCTGCATGTTTAGTCTCATACAAAATTACAATAATTGAAATATTCATGAGATAGAAACTACAGACACCTTTTTATTTTGTTTACAAAATCCGACAAAATTCACATATGTATTCTTACTATCAATACATAACCATGAATTACTGTGAAGATGGACTCCATGCCATAAAACTAATGGCTGAAGTTTATTTGAGAGAAATAAGTATGAGCTTATTATTGGTATGATGTCAACATTTTTCTCTGGAGTTTCTTTATATGTAGTGGGTGATCAGGAAAATTCTATAAATTGTTTTTCTTGTAGTCTATAATTGTGGGTTTTAAATTTTTAATTCTTTTACATATGGTTGTTTGTTTCTTTTGCTTTTATAAACTTTTGTTTTCAAATTTTCATTGTTAATAAATTCCATAGTTATTACTTACATTTGTAAAAATTTTTACAATTATAAAATATTCATATTTACGTTTTAACCTCATTACCTACTGATAAAAACGAAACTAAGCCACCTAAACACAAGAAGCACCAGACTCGAGTTTTGCTCTTGTTAAAGTTCTTCAGTGATGCATACCTCATTGAGTTTCGAACCGACTAGATGTAGTCCGTCCGCACACGCAGGAGACAACACTCAGGGTCTAGTCCTACACCCAGGGCCTACACAACACAAGTCACTAATTGTATTAACATTAAGGTTTGTCGTGGGTTCGATTTACCATGGGAAAAATAATAACTGTAAAATAGACTAGAGATAACTTTATGATTAAATTATCCATAAAATACTTTGATGTTCAGAAAATGTGATAAGCATTAAGTATAGAACACATATTTAGTTTTGAGTTATGTACGCCATTTCCAGTTAGTTTTCTAAATGTGATTTGCATTAATGTTTCATTCAAACACAGTAAGAATTATAGTTACGGGTTGTGTATATAATATAATTATATGTATATAGGTATTTATCAAAACATAAATATAACAAAAAAAAACATGTTGTATTAAAATAGTCCCAACAAACTGTTTCGCCTGTGAAGCTCATCAGGGAACACAACAATTAAAAAAAGCAATATTATTTACGTTGAAACAAATAAATCAAGCAAAAATTAAAAGTTGAAATAAACTTTTAGGCTTCAGATGAAAACTCGCATCTTAGAAAAATAGCGCTACCAAAAGTTTGGGTTTAAACAATTATTTTACTCAAGTTAGTGATTGATTAATTATTAAATAATTACTTTTGTCACGAGATATTAAAAGAAAACATGCTGTAACGCTGCGCATACTCGTAGATGTATTAAACTTGGCCAAGCTGCCGAAAAGTTTAAAGTGTAGAAAAGTTTATGGATCATTAGTTAAGAGCAAGTGTTATAAAAAATTTTTTTATACTGCATAAAACATTAATACGGATCATTCGTTAAGAGAGAGTGTTATAAAAACTTTTTTTATAAAAAGATTCTTTTATAACACTCTCTTTTAACTAATGATCCATAAACTTTTTTACGCTTTACTGGTAATCTTTTCGGCAGCTCGGCCAAGTTTAAGAATACATCTAAATGCGCTTACGTGCGCAACATTACAGCATGTTTTCTTTTAATATCTCGTGACAAAAGTAATTATTTGCTAATCAATCACTTACTTTAGTAAAATAATTGTTTAAACCCAAACTTTTGGTAGCGTTATTTTTCTAAGATGCGAGTTTTCATCTGAAGCGTAAAAATTTATTTTAACTGTGTCCTCTGATGAGCTTTAAAGGTGAAAGAGTCTGTTGGGACTATTTTAATAAAAAATTTTTTTAATATTTGTATTTTGATAATCAGGAATAATCGTTCTGACTATTGAAGCCATTGAGCACTCTTCTGAAGAGCACCAGTAATTTGCAGTTATATATGTATTTTTAAAGTAAATATCTTTTTATGTATTTAAAAAATCTGACTTATTTTGTGCAACTGTCAACTCAAAAGGATGATTTTTGCTTAGTTAAATCTAATTTAAGATAAATACTTTGCCCATACTAGGGAGTCGGAGTCGTAGTCAAAGTTAAAGTCGGGAGTCGGAGTCGGCATTTTAGAAATTTCAGGAGTCGGAGTCGGATCATAATCTTCCGACTCCGCAACCCTGATTAACTATGCTAGAATAGTGTTAATGTTTTACGTAGCAGGAGAAAATAAAACACAAAAGTAAAAGTATGACGTTTACTAATTAATGCTAAACTTTTTTTTATCTGTGTTTTGTTTTTATTTGAAGCTGTATTTTGTCATCTGTTATAAATTTTCAATTTCTTCATATCAATGTAAGTGGATAAGAAAAAGATATTTCGTCGAAACAAACATTTAGTGTTTTTTTTTTTTTTTGTTTGTATTTACTCGGCACACATCTTGGGGTATTAGCCTCTTACGTTTTTTAACAAAAAACAACGAAATTATTCTCGATAG
Organism: Diplosoma virens; assembly: GCA_963680785.1. Lineage (NCBI taxonomy): Eukaryota > Metazoa > Chordata > Ascidiacea > Aplousobranchia > Didemnidae > Diplosoma > Diplosoma virens. The sequence continues at coordinate 30,383,131 of OY796890.1, read as the reverse complement.
ATTATTTCTACGCGCAAACTCCTCGTATACACCCAGAAATAACTCAGACACAAGTACCTCCCTTAAATTTTTGGGTCTTTTCAAAAAGAGACCGTAACTATTGTTTGTCGGTGAAACTAACTCGGAATCCCCCCTACACCAATAGAAGGCAATAAAAAAGAAACAAGAGAAATAGAATCTCTCAAGAAGCGATATCAACTACAGGGTAATCGGAATTAGTTTCACTAACAAAAATCGCTTACGGTCGCTCATTGAAGAAACCCAAATTTTTAAGCAGATTTTAATAACTAGACAAACTTAAATAATGCAAGAATCGTGCTTCAAAAACTCACTGACATGGAATGAACCGAAAAGTAAATGTCATTCCAATCCCTGTAAAAAGATCCCGGAGGTCGCCAAACACCAAAAGCGACAATCCATTGTTGCTTAATATAACAAGGAATGTGAAACTCCAAGGGGCTTAATTTTTCACTTGATTTGCATGGTGACGTAGGTAAAAAAGTTCCTTTTATGAAATGCTTAATTCGACATTTAAACGTTTTAACAATTAAAACATTCGATTTGCTGTTGAAGAAGTACGCCCGATCATGTCGCATCTATTTTTATTTTTTGATTTCGTCGGTCATGTCTTTTAGAAGGACTTTTTTTTTCAGGTACTCAACCAAATTCCGGGAGCCCGCTAATTCTGGTTCCAACCATTTTCCTATTGATAACAATGAAGTACTGCTCATTGTGATCTTCATTGCTCCTACGTTGAAACCCATAGATTTTTTTACTTTGCCTCAGTTTTGTTTGCGCTTCGAAAGTTCCTTTTTTGTACAGAAAACTTTTTGTTGTCCAATCTCCATTGCATGAATACCGTAATCCACGATGCCATACAGTAATTGAGTAACTATGCAAGTTATTAATCAGATTCTGTAAAAATTTGAAATAGCATGCCATTGGTTTCGAGCTAAAACTGAAATTCCCTTGGAACCAAGTTGGAAGTTTAACAGAACGTAATGATCTCAACTAAGAATATCGATAAAAACTTACTCAAATTTTTCAAAAAAAAGCTGATTCAAACTATTTCTCGCAAAAATGTCTATGATAGAAATGAGTTTAAGTAAATCGCACGTTATAAAAACAAAATATATACGACGTTAAAAGGATTGATTGTTACTTAATTTTAAATTTATCACGATCTCCGCAAAACGTAAATTCTGGCATACGGCTTGTTAGAGTGATTCACACTAACCCTGATGATCGCCTATTTGATACTAAAAGCAAGTTTATTAATGGCCGAATCTTTTTGCTAGGTAACTTGCTGCTGTTTGGTTTATTTAAACCTTAAACTTTTTGTAGATACTGATAGTGATTTAAGAAATGCTGCTCGAAATCTGATGTTATTTGAGAATTATGACAAATTTTTGAATTCACTGCTAGTTCTACCACAGGTTTAAAGTAAGGTCAAGTTGGAATGTTATGTGTTGCTTGTTATTAGATAATGAAATGATCAGTGATGCCACTAAAACCTTTAAAAGATGATGTTTGTTTACCTATGTTTAGAAATTTGTATTGCTGCTGGTGGTGCTGAGCGAAACATCAAATAACATTTTAGATTTGTGATTTTCTATCTTTAAAGATTTGTTCATCATTGCATTTCTTCATTGCAAAAAAAGTCGGCTTTTTTAATATTAGTCATGTCCCTAATTTTTAATGTTTTTTCTTAATCGATCACTGAATGCGAAGTGTACCAGTCTTCATTATCAGTGGTTTTTGCCTTGTATATATTGAATTATATTCATGTTGCATGCGACGTAGTGGGAAAATTATTTTTTCAAAAACAAACAAACTAGGAACAGTTACTTGAGACAACCAAGCTGTGCACTGGAAAAAGTTGATAAGAAAATGAAGAAATATTGTCCGTGAAATAGGCGTGTGGTGCGGAAAAGTTCTCTAATTTCATACAGTGTAGGTTGAACCAAGATTTGAGTCGAGCAAGACTTCAAGTTCACAGAAATTTTGCCCGTTTGGGAGGTCTTATTTTCACTTTTTCAAGTTCGAGTTCAAAAAAATATTTCTTCTAAAGGATTACAGTAAAAAATTCTTATTCGATCATACATTTTCCGAATTTAAGTTCGATTTCGACTGCAAAATGCAAGTTCTAGTTCGAATTAGGTTAAGTAGAGAATATTTGTTGGCTCTTAAAACCGTTTTCTTAGACCAGCAGGAAAAGCTACCATCCGTGCATTAGGACTTGTTTCCATTACGAGCATTGGGGGAGTATTTTTTGCTTCTCTTAGCGCTTAAGCGCGGAACACAAAGTTTAAAAACTCAATAAAAACAAAAAGTTACTCCAGCCAACACTTGTGGAAACAATCTTTGACCAACAAAAATACCTTAAAATCATTTCACGAACACTTAATGTATCATTGGCCTTAAAGTTTGTTTGTGACTAGGAGTTCAACCTCAAATAATTAGACAAAAAAAAATCACTTTGGTTACAGTAAAAAAGCTGAAATTACCTGGAATTAAAAACGTGATCTTTTACTGAAAGACTTGTTTAATCACGCAGCCTCATCTAAATTTACCATTTAACAAACATAGAAGTACTAGCTTCTCTACTCTAGTGCAGTAGGTCTCCTGCAGTAAAATGACTAGTTCCTCAAACAGCAGAACAAGATGATAACAAAATTTTGATGTTCAGCTGGAGAATGGTGAGCTTGTTGGCAATATGCTGTGAAAAAGGCAGTTTCTTCTAGCAGTTGTCCCCTCTGAAAAGGATGTTTCCCAATTAGCAGGCCATTAGGTTAAGTAAATAACCGTCAGTTTTGATCCACGTCTGCCCTGCAGATAAACCAAAACAGACTTACTTACGAACCAGGCTGCGAGAAAGCAAGTAATATCAGAGTCAATCCCCAGATCACGTCCTAACAGCGTGCTTTATTTGTCGGGCACCACATGGAGCACGAGGTCTAATGCTTCCTGATGATAAAACCCGATGCTGCCTCAAAACCATCACAGCTAGCATCTGATGCAGGGAGTTTGGGGTAGTAAAATGATAAACCCCTTGGGCCCCAGTCCTGTTTGTGTCTGACCAGGATTGCATGCTCTTCCAAGCGACGACGACGACGACAATTTGATAAACTATTGTGTTTTGAAAAATAATTTAAATAAAATACGGAATTGTATATGAACTATGAAATAAAAAACAAAGTTGTTTTAAATCTTATATATGAGCTTGTATTTATAAGCTTAAATCAACTAAAAAAAGTAAACATATCAAAAATAAAATAACTACACATTAATAGAAAATAATATAAATGCACAGAACTCACTAAATGAAACGAGGTAACTACTTCTACTGTTTGCACCAAACAGTTTGCAAGTTTCCAAATAATGCAGATGTTAACTCTAGCAAACAACGTGATTACGCAACAAGCAACTGGCGCTCTAGACCGCGAGCAAGTACTCAACACTAATTACTTGTTTGTGATAAACTTTGCTAGTATTATCACTAAACAACCTACTTCTTTGTAAAAGTCATGTAGCAGCAGTGCGTAAGCTAAAATTCAATTTCAAAAATTCACTTTCACAATTTTTTCGCTTTAAAAAATAAAACTAATAAAAGTAAAACAAGATTGCCAAGTAAGCCAACACACAATAGCGTATTTAAGGGGGTAAGCCTACATAGTGCCATGCTTGAAGATCAATAATGCGAGAAATCAAAGATAGATTTCCTCTTCCATTTTAAAAATGTTCGGTACGTTACTGCCTATACACTATATTAATTGATGGTTAAAAGCTGGCGGAAAAGCTTTTATTTTTAGGTCTTTTGGATCGGTCATTGAAAAGAAAATTCTTACTTTTTTAAAAATAAATTACTTAAGGGCGTTAAAAAATTTGTAGGCCTTTTTTATTTTTTTTTTTAAATTTCCTATGCATTGCCTAAGTTAATTAAATATTTTGAAATCATAAATGGTATTGTTCTGCTCTCTTTTGTATTTCAGTGTATTACAAACGTTTGCCCAAATTCGATGTAATGATTTTATAAGACGCGTCTGACTTAAACAAAACCTGTAGGCTATTTCAACTGATAAGCACAACAAATATATCGATAAGGCGTGCGAGTAGTGCGACGGCACCATGAGGCTTATGTACACAGTACGTTGCTAATATGTTTTGTCCTCCTTCATAGAAAAAGAATGACACACTTGATAAAACAAAAAAAACGAAAACATATTTTTGTAATGCGTAGGGGAAGGCTGGGCGAAACGGACATCTGCTCTATTTCTTTCAATATCAAAGTTTGCATTCCGGTGTTGGGCGATTCCATTCGTCCATGCACAAATGGGGTCTCGCTCCTTCACCGAATTGCGAGTGTGGCGCCTCTGAGCAAACCGCAGACCATGTACTAACAGCGTGCCCTATACATCGGGCACCACATGGAGCACGAGGTCTGACGGTTTTGGATGACGAAACTCGATGCTGGCTTAATGACATCACTGCCAGCATCTGATCCAGGCAGTACAGCAGTCTGGGGTAGTAAAAGGATAAACCCTCGGCTCCAGTCCTGTTTGTGTCTGACCTGGAGTGGATACCCTTCAAACGACAACAACAACAACAAAGTTTCCATTTTTTTATCTTCTTTTATTTTCCTATTTTAGTTAAAGTTATGAAATTAAAATTGGAAACTTTGTAATTGTTCCGGGTTTTTTACTGGTGAAAACGTGTTTGGCCGAAATCTGTTGTAAAACTGGATACAAAGTAAAGTCGATCTGTTGATCAATCGATGACTAAATTTAAAAGTTTTTTTATGCTAAGTGTAGTGTGACAAAGTAAAATTTAAACCATGTTTCTATTTAAAAATTTTTTTTTATAGCCGCCTATCATGTTGATTGCTAAAGCAGCATCCCAAGCAACTGAAATTGTACCAAATGAAAGTTATCACTGTTTCTCATGCAGAAAGTTGATAAATTGTGTGTCTGATTTAGACTTCAATAGCCTATATCTTCAAATGTAGTTGCGACAAGCACTTCAAATAAAGAATCGAATTTTATTGTGGATGAGTGAAATGAGCTGGCTAGCTCTAGTGTTTCTAAACAAAGTAATGAAGATGAAAAAGTTTTTCATATCCCCTCTTTCTACTGCGAAGTTAACACATAAAAAGCGTAAAGCAAAACAGGCCACCCATATAATTGGTTCTTGGTTTAAAAAATCTATCACTGTGAGTGAACACAGCATTGAAAAAACTAAAATAAACCTTCGTTAAAAAACCTCAAGCATGGAATAAAGCAAATTAAACAATGAAGCAAAATATATCTGTTTGCTTTGCACAGAAACTTATAAAGAGCCACCACCACCAATGATGGCTTTAATTGGGTGCAAACGGAGCGGCCGCTATGGGCCCCCTCTAAAAGCATTAAAAAGTGGCCCCCCCTACGCAAGATATTGCTCTATTTCTTCACTGGCAGCGCTAGAACGGTGTCAGCCTAAAATAAATAACATTTTTTTAGAGATCACTTTGTTTTGAAACAATAAAAAGTGGCCACTCCTAAAACGATAAACTTTTTTTGGTGAACACACTTTTGGAACACTAAAGAGTGGCTCCTCTAAAACAATAAACTTCTTTTAGAGATCGCTTTGTCACTTTGCTTCGGAACACTAAAAAGTGGCCCTTCTACTTTTCTTGCACCGAACCGCCCTTTTTGTAAGGCCATCACTGGCCTCCACCCAACTATATGTTTGCAGCTGTGTCACGATAGATGATCGTATTATAGGCCACTGCCCAAGAATCTTTTCGTGCAATTTGACGTACAATCAGTTATGTTTAATCTTTTTAAAATTATCATGTCTGTACCAAAAATGTTTCTATTTGATTTTTTTAGTTGCCGCAATACAGAAGTAATAATACTAAAAGGCTACTTGAAATTTAAAACAAAGATAATCACTATTTTTAATTTTGTCTGGGGCAAAACGGACACTATACCGTTATGCCCCGAGCCAGGGACAAAACGGGCATGTAAGTAAACTATACATTTTTCTAAAATAAAATTTTTCTACTGTTGTCATGGATTTTAAATTATATTCATGAGATAGTATATTGTCAGTGCAATTATAAAATTTTCTTTCGTTCATTTAAGTCCAGCACCGGAGCTGTTACGCCAATTTAAAATAACTATAACCGTTTTGCCCCGCCTTCCCCTCTTTGTATTTTGGTGGGAATTTGATGGGGCGCCTGTAACGAGATGTAGGACGTGATTCGTGCATAACTGAGCCTAAAGATTGGCAATTAGAAAGTGCGTCAGGTTGTGTTTGATTTGCATCAGAATTTTGTTTAAAGTTATCTCTGTGGCATTGAAAATGTCTATTGTAACTTTTAAGTCGGAAAAGTTAAATTTACTTTGCACAAATCACAACGATTTCTGTCCAGAAAATCTTTCTCGCCACGATTTGTGCATGAGCGTGCTTCGATACGCACATCCACAACACTGTTCTTACAATGACATACAACATTTTCTTCCTGTAAAGGTATTAATAGATTTGCACAACGATCATAATAGCCTTTCTGACGTGTTGGGTTTTAGTTAATTCTGCACACGCATCAACAAATCTTAGGGTTAACAATGACGTTGCCACAGGTATTTTTGTTCTAAAACGCCCGCTCATTAACATCTGAGCAGGAAATATTTCATGGCCGAAGCTGGTAAATTACAATATTCTAAAAGAGCTAAATGAGGATCTGTGATTTCTTCATTAGCTTTTTTCAGAATATTTTTTGGGTTTAGCTTGACTACTAGCCCTACTTTGACTGTATGTTGGGCTTGAAGTAGTAGTTTTGATGCCCTAAGCTTAGGCAAACGCAATAAAGTCAGTACTTTGAAACGGCATATTATCACTCACAATTTCCACTGGTATATCATGCCGCGCAAAAACACTTTTATATTGTTTAATAATATCAGAAGCTGTTTTATCAGGTAAACGTTGTAACTCGAGATATTTAGAATAATAATCAACAGTCACACGGTAATTTTTGGCTTGAAAAGTAAAGTATCAATACCCACTTTAAAACAAATAGTGTGCGATATTATGGGTTCACGTTCTTGATTGTTTTAATACTTAATAGACAATTTGCAATTTTTGCCAATGCTATTGGCTTAATACATTCATATTAAGCCAATTTACATTTTTCAATATCAAAATGTGGCTCATGAATTAAATTCAGTGTTGTAAAGATTTTGGTATAACGATGCACTGCCCATAAAAAACTACATCATCTATAATATGCAATATATCACGCACATTCCAACAAAGTCGTAAAGATAAATAAACATTTTTTGACACCTTTGGTCTGGTAGAAACACAATTTAATTCTTGAAAATGGCAACATTGGCCATGCTCCATTTAATCCATGCCTGTCGTTGTCGTTTGGAAGGGCATCCACTCCGGGTCAGACACAAACAGGACTGGGGCCGAGGGTTTATCCAGGCTGCTGTACCGTCCGAATCAGATGCTGGAATTGATGGTGTTGAGCCAGCATCGAGTTTTGTCATTAAAACTGTCAGACCTCGTGCTCCATATGGTGCACTATTAAGATGTGGACTGTGGCTTGTTCAATGGCGCCGCACTCGCAATTCGATGAAGAAGCGAGACCTCATTTGTACATGGAGTAATGAAATCACTCAACACCAGTCCGCAGACAATTGAGCATAACTCAAGCTGTTCGGGGCAAGCTCAATCCAATAGGCCTGACACTGGTCCTGGGTATGAAAGCACGGAGTCTGGGGTACTCTCACAGTACTCCGTGTTCCACCTGTAAATCGTTCACCGAAAAGCGCGGATGCCTAATTCAACAAGGTTCTTTAATAAATTCTGCGCAGCTGGCACAAACGGGCGTCTAGATCTTAGTCTTTCTTGACGAGCATCTGAGGATCCACTTATAAGACCATGCAACATACGAGTGGTCAGGATCCAGAGACTTACGGTAAGCCAAAGAGAGTGTCGCTGCTAGTCGGCGAAGCTCAGCTGGTTGGAAACCTAAAAGCATGGAAAGGTAGTCCGTTGGAGTGGGATGCAGCCATCCAGTGACTTTGTGCAAGGCGTCATTCAAGACATTGTCTATGAGGCGAGTGTAAGCGTTGCGACATCAGACTGGTGCGCAGTACTCAGCTGTTGAGTAGACCACCGATAGGGCAACTGTGCGCAGCGGTTTGGCACCAGCAGCCCATCCTGAGCCTACAAGTTGCCTCAGAAATGTGACGCGCTAAGATGGTTTTTTGCGCAATGCGACTAGATGGTGACGGAATGTGAGCGATCTTGCTAGTTTAACCCCAAGATAAGAAGGTACGGTAAAAGTTTATTGCTGGTTTATTGCTGTTGTAAACTTTTAGCTCACGTTTGGCCTCTCGATTATGTAAATGAAAAGCTGTCGTCACCGTCTTAATGTGACTGAGCTTCAACTTCCAAGTCTGGAGATACGCCGGAAGTGCTTTTTAATCCATGCTGATCGAACTTTATTAAATTTTCGTTTTAGGTCTAATTGAATTTGAGCTTGTGCTTCACGTGGTCGGTAGCGTAATAGATAAATAATTTTAAGTTGGTTTTTAGCTGTGCTTGTTCTGATTTACCTACCATCACTTACACCTTGTTAGTAAATTTTATATGCTTTAAGATTGAGACCAAGCAAGGAACGTAAATAACGGCAGCTATATTGACGATAAAAAAATACAACGCGGCTGCTGACAAAACACAAAGCAAATTCAACATGGCAACCGGTCTGACAATAAAACTTAATTTTTTGCGATATTTCATCGTTTTTGTGGCTTGTTGAATTTCATCGAGTTTTGCTGTGATAACAGGCAAATTTACAATAAGCGAATTAATAGCTTGAACAAGATCCTGATTTATTTTTCTATTTGAGTATCTAGTTGATAAGCTCTTGATAATGTATCTGCTAGATACTTTCCTGGAACATATTTAATTTTAAAGTCATAACATGTAAACGAAGCATGAGACGTTGCAGGCTTGGAGTAGTTTGCTTGGTGTTTTTTTTTCCATATGTATTGTAAAGGCCTGTGATCACTCGCAATCACTAGCGTACCGAGGGGGAGACCACTGTGCCATGGCCCCCCTCAGACCCTAAAAATGAAAAACTGTAAAGCAAAACCAAGCAGTTTCAGCAAAAGATAAACTGGTTTTTCGCGAGTATTTAAGGTTCGCCCTGGATTTCGATTTTCCTATGAAAAACCACTCGTCGCTCAGACCACTTACTGGTAGAAATCTGGACTGGGCTATCTGGTTAAAGTAAAACGGTTATTAAAATTTGCAATGCTTTTGAAAGTGAATAAGAGTTGTAGAGGGCAGACAAAACCTTATAGAGGAAAGACATATAGCCGCACAAACCACTATTTTAAAAGCGATATTTGATCAATTAACTCTGCTAACTTTGTTTTATGCTTGATTTTCATTTTACGACTTCATTCTAATAATAAGTCTCGTAAAAGCATTATACTAAAACTTGCTTCCAGAATGCATTGTTACTTCTTATTGTACCATTGTTGTGTACCGTTGAACCATTGTTACTTCTAAGGTTTGTTCTTATTATAAAGGGCAGTGCCTTAGGAAACTTTGCTGCAGTCCTATTTCTTTCTAAAAAACGTACGTATTTTGGATTTAAGTTTTTATTACATTTTTATTTTAAACAAAAATGTCAGGTTACAAACGAAGTTACCAAACAAACTGACCAAAGCACCAAAAAAAGGTCTTCACTTGATATCTAACCCAATCAAACTTCAAGTGAAGACTGACTTTTTGCTCAAAAAATGTTGTTTTTCGTAGTCCTTATTTTCCAGTCCCAATCGATGGTAAAAGCCTTGAAAGTGATTGAAAAAAAGATTTTAAAAACATATTGCCCGGCTGTTATATGTATTTACAAGTATTAGATACAAATACAATATACCGTATTTCTTTGATTAAAATGCACCTTGATTAGAATGCGCTCTTGTTTAGAATACGCACAAATTCGCGATAAAAAAAATAGAACACCCACTTGAATACAGTGCGCAGAAATAAAGCCACCGAACGGTCAGTGCGAAACTAGTACTGCTTGCCTGCTACATGAGCAGTTTTATGACTTATTCTGTACAAAAACATTCATTGTTTTGGATTTAAAGTGGTCAAAGCTACTTTTAAATAGAATACGGTAGGGTTAAAGTTGGCCGAAAGTTGTTATCAAAAGATAGAATACGCTCGAATGCGCTCAAAAAATAGAATGATTAGAATGCGCCCTTGTTTATAATACGCACAAATTCGCGATAAAAAAATAAAAAGCGCGCATTCTATTCAAAGGAATACGGTATTTGATTTTTTTTTTTATCTCTATATTTAATCTTATTTTATTTTATCTCAGAAACATTATCGTGCTAAAACTTTTTTAAAATCGTGCCGTGCAAGCTGTGGATCTTAATTAAACTTTGGATGAAAATAACAATAAATATTATTGCATCAGACATTCTAGAAGAGTAAAACAACCAGTCTGTTACAATATAACGAAAAGTTTGCAAAAAACCTGTTTTTTCCTAATAGCTTTTTTTTGTTGCACATAGAGCTGTCACATTTATAGGTGGTCATAGGAAGTTGACATTTCTTCACATTTTGACACCAATCTCATCTCTTCATGACCATTGATTTGCAAATTCAACCAAGTGAGATCTTAGGTATTTTAAATTTCAAAAAATCGAGAGAAAATATGAAACATCTTACTATCTATACAACACTTTTTTTCAATTTTTTACCAAGAATAGAAACATCTGATAACAACCATAGTTTTTATTTCTTCTTTTGCTCATGACGTTCTTTTTAAAACAATACCTAGTTTTTACCATAGCATTTAACGGCAACGTGCCCGACCCAAAAATTCGGCATAACTGCTGCTCACCTGAACAGCATTTTTGCTGATGCTCGCTGCAATAAAAAAGTTCACGACCTTGTAGAGAGTTAGTAGAAGAGCAGACGTAGATATAAAGTTTTCCCAATCAAACTACTTAGGGTAGGTATGCCAACGACCAAGCCGGATACTCAGCAATATAAGAAAACCTTAAGAATCTCCAACTGTTTAAGTTTTTCGTTTCTCGATTAATTCGTTTTTTTTTCAAATGTTAAGCTGGTCCACTGCGATTGCAATGCCGTGTAAAATAACAAAGAAACAGAAAATTATTTGAAAAGTTTTTTAACATTAGAGATGCAAAAAACACAATTTTTCTTTTTTTCAATTGCTTTAAACACGGCGAGTTGATTCAACCATATTGCTGTGTTTACTTTATCTTTCGAAGATCGCGCGTGCCCGGATGCGCATATGCAACGCTTAAAAATTACTCTTTCAAACAAAAGAACCAATTAACTTTACAATTACAATATAGATCACATGATAATATGTTTTAGCGAAGTCCAAATGTCTACTCATCGTGGGTAAAATCAAACATTAAAAAGTGATGTGTTTGGACATCTTCCGTCGCAACCAACCTTTGTAAACTTAAAATGCTATCTTTAAAATTGCCTCCATCAAAATTTGTTTGTTGCCGAATTACCTAGGATTTCTAAAAAAAACGAGTGAAAAATTTTAATAGTTTATCTATGAATTGATAGCGCATTGCTATAAAATGTTAATTAAACATAAAAAGAAATTAAGATTTGTTCAGACTGAAAGAGGACTCGGAAAAAGCAAATGGAAGCGTAATTTTTAAAAGCGTAATGGGAATTCTGCTGTCCGCTTGCTTTTTACGCAAAATTTTTCACTTGCAAACCAAGCTCAAAAGTTGAAATATTTCAACTTTAATATTTTTCCCGAAACGTGAAAAATTTTGCGCTTTGGTGATTTTTTACGCTTTCCGCTTTTAAGGCTCGTTTCCACTACGAGCGTGGAAAAAATTATTCTTTGTTTGTTTTATCGATTTTTTTGTTTTGCTTAGCGCTGGCTTCAATTTTTAGCGCGGAAAGATCAATAAAAGAAACAAAGAATGCTCTTTTCCACGCTCGTAGTGGAAACGGGTCTTCAGTGTGAACGGATCTTCGTAGTGGAAACGGGTCTTTAGTGCAAAGCTCGTTTACATTACGAGCGTGAAATGGTGCATTCTTTGTTTCTTTTATTGATCTTTCCGCCCTTAAAACCTAAGGCAGCGCTAAGGGAAGTAAAAAAAATTAATAATACAAACAATAAATTTTCCATTCCACGCTAGTAGTGGAAACGAGCCTTTCCTAATGATCATAATTATCAAAAATTCACAAGGCTTATATACAATTACCATGATTAAATTTGTTGTGAATGTTTAATACCTAACATCATTCTGACAGCAAAAAGTGCGCCTTTTAGTGAAAGGCTCTAGGCTGTGGACGTGCAAATCAGAAATGCACTGGCTAAAAATTGCAGCAGTAATTATCCAAGTCAAACAAGCTTATTAATTATCAATCCTGATTGCATCATCAAGTTGGAATCGACTCTTCAGAAAAGGATTCTCTCTTTTCTTTTTTATGAAAAGAATTTTACTGACGTCTTCTATAAGTTAATAACATTACTTTATAATATTATTTTTTGTTCAGATAAACGAGTTATTGCAAAAATATTACAAAAACCTTAAGTTTGTAAAGCCTGAAACAATATCGCCGAAAAATAATGATCATTAAGGGGTCGTTTAAATTTTTTTCGAAAATAGAAAGATAACCAGTGGTTAAAGCGCCGGGCTCGTCACCAACACGGTCTCGGTTCAAAACCCACTCGCGCCATTCTGTTGTGTCCTTGGGAAAGACACTTTACGGCACATTCCCCTGCTTGGTGGTCCTGGCAAGCAGTTCTAAATTACAGTCATATGTTTATTAAATTACAAGCGTACAGCAATATCTTGGCATCTCCGAAAGCAGGTCGGGGTAATTTCCTACCCTATGTATTAGCGCCCGCGTCGCTTTCCTGCGAGTCAGGAGGATAAATATAGAGATAAAACAAAAATAATAAATAGATAATAAACCAAAAAAGATTGATGGCAGCGGGCCATGGTGTTATGTTATGTAAAGGTAGCCGTTTCATGATTGCATGTTTATACTTCTTTTTTTGTTTAATTGTAGTCAAGTTTGGCTGGGCATAATTAGGTAAATTCTCTGTTTCAACTAATGCAAAAGAGCGTGAATGCAATTGTAAATATGGTGAAAAATTATTTTTGCAAAAAGCTGACACGAAGTTTTCCCAACGTTCTTGAATTTAGTTGAATAGCTTTATTGTATTTGGCCTAAACCTATAAATAATGTTTAAACACTGCAACTTAATTGCACGACGGGGGTGAAACAGGCGAGGGTAATGTTATAAGCAAAGATCAAGCGAAGCAAATTGAGTTATGCGGTTTATGAACTAGCCTCGCGGAGCAAATCTCTCCGAAAACACGTAACGGAAGCGATGGTAAGACTCGAACTTTTACATCGTCAAATTGTCAGGGATGCTACATAACAAACGTAACAAAAAAAACTTGTTTAATATTTTGTATTCTGTTTTTTCTGCGTTTAAAAAGTATATGCTGTCGTAATGACAGCAAAAACCGGTTATTCTTTTTTAAAAGGGCGTCCAGATCAGACACAGACTAGACTTCGGTCGAGAGTTTATCTTTTTACTGTTCCAAGTTGCTGCACTTCCTCGATAAGATGCTGGTAGCAATGGTGTTGAAGCAGCAGGTTTTGTCATCCTAAAACGTCAGACCTCGTATTCCGTGTGATGCATCATGTATGGGGCACATTGTTAAAACGAGATCTACGGCTTGTTTAATGGCGCCGTACCCGCAATTTAATGACGTCACTGCCTGGGACAGCTTTTCAAATCTTATTTCTTCGATTTTTGTTTGAGCATTTTATAAAAAAAAAATAACTTTTAACAAAAAATAATTTTTAAAGCTGGTTTTATCAGATATTTTTAGAATAGGCACTGTCGAAATATTGCGAAAACACCTATTTTTTTGAACAAAATTTGCTTGAAAGTTGTTATTAAAACTTTTATTTTTTCATGGAAACCACACGTATAAAAATAAACTTTAAAAAGAAATTTTTACACAAAGGTACTTTCAAATCAACTGACAAAACATCACAGCAACAACACGTTAAGATGCTATTTTATGCGGACGAACGATCCCATCTCGAAGTGGAGGCTTATTCGAGCAAACGCGAACTCCTGGAGCTTTGTGTCCTGAAGGCAGGCTCTGAGTGCGGTTGTCATATTGATGTGGTGGAAGAATCAGTGATTTGAAAATTTTAGGTTAAGAAAAACATTTTTGAAAAAGATAAAAGTGATTTTATGTTTGCTACGAGTATAAAAATAAAAAGTTAAAAGGATATGTGCTGAAATAGGCAGATGAATAATTTCCGCTTCGGTCGTGATTTCAAGCTGATGGCTGATCGTCCCGACGCCCGAGTCTCCCTGGACACCGACAGCGATTGCGTAGATTTCGATTTCCAACTTGGTGTCCATACCAGCCGCTACCTTCACAAAATTTAACCCAAAAAATTTCAATCATCATTACATCACTATTTAATGTTCCTGTTCTTTCCTTGTGGAAAGACGCAGAGGCATTGTGTCTGGAGCAGCCACTTAGCGGCAGTGTTTTTGCTAAGTCTTTCAAGAACCATCGCAATGTTTCCATCGCTATCACCATCAATTTTTCAAACGCTACATATAAGTGATTTTAAAACACGTGCTTTACTGCACTCCAGTCTAGGCGATTACCCCTCTCATGTGACAAACGTCTTGGTCCGTTAAACTAGCTACAAAAGAGTGAAAGTTGGACTGGGCCCCGTAAAGATTTCAAGTGGGCCGCGATGTATTTTCCAAAATAAAGTAAACAAATAAAAAGTTATATTTAAAAAATAAAAAAATTGTGAAGTGAAGACCAAAAAAGGTTTTCGCTTGTAAAATTCCGCAGCGGTGTTTTATTTACTTGGCCCGCGTAGCCAAAGTGGCCCTCTGCTCAAAAAGCTTGGACGCCCCTGGGCAACGTAAAAACATCATATCGTTTTTTAAGTAAGACACGAAAATTCAAACCAAACTCACTGGGCCGGGCATGTAGTGGACTTTGACGCCGGTTCCTGGAGGAGGCTGTTTTATCTTGAAGCGACAACTATCAACACCGACGTTCTTCAACCGAACAACACTGGAGTAAGTGGTACCTTCACGAAGAACACCGAATACAACCTGAAAGATATTTCGAATTTTTGAAACAAAAACAATGCGGTAATTTGCACGAGCACGACCAGTTGTAATAATGCAGGGGTTTAATATAAGAGCAACTCGTTATATTCAACAAAAAATATTTTGCATTTTTTGTTCAAGATCACTAGGTTATTCTCTTACTCAAACTTGAAATTTTCCCGTATTTTCAGCAAGTACTTAAAAATTTAACAAAAAAAATAAGCTTTAATTTTTTTAAAACAATCAAAAACTCAAACATAAAAAAAAATAAAAAGAGCTCTCTGTTCTCAAGAAATTGTAAGAATTTTATTTTATCTCTTGAATAAGAATCAGTACAAGCGCTACGCGGGCGAATTTATAAACTTTGTTAAAATCTATCAAAGCCAACAAAACAATCCAGCATATCTGACCTCGGGTGGGAAAAGCTGAAACCCTCTGGGCGGGTTCTTGTAATTACCCAGAACCAAGCCGCTTCCCACAGACGCGGTCTTCACCTTCCTCCGGACTTCCTCCTCCACCTTCATGAACTGATCGCGAAAACCGTCAAAAGACCAGCACACTGCCGTCGACCGAAAACTTTACCTTTTCGTTTACCACAGCGCCCGGCTTGTCGCTTAGTATCGAGGCCGGGAGTCGAACCCGGTCCTTGCGAGACTGTCCGGTGACGTCAAAGAGGAGGCTTTTTGTTATCACAAAGTCCGAGTCGGCCTCTATCGGAATCAAAGAGCTGTTCGTGTTGAAAGAGGAGTCAGGGAGGATGGTTTCATCATCGCGTTGACCTAGGATCGACATGTTACAATGAACAATTTTGATTTAAAAATATTGGTGGTGTATCGTTTCAGACAAGCATATTATAAAATTAATGATTTCTTCTGCTTATCAATCAAAAAAGCAGTTTTTATCAAAAAAAATGTTGATTGAGGCAGCAATATAACGGAATCTACGAAAGAAAATCAATTATAATGCGGTTGTCATAGAACACAGTGGGTAGGCTGAACCAGCATATAGTACATATTATGGTTAAAAATATAGGATATAACCAGAGGTGGGGAACCTTTTTATTATTGGAGGCAAATTTCAATTTGGCAGTAACAAAGGAGGCGGCATAAGTTATCGAAGAAAAAAGCGTCATTACTTAGAATTTAACTCGGATTTCTTAATTTTCGTCCCTAAAATAATATGATCTCTAAAAAAAAAGATGATCACTTTGAATCTGATTCGAATTTCTTAATTTTTGTCCCTAAAATGAAGTGATCTCTAAAAAATGGCTTTCTCTTATCAACAGTAGTCATTGACACATAATTCAATTGTCATTGGAAGCCGCACAAAAAACTCATGGAGGCCGCAGATTCCCCATCTCTAGGCTGTAGGAGCTTATTTGATTTACTTTCGCGTTGATCAGCTGAAGTAGGATTCTCAGGAATCGGAGAAGGTTGATATTGAACATTTATTCCGCTTTCCCCTTTCTGGTCTGTTCCAATGCACGCATGACTAGGAGTCGGATTACCTTCAAAAAAAGAAAACAATTGTTTAAAATCGGCCAATTAAAAAAAACTAGTTTTTAATAAGTTAATCAAAACAGAACAATTTTAGAATAAAAAATAAAGTCAATATTATCGTGAAAAATGATTTGCTAGATTAGCTAAATATGTTATATTTACTACTTTATTATCAGTTGATGGATGTATTTATTAGTTCAATATCAACAATCAATCATTTCCACTGAATTTATTTAACACCTGATATTCCTTTTATTTTTATCTTAAAATAGTACAGTGAATTTTTAAAATTGCTGTTTTACTATTTTAAGTTTTATGCTACATTCCTTGTTTGAATTGTTTAAATTTTTATGTACATTTTGGCAATATTTTACTCTATAAGGCAGCGTTTCTCAAACCATGGGTCGCGACGCAAATTTGGGTCGCCAAGAATATGCGGATGGGTCGCCAAGGCTACGCGGAATGGTCGCAAAATCTTGTAAATTACAGCACGTAAAAGAACTACGTACACAAGATTTCAAAAGTGAAACCTTTTTTTTAGAGAACATTACAATTTTAAGACGAAAATCCAGAAATCAGAGTCAGATTCAAGTTGAAGATCTTTTTTTTTAGAGACCACCTTGATTTTGGGACGAAAAGTAGAAAATCGGAGACTGAATTCAAGTGATGACCTTTTTTTCTTTTTTTTTTAGAGATCACCACGTTTTTGAGCCGAAAATCAAGAAATCAAAATAAGTTTGCTCACGAACAAATTTCTGCCCACACACATACAACTAAAAATTGGACGATCATTGTTGGTTTACATAACAATTCGTGTTGTTTCAATATGTGCTCACTCAAATTTATTTGGGTCGCAGTCATATTTGTACATCGTTGATTTTAGCAATATTGGGTCGCAGAAAAAAAGGTTTGAGAAACGCTGCTATAAGGTCATAAATTATGCAAATTTAAATAATCAAGTTTATGGTCAACTAATAAGCTTAATTTTTTAAAAATTTAGTTGATGATAATAAAATTTCAAAATCTACTCTAATAAACTATGTTTAGAAATATATTGGCTTTACTTTCTATTCTAAACTTATTTAAGCGTTTTAAATTTTATGCTTTCGAAAATAATTATTTTAAATGATAGCCCCTAATTTGACAAATATAAACAAGAAACAAAATTTATTGCTTTTTCTGAACCCAATAAAATTCTCTATTCATTTTAAACTGAAGCATTTTATTAAGAATAAAAGATAATGTTTTCAGTTACTTGGCCTTTGGTTTCTCTGTCGCGCATCTGCACTAAACGGTGTGGGATTATCGGGCCTCACTTTGGTGGGGGTTCCCCTTCCGCTTGCGTGGGCTGGGGTGGGATTGGTCGGGCGAACTTTGGACGACGTGTCTAAAACTCCATTCGATGAGCCCCTTACAGAAGAGTTTACGTCTGAAACAATGACAACAAGATTGAATACTGCAATTTGCTAAACGGTCACATGACGAACGATAGCGCCGTTGTTAAAAAGAACAAAACGATTAAGGCGCGCTTACAACCGTTTACACTACTTTTTTTCATGAAAAATTGATTGGATTCAAGCGTCAATAAAACAAACAAAGATCACGCTAAGAAAAAAAAGTACTGTAAACGCGCCTTCAGTTTCAAATCAAAAAAAAATCTTTTCTTTACAAAAAAAATCACTTTCGATCAAGAAATGAACAGAAAAGTACCTCGCACAGGTGATATGTCTTGTTTTTCCTCATTGCCCAGTTGATTGTTAGTGCTGATTAATCGCACTTCACTGCCGTCTTTTCTCGGGTCGGCCACTAAATGTCGCTGGGCTTCTTTCAGATCGGTTGCTTGTGTGAGTAACCAAGCCCGCCCCTCTTCCCCTTCAAAGTAAGGGGGAACAGTCCGGTTTCTCAGGGCAGTTCTCCCGAGTTTTTCATCTATTAGTTCCCGCCTAACGACAAGCAAATCGAAAAGTCAGTAATCTTTTATGCAAGATTGCTTGTATCAATCTCTAAGAAATAAAGTTAATTTTTTCAAAATCAGAAATGAAACAAAATTTTGCTCTAACTGAAAAAATAGATTTATTTATGTTGACTAAACAGCCAAAAAAATTTTTTATTGACAATTCTTGTAACTACTTAAAAGCTACTTTTACTTGATATGATTAAAATAAGTTACAAAAACAAGTTGTCGTTTAAGTAAAACTTTTCAGCATTCAAGCAAATTTCAAAAACTTTCACGCTTAAGTAAGTTGTTATTTACTTGATCATTTCCCAATCCTCTTCAGTCAGCTTTGGTTTCGGAGGGGGAATAACCGGGGGTGGATGTGGGGCTACAGTTGCTTCGTACTTGATGCGGACGGCGGGGGAGTCCTGTTTGTCGGGAACCACGTTCGGAAGTGAATGAACGCTGTTCTGATGAGCAGTTATGGCGGAAGGGACGGGTCGAGCTTCCGGCGAGGGGGGGTTAATCTGCTGCATTGAAGGGTCCAATTAAAATCTGATAACCCATCGATACGAAACAGTTATAAAGAGAAAATTTGCACATGTATTATGACTATATTTTTGAAGGTGTTAGAGTTAGGGTTAGTTTATTTTATTAAAATGTAATTTTTATATTTTATAAAATTTTTTTGTCGCGGGAAAATTTTTGCACTTGAACTGAAAGTTTTTTCAGTTTAGTTTCATTAATTGCACCGAGATTTTTTAACAGTAGCGCTTTAAGAAACATTTCAAAGAGTTCTAGAGCGAACTCGTTTGCGCTGTCGTTTTTTTTATTGGTGTTGAAGGCAAAACAAAATTCAACCTTGAAACGACCAAAAACGTTAAAAGAAATTCACTTTTTCATCAAATTCAAGGACGATCTGGAGAAGATCTCTCGCTCGCATCTGCTCCTCACTGGAGCGGGGCTCGTGCAGTTTCAACTTCTCTCTCATCCGAACTTGCTCGCACACCGCCTTTCCGTATTCAAACACTTTTGAAGCCACGTGATGTCGCATCGCTGTGACGTAACCGAAACCAAGTAGAAGTTAACTCATAAACGAAAAAATAAAAAAATTTTGACTTTCGCAACTTTTTTTTCTGGCACTCACCTTGGGATATAGGCTTGTGCTGCAAAAGCTGACGTAATTCCAGCGCGTGGGGGCACATTGGGGCAGGTGGAGGTATCACTGGTCGAGGAGCGGAGCCAATTGCTAAGCCTTTACCAACAGTGGTAGCAAATGGTGGACCAATTTTCTCGATTTCCCTGCAGTTAAATAATATTCATCAATATAATAGAAAGTATTATCAATGGTGCGGAGTAAATCACTCCAAACTTTGCGACGCATGAAAGGATATCAACAACCGTTGGGAGAAAATACACAGACTGGAGTGATTCCCTGCTCATCTTGTATAATCAACTTTTGGCTTGGTACAAAAGCTAACGGTCTTAGAAAGCAAACAACTGAAACAATAAATAGCAGGAACAGAAGCCAAGGTAATAAGCCAAAATCGGGACCAAAACGTTTTATTTCCAGGATTTAATTGGGTTTCTAAGCAACGAATTAAAAAAATGCAGTAAATTGAAGTGCAATTTTAACCGATAAGCTAAAAAAACCATCATCAAAAATCATATACCAAGAGTTTTTTAGGTTTTTTGTGGCAAGTAAAATAATAATATTTAAAGTGGACTAGATAATCACTTTCACTTTGATCAAATATAACTTCTATCAGTTTTAATAAAATGATATCCTATAAGTGTGTATTTTTTTGATCAATTGAACATATTTAATACCAGAAGAGATTTTGGTGCTAACACTTTTAGTATAGTGTACATCAAATTTTTGTTCAAGTTAGTAAAACGTTAATTTTGCTTCGAAGTTGAAAAAGTTATTGCTTAAAATAAAGAAAAAAATAAAGAACAGTTATAGAACAAGGTTAAACAAAACACAAAAACCTGGAAGGAAACTTGGTAAGGTCCCTTGTTTTAAGGTTGGGGGGAACAATGGAAGCTTCTTCTTTCTGCAAAACCCAAGCATCCCCGCTATTTCCAAAATGAGGTTTCATCACCGTGATCCCTGCGGTGAAAATTTAGTGAAAAAAAGCTCAAATGAAATATCATGCCATTTCTAATTACCCATGACGTCTATGTCTTCAGGAAGAGGCTCACGGATTACAGCTGTGACGGGATCAAGTTCAGCGTCTCCTATATACTCCTGAATGTCCTTATAGCGAAGCAATTCTGTTCCAGTTCCGTCTTGGTGAATTACAAAGAGTCTAAAAAGCAAAGTAAATAACAATTTATTCAGTCTCATCGTGTGACCTTCGACAAGTGATTACCTGGGAGGGTGATGATGAGAAGGGTCTACCCGCATTTGGGGAACCATTAGCTCATCACCATCTTCAACATTGTTCTTAATACTCTCGCTGCTTATAACATTCACATCACCACAAGACTTCACCTGAAATAAACCGGAAATTTTCTGGTAATATAATCTACGTAGAAAAGTTCACCTGATTACACGAATGTAAATATATTTAGCTACTATAAGTAATTAAATTTCAGACCACAAAATTTTATTTTAACTTTAATTTTATTAGCCCAACAGACTGTTTCGCCTGCCTAGGCTCATCAGACGGGGGTTACAAATCTGAAAAACTTGTTCAGAGTCTAAAATTTAACTAATTATAAACGCTCTGACCTGACGTGATGGAGCACTTTTCTGATAAACACTGACAAAAGATTTCTATATTTAGTTACTTAATATATTTTTTAAATTTTTCGGAAAATTAATTAGTGTTTTTCAGTGGCAGATATTTTAAAAATTACGCCTCCAAAAAAAAATCAAAAAGGAAATAAAAAACAAATATTTTAATTTATTTTCAAATCCGACATCACAACAATAAGCAAACTCGTCAACATCAAAACAAAAAGCAAACTTGTCGACCAATATTTACAAACCCACTTGGAACACGTTTCCTTCATGGTCCAACGCCTCACAACAGACGTCAGCATTGTGCCGCATCAGATATGAACCGAGGGCCTCCGGTTTTGACGTGGCTAGCTTTCGAGCGACCGCTTCCCCATCATCGGCGTTGGCGAGGGCAGCAATGAGAAGGTCGTTGTTGGGGCGGGGGGTATACATCACACTGGCATCATTGGTTACGTCAAGACGACCTCCGTTCCAATGCAACAGCTTGAAATAAGAATTAAGGCTTATTGATCTTGAAAAAACGTAATCATAATCGTTTTAGTGTTTTTCAACAAGACAGCCTGAAATTTTAACACGAACAGAAGAGCTAAGACCTTGCTTAAAATAACAATTTAAAATTTTTAATTGTAAAATTGCGACGTTAACAGTTCTTACCTTTATAAAAAACTGTCGATTCTCTAAATATAATTGGGACATAAAAAATTGGGAAAGGCACTTTACAGCACTTTTTTTTGCTCAGCGGTCTCAGCAAGCAGCTTTAAATTCCAGGCATATTTTTAAATAAAACCAAAATATATAAAAAGTTTGATTTGGACAGCAATATTTTGGCATCTCCAGAAGCAGGTCGAGGTCATAGCTCGACAACTGCCCTAAGTGTATAGCGTCTCCAACGCTTTGTAGCAAGTCAGGATTATAAACAGAGATGAAAAAATAAAAATTTTGCTGTTAAATCTTATTGTTTAAAAAATGAAAGATGTTTATAAACGTAAACAGTAATTGCTTTGAGTTTCTCCATCAACTATGATTCGAACAGGCGGCAAGTTAAATAAACTGACAGCAAAATGCATTGCATTATATGGCAAAATGCCGTTTATGGTGCAATACTTGGTATGACCCGTCAGTAGTGCAAGTCAAAGTTGATCCGCTGCCGAATGTGGCCGTGCACGATTGGTCGGTGGAGTTGAACGTCACCGTAGCATAGCCGGGGCACTCGATGCGAACGTACCACGTGAGGTGTGACGTAGTACTTTCACCTAAAACCAGTGCGATATGATTAAAAAAAGCAATACAATTTATCGATTGAAGTTATAATGAGCTTTACGCGTTGTCGCGAGCAAAAAATACTTAGTTCAAATGTTTGTGGTCCTTCACCTTGTTCCTCGGGCTCTTCACGGCAAAACCGAGTGATTCTCGTTCCGTCGGTGTGTTCACACACTGAACTACCGTCGGGCCGGTCCACCCGAACCACCTTGTCCTCGCGGGTGATCATCACCTGCTCAACATCAAGCCGGTTCGATACTAGGTGACTGGAACTCAATGCGTCAGCTCACAGCAGCAATCTTAATGCACACAGTGACGCACCTCTTTGGTCACGGGGTCGGTAGCAGTGTAACATAACACTGGACGTTGATTGGTCACTGTACCGTCGGATTTGACGACGGTCACCTCCCCAGACATGGATGTGGTAAGCCACGATGATGCGGTTTCCAAGTCTGCTTCCAATCTGCAGAGAGAGTGACGTCATAATACTGACACACTCCCGACTAAACCAATCAAAAAGCAAAAATATGCGTCCATAGTATTTGCGAGTTTTGCATTAGGATCTCGCAAGCACAAGCCGCTTTCTCATTAGCGATTCAGCGACAGCAGAGTTGACAAAAACAACATTATGTAACTGATAAGCCAGGCAAGCTAGCTGTCAGCTTACTAACACGTGGTCAATGTCGAAAAGTCGCAGTACCAAGCACAGAACCCAACTTACTTCGCTCCCGCTTCAGCCTCAAGCCCAGCTGCGACACCAAGTGTTCCAGCAATTGACGTTTCGGTCACTGAAGCTTCTAGTGTTCGCGCGCTCGATTTTCCGCCTTTTGAACCTGAGTCCATCATAAAAAGTAAAATTTAAACGATGACATTTGCTAAAACAAAATTAACTAAACTAACTTTAATAATAAAATCATAAAACTGATAAATTCTAGAAGGGCTAAACGTTCAATCTTTTTCAAAATTCCATCACCTTTCTTACTTCCAACGAAAGCGGCCACTCTCATTTCGTCGGCGACGTGCTGGTTTTGTTGGTTGCTCCCTCCTGATTGGGCACTAGCAGGAGTAACCGGGACTCGGTTGTCAGTAGCAATAGGACCAGATCCAGGATTAAAACAAACGGTTCCGTCGGCATAAAAGATCTGGCAAGAATTCGAGTTCAAAAAAGAAAAAAACTCGTTGCTTGCGCCCAGAACCGAACTCCTCACCATCGTACTTCCGTCATTCATAATCTTTACCACCCGACCATCGCTCAGCATCAGACGAGACAGTTCGTCCATGGCCGGTTTCAGCCTGGCTTGCTCCGTGCTCTGCTTTCCCGAAGTCTTGTAGGGGTAGCTCTGCCTCACCAGCAGCTTGTATTCGTCTTCGCACGTTTCAGAATTTTCGACTGAGATATAAGGATTGAGATTGAATCGGCGCCACTTAAGGCAAAATGTACATCAAGCAATGACGTAGGTGCTTTTAAAACTGACGCAAAACAACGATTCATAACATTATAATACAGATATGTATTTCCTGACGAAAAAAAAGAATGTTTCATCAATTTTAAACGTTTCAGAAGCAAACAACATGTTGTGATGTTGACCTGTCGCTGAATCGTCAATGTCGAATCGGATTGTCAGACCATCAGGACAGGAAGTATACAATTGCTGGAATTTGGGTTTTTTCGTCTTTTTCTTTAAGCGTTCCAATTCTTCAGATTCTCGAGTCTCCTGTAACTTTCTCTCAAGTTCCTCCTACAGCAAAATAAAACAGCGTCACTAAACTGCAAAACGCTTTTAAGCAACACTGATACATCTAATCAGTGTTTTTTTTAAGGCGTTTTGAGGAACCGAAACGGTCTCTCAAAATTGTCCAGCGGTCTCTCAAAATCTGCTTCTACAATAGTGTAAACAAAGATAAGTACGCTCAGAAACAATAGGAAAAAATTAGCGGTCGTTCAAAATTGCTTAGAGGTTCCTCAAGCCAAACCTTAAAAAAAACACTGCATCTAATGCAAGTAAATCAATAATATATTCTTGTAATAATTACGAATAAAATTTTGAGATTTTTCAAAGGTAAGAGTTTGTTGGTTGCCACCTTGAAAGGTTGCGAACTACTGTTGTGTACAATACCATTTTTCATTTATTTATTTTTTTGTAATTATCAAAACAAGTAAAAACTGTAATTTTAATTTTTATATTAACCTGAAGCCTTTGTTCTTCTTGACGTTGTGCTTCTGCGTCCTTTTCAGCATCTTTGCTTTTCTTGCCTTTGGGACTTTTAGCTCTGGGACTCTTGACTTTAGGAGAACGTCCGCTTTTCGGAGATTTTTTGCCCTTCTTAGGAGTTTCGACATTGGGTGGAGGCGGAGTGGGAGAAGAAGCCGGTGGAACGTCGCTCAAAATTTTTGTTAGTCTTTCTTTTGCTTTTACTAAAAAAACAAATTGAAATAACTCTGTTTTAAAACAACAACATCATCAAGTCAACCGACCGGCAGACGAACATATCCCGTCGGGCCCGTACGCGCTGAGCGACAGGGTCATCCCGTCACACAAAGTCGCGCACCAGGACGAGAACAAACTGTGGTAATCGTCAACTGTCTTCTTGCTTCGGAGCATGTCGGAAACGTTCGCACTGTTCGAATCTAGGGCGTCGTCGTCGGACGTACTCTGCTTGGTTCGCTTCTCCGCCAGTTCAACATCAGCCTTCTCGTTGATTTCTTGAGACGATTGATCGGCCAGGTCCGGCGAACTCAGCAACTCGGCCAGTTCGACCTCGTCCTTCGGGTCCATCGGCTCAACTATATTGAGGGCGAACACGTGACCGTCCTTGTAGGTGGTCGCTTTCACTGATGTCTGTCCTAGGAATAGTCGTATGCAAAAGATTAGCTAAATTTTTTTGACGAAAAGCGACAAAAAACCTTCAAGAGTCAACATCACCTTTCGTAGATAGGCATAATGCGACTAGTTTTATCACCTCAGTGAGTTCTTGTGCTCACCTTTTTGTTCAAAGTATTATTTTTGGTTTAATGAGAGAAAAACTGGCTTAAAAAAACTTTGTTGGTTTTTAAAAAAACTAGTTGAATTTAGATAGACAAATCCAATCAGTACAACGTTTACGTAAAAATCAGAAGTTATGTCTTAGTGTTACATTGTTGGGTTTGGGGCATGTGTGAAATTCCAAGCACACAGACTTAATAACGAATAAATAAATTATTTTTTAAATTGTTCGAATTAAAATAGATATTACGTCACGTACAGGCTCTCTAAACTACTCAGCAATATCGTACCATGCTCATATCTCAGTTTTTCAACTTTGACAATTCCTCCATCGCAGGGATAAAGATAGTAGTCATCTCCATGTATATGTACCAAATTATTTCCCAGATCATAGCTAAAAACGGTATACATCAAAAAAACGGAATACACCAAGTTTTTTTATGACTGGGACTAGCCGATGTACCTTGATTCAAAATCAGAGAAAAAGTTTTAAATGAAACGCTTTACATTTTAACAGTGGTACTGGAGTACGGATTTAAAACAAAGTTTATTTCTACCCAGTAAATGGCAAAATTGGACTTTCATCCAACTGTTCCGGGACTTCCTCAGGTTTTTCAATCGGCTCGTTCACAATGCTGTTGGATCTCGAACGAGATTTTGGCGATTTCTTGCCCGACTTGGATCTTTGAGAATCTTTTCCAGCTGTTTGTAGTCAAAATAATATTACATTTGAAAAAAAAAAAAGACACTATTTGTTAAAAAAAACAAACAAAACAAAATGCTGTTAATAGCTGGCAATTTATTTTATCTAAAAAGAAATGTAAGTCCAAGCTGGTGTATTTACCTGACATTTTTTCAAAAACAAAGCTTATATTACAGCGTTTCAAATTTTGACATTACAAAATTAAACTGCTATTGTTAAAAAAAATTAATCAGTAGCTAAAGACAGCATGTTCTTCGTCTTCAAAAAAAAAAGAGTTTAGTGCAGGTACAACTAAAAAACAGTGTTCCATATCTAATCGCCATTGTCTAAAAAACGAATAAATGAATAAAATATAAAAACTCAAAAAGGCTGTAAAACCTTGTAATCATTTAGAAGAGTAGATTATTTTCGTTACAACTGGATGGAATCTAACTTCACACTAACTTGGTGTTTTCGTTCCCGGAGATTTACCCCCAGGCGATTTTTTTCCGGACTTCTCCTTGGTAGGAGTTCTTCTCGCAGATTGTTTTGACTCCTTCTCACGACGAACTCGCTCTTCCTCTTCCTTCGCCTTGGCTTGCATCTCACTCTCGGCTTTTAAAGATCCGGACCGGACAAACGGAGTACTGAACTGGATAGAAGGTTCGTTTGATCCTGCCTTGCTCGATGCCCTTGATGGACTTCCCTTGCGTCCCGGACTTCCTTTTCGACCTGAACAAAACCCAATGTATTCGAATAAAAAAGAATATTGCCACTTGGTATTCATAAAGCAAAGATTTTGCAGAAGGCAAACACTTTTTTTACGGCAAAAACATTCTAATGACGTGTAAATACGCGTAAGCTGGTAATGATGTAAAAAGAAAACATAAAACTCACAATTACGATGACCATTCAATCAAAGACAAATTTGTACAAGAACATCACCATCAATAACACAATAATATATCATATAATTAACTTATCTTCCTGATGGCAAGACAAGTCGGAGGCATTAAATTTATTTAACTAATTTTTAATAATACTATATACCAGTGGTGGGCAAGCTACGGCTCACCAAGCCATTTCATCCGGTCCGCCGAGTATTCAAGGTTACATCTAGAAGTGTGGATATTCTTTTTTTTTGGTATTTACCTTCCAGGGTGGTGTCAAAGCGAAAAATTTTTTTTATTTTTTTGGTCTTCGAGTGAGTTTGAAGCACGAATTCAAGTTACAAGTGCAACCCTCGAGTCAAAAACTTTGCCCACCTCTGTAATATATATTCTTATCACAGTCAATACTGACTTCCTTTCTTTGAATTCTTTCCCGACTTCGGCTGCTTTGCAGTAGGGGGAGGGGTAGATTGCTCTGCTGCGGCTTGCGCCAGTTTTTCCAGCTCAAGAGCCAGTTGCTCTGCTTGAAATTTTTGTTCTTGAACTTTTGTCCAAGATGTGATGCGGTCGGCAACAAGTTCCAAGTAGTTCCTTAACACGTTTATAGAAGTTTTATAGAAAACTAAACATCAACAGGCATGATATAAAATTTCGAGTATTCTTGACTCTGGCGTTTAAAAATCGGCTGCACTTGCTTTAAGTTTTGGCAATGAGTGAAAAATAAACTAACAAGCTAAAAATGTGATGACGTAATCTACTCTGCTTTTTGTCAATTTGCTTTAAACAACGAAATTGAACATGCGAAAAAACTAAAAAAGTTTCCTTTATATTTTGCATGAGTTAAAGAGACATAAAAGCTACCTGAAGCCAACGTCTGAATGCAAGCAGGTGTTCCAAGATGACTTGGAGTGGAATTGCTCAGACATGGGATGGTGAAACATCACGTAGGTAGCGTTATCTCGATTGCTGTGGTAGATCTCCATGCATGGGTAGAATTGACGAGCTTGTTCTAACATCTGAAATGCACGCGCTGCTTTTAAGAGAAACGAAACTGGATCGATCGAACTTTACGTTAAGAATTTTTTCTGTAGAAAAAGCTTTGAAATAACGGACAACATCTTAGGGTAGTGGTATTTAAATGACTGATTTTCTTCTAGCGTACCTTAAACAACGATCATTTGAGATTCATATACCGGTCAATAGATAGCCCACGTGATTACCTGAATAAGAACAGGAGTTTTGAACGTTTCAGAGTAAATGTAATCGTTGAACACACGCTGCTGGGAGAAATATTTCAGTTGAAGATCTTCTTCATTCAATTTCTCCGAACTTTCGAGCGAGCCTTTTTCTATCCAAGCAAATAAAAGTGGTTGAAACTATCAATGTACAGAAGTAATAATAGAATAAGATAATGCACTCTAAACGAACTGTATTGCAATATTTTACCTTGTTCTTCCTGCGATGAGGTTTCATTGATATACTTTTCAGCAGCTTTTGTGTAAGGGTCGTCCCAAGGATTATCTGCACCAACGACACAACAGTGCATCAAAACGACTAACGACTAACTCGGGTTAAATTTCACATTAACAAAAAACAGATTTTCTGCTATTTTCAGCCATATTTTCAATAGGTTCAGTAATTATAAAATACTGGGAAAAAACTAGAATAAGCGAGTATGAATTACGTTTTAACCCGAATTATGTTACCAAGCCGTCATGGTGTCAGCCACAAATTTTACATCATCTAAAAAACCCTCAAACTCTCAAAAAGACCTAAATTTAATTTATACCGAAAACAAAATCGTGGGCCTTAAAAAAACTATTACAAATCCAAACATGCATAACATAGTTCGGTTGTCAGAGGCAAAGCAAATCGAACCTGACTCGTGTTGAGATGGGAGGAGGTTTCCGTCATCGTCTACCATTGTGACGTTCATGCTTTCGAAAACGAACAGCTCTAGCAAACGGTCGACCGCGCGCTCGGACATGACGTCGGCATTTCCGAGAAACTCTCCAATCGAGCATGTGTGTCGGTGCAGCTCGTGCAGACGCGACATTCGCTCGTAGACCTTCTGCAAGTCGACGGGTTTCTCGGTCAAGAGCCTGGTAGAAGATGCAAGTTGTTACGGCGGAAGCCACGTTGCTGGCAAAACAACGACGGATGTGACGAAAAGCAAAGCGATCAGTAAGAAGTCGAAAAATGGTCTTAATCTTTTAAATAGGAGAGGAAATTATTAATGCAATGAGCTTAGAAGAAATATTTTATCGTAAATTAAGCAAAACTTTTTCGAACTTGACATTTATGTGCAAAGTCAGAAACAGTGAAAAACTTTTTATAACTATGATACGAAACAATGGGCGATGTTTAATGTTGGAAAGGTGTACAATTAAATTGATAAACGCGCAACGATTGAAAGAGTTTATACTGAGAACAAAAAATGAAAATTTCTAAGCATGACCCACGGAGGAAACATGACAATATTTTGATGGAAGCACGAAATTCAATAACTTCAAAATCATTCACAAAGAATGACAAAAAAATAGAATAAAGAAACTAAGCATATACTAAATTTTAAATGGCAAAAATCATCCTTTTAATAAACTTAACTTTACACTTTAATTAACCTGGAACTTGGAAAATAATTAAGAAAAGAAATTTCAGATTTTTCTGGGTTGAAAGCGTTTATTTCTTTGAGATGATTGGTCCGAATTGATACGTCATCTCCAAAATGCAGAAGAACTGGTCCTTGTGCAATCTTGTTCTTTTCCTTTGTTTCCTCTATCTTTTGTTTGAATTGAGAAAATTCCCCACTCAATACCTGTTTCAGTATAATTAATAAGAAAATTTAAAAGTATTGAAGTAACAGAAAGTGGTAAAAGCTGTAATTATAACTAACATTGAAACAACTTACATTTTGGTCGCTTTCATTTAAATAAAGGCCATCTAGAGACTGAGCGATACAATCAGCAAGAGCCAAGTGAATTCCATCGTCACGCAGCGGGGCTTTCTTCTCATTCGGTGGGGTCTTGTCTTCTTCGGTAGCGACCACCTGCAAAGAAGAAGCAATTTTAATATTCTAGGTCTTCGTAAGAATGATTTTTTACTGCAAACCCATCAAAACCGACATATTTCTAGACGTGTACTAAAATTTGCTCTTACAATATTTAATGACTTTTTTTAAATAAAGCGACAGTCAATCACTTTTAAAAAATATGGTTAGATTAAGGTTAGTAAAGGGAAAAAATAAATAACAAAATAATTCAATAAACTTTTCAGTGATTAACTTAATACTGTACAAAAATTACATACCTAGGTACGTGTTGCCCTGTGATTAAATACTTTGTAATAAAATTACAAAATCATTCCAGTGTAGTGAGTTTATTTGGCACATAAATTAAAAATGCTGAATTCTTTTACTGTAAAGATGAGTCTCATAAAACAATTTGCAACATAACAATTATGTTATGTTGCAAATAAGGAATCACGGCACAAAAAGCACAGAGTTAAAGATTCTCAAGTCAAGTCTGGCTCAATCTGACCGTCTCCGGCTCTGTGTGAGGCTCTATTTCTTTCTCTGAGTTGGTCACGACTGAGTTGTGCATTTAAACAAGGGGTTTTTTTTTAAACGAAAATCACGGGATTTCATAATAACCGATAGCCAGTTTCTTTAGTAATGTGCGGCCTGATAAACCAAGCTTTAAAAGCACCACGAATCCGACTTTACAATGAGTCAAAGCGTGTATAGGAAAGAAATACAGCAAACTAAGCTGAAGAAATAATACAAGATAACAATTTACGATTAAAGGTCTAAAAAACCAAGAGTAATGCAGCGAGCGAATATAGCTTTGTATAATATTTTGCAAAATAAACACAAATGAATGCTTTAAGAATTGCTTGTAGAAGTTGAGTTTGCTACGCTGCAAAATGTTAAGTAATGACTCTGCTTTAAACAAAAACCCGAAAAGCCAACTTGCGATCTCATCTATCGTTGTTCATGCAGCCAGCCTCGAGTCGTAGCTACCTGTTCCAACATGCAATGCATGACCAGACTGACGCTGACGGACTCCATCGGAATGGAATTCATCAAATCTTGGTAGTATCTGGTATCAACCACTTTTGGAGGAGGAGTGATGGGAGGAACCATTTCTTCGACAGCCACTTGAGGAGGATCGGGCATTTTAAATTTATCTTTTTTTCCTTAACATTATCTTATTACTATTATAGAGAATTTGTAATCAATTATAGAATTTCTAATATCATAAAAAAGCTTAAAAAAACTTTCATAATATTTTATCACGAAAATATTTCATAATGGTGTATATATTTATCACGTTCCGCTTTATTATTAAAAAATATCGTAATTAATTTAAACAGTAAAAAAATGTCTGTTGCAAAGCAAATCAAATGCCAGTTTTGAAGCGAATTTACCTTGTTGCGACGTCACAGCCGGAATTTGAGGCGTGGCTCTGTCTTCTGCCACTACAGACTTGTCTTCTTTAGCAAACTCGGCAACATGCAACAAGTTAATGTTGAGTAAGTAGTTGGCGTATTGTCGATGCCAGTCCAGTGAGTCGTATATCTTGCAAGCAACGTCTTCGAAAATATTTGTTCCGTATTTTACCTATAGTTTGAAGCATTGCTAAGTTTTAAGTTTATTTTTAAGTTTTAAATTAGAATAATTTGAAAAAAGTACTAGCTTCTGCACATTATTGCGGTGGGCCTCCTGTAGTAGGATGACGAGAGCCTCAAATTGTAAAACAAGATAATGAAGAACGTTCATCTTGCTTGCAATGAGGCCTTCAATGTTAAGCTGGAGAATAGTGGGCCTTCGGAACTTGTTGGCAATGTGCCCCGAAAAGGGCAGTTTTTTTCGGGCATTGCCGCGTCCTAAAAAGGACGTTTGCCGATTAGCAGACCCTTGTTGAACATCGGAATGGGTTTTGGCAATTTTGGTTTCGGTCTATCATGTGTAATAACAAGAGCAGACTTATTTGCGGCCTAGGCTGCGAGAAAGCAATTGCCATCTAGGCCATTTGAAAGAAACTGCTGACCTTTCAAAGAAAAAACACTGGTGGCTACAAGTTATTAGCACAACAAGAAAATCAAAATATTTTTGCATAGAAAATTTAAACATTATAACACTGAAAAATGTTCAAAGCGAAACAATGGTGAAGCAGTAAATATTTATAAAAAAATTCATATAATGTTTCTATATAAAAGATTCATATTCCACAAGTATAAGTAAAACTTTAATAATCTTTTTTATTTAAAAAAATCCTTAACTTTAATTCATCAAAAAATTAATAATATTAATAACCACTTTGGAGTGCATAATTAATGATTATAAGTTATAAATAGGGCCCACTAAAGTCAACAAAGTCCATTTTCTTTTAGGATTCATTTCATCATGAAAGTTACACAACAGTAATTTGGGTTGGTCTGAAATCTTTGTAGCGGTTTTTACTGAGCTCAAAAAAGTCAAAGCTTGTCCAAATTTCACTTCAGGAAATTTTACTTACAAAATCTCATTTTTTAGTTAATTTTTGGAAAGTTTTTGAGCTACAATAAATACTTTAAATATTTTGTTTGGCACTCTATATCAGTATATTCTAAAACTTTCAGGACTACGAATCATTAGGGTCAATCCTAAAACTTTCACCCCTCCTTTTTTGAATTAGCATTATAAGGTTTACATGTTTTACAATATTCCACCAATTTTCTGGCTCTCCTAAAGACTTTAAGCGCTCTCCGCCCTAGTATGTGCAATTTCAGTTTAAGAATACCATGTGGTAAAAATGTTTACCAATTTAAAATTTGGTAAAAGGAAGTTTCATCTTCATTTATGGGAAAAAAGTGTCTCTAAACGCACGCATGTTTGCTGCAAAAAGTCGGCAGCGTGGCCGAGCGTTAAGAACGCCGTGGTGATGCAGAACGTGATTGTTACGATAGCGTGTTATTCTGTTGTGCCCTTGGATAAGACATTTTACGTCATTTTCCTCCGCTCAGCTGTTTTAGCAAACAGCTCTCAATTTCGGCCATATCTCTAAATATGAAACAAAACGAAAAGAACGAATACAAAAAATTTCAACTGGACAGTAATTTCTCGGCATCTCTGAAAGAAGTTCTGGGTAAACGCTTAACGGTTGTCCTAAGTATAGCCCCTCCATCGCTTTCCTGCGAGTCAGAAATATAAATAGCTTGGAGATGAAAATGATAATGAAAAATATATTTAGATCAAATTTACAACTGCTGATATATGAAATAATTTTTCTGAATACACGAGAAGTTTTTATGCGAGTTATTACGCAGATGAATCTAATTTAGTAATGTTTTTTATCGTGAATCCCTAATATGTCGAGATAAACTGAGATTTTTTCCTGATGTCGACAAAAAAATAATCGTACTTTTTAAAACTGATTTAAATCAGCATTTTGGCAACTATTTAACAAAAATTTAAATATAAAACTTCTAGAAGAGACCAATATTGCTAGATCAAAATAACGTCAAAATTTACCAAAAGTAAAATAAAAAAATGGCCCCAGTTATAACAAAAAAAAGACAAATCATACCACAGAGGTAGGGTTTTTCCAGTTTTCAGGATAATACACGCTGCGGACTTTATATTCATGAAGGCCGCAATCATGCAGACGAGATGCCGCTGGAGCTTTATCCAGCAGCACTGGTAGAAGTTTCCAGAACAAAGCTATTTCTTTAGTTAAATTTTCTTGTTGAAAACGAATTTGTGCAAGAGATTCATCTGCGATGAGCAATGAAATAATTACAAACGTTTTCAACATTGTACAGTATAACTATAAATGCAAGCTGCTGACAAATTGGAACACGTAATAATAGGAGAAAGAACTTGAACAACCATATTTAAAATGTAATGAGAGAAAATTGGAAAAGATTAAGCAAAAAAAAAGTAGAAAACAACTTTTTATCAAAGATAGATCTGGGTCCAACTGTTACTAGAAGTAAATTCAACCAAATACGGCAAAAAAATTTTAAAAATGTATCACAAAAAAACTATACTACAATTATAATCTGTTTTCTCATGACATTTGGAAGTGTGGGCACAAAATTAAAAAAAAATATAGTGCAATGAGTTTCGAAACATTATCATTATCAATTAGAACAGTGCTTCTCAAACTTTTCCGCCTGTGGCAGATTTTGGGACTTTTTCGAAATTCGCGGCACACTTGGACCAGATTTCTTGATTTTTGTCCCAAAAAAATAATGTTCTCTAAAAAAAAGATCTTCACTTTAAATCTGTCTTGAATTTCTTGATTTTTGTCCCAAAAAAAGTGGTGTTTCTTAAAAAAAAGGTTGCGGATCAATGGAATAATGATTTTCGAAACGTTTCGGGGCACACTTGGAAATCTCGCGCGGCACACAGGTTGAGAACCACTAAATCAGAAAGTTAAAATTGAAAAACGAGAAGCGTGATTTGGTATTAAAAAATATCATCTAGATATAGTAAAAACAGATAAATGTGACTTCTTCGTACAAACGGATATATTAATAATTACTTCTAATTATAATGACCTGAGTGCTGCTTTCAATTTTAAACGAAGTCACACATGCAAGCAATTTTTATTTGTCATAATTTGTCGTGAAGTGCCTTTTCGATGGAAGAACCAAGATTAAGCATCGAACTTGCGTCTTTTTGCTGGATGTTTGAGAGTCATTAGACTGAGCCATCTCGCCCATTTGACTGATGAGCTGTGTTATGAGGATCGTGTGACTGATTAGAGTCTTATTGTATACAGTATAATAATAAAAATTAAATGACTAAATAAAAAAATTTCGATCAACTCCGGAAGCAAGTAGGGCTAATTGCGAGGCGGTTGCCTAAGTATAACGACTCTAACGCTTTCCTGCGAGTCAGAAGGATAAATATAAAGATGAAATAAATCATCTTTATTTTCCATTTGTCTGAGACCTGGACTTTATTCAAAAATATCGGGATCGTCCAGTTGTCTGCAGCAAACGCCTCTACTTTTTTTGATCACTAGGATCTTCAATAGACAAGTTTCTTTTTCAAATATCACGTTTCACCATCTCTTCCCAGGTTCTTCTTCAGTCTTCCTCTCCTCGCATTACCCACTATTCTCTTTTCGTAAACTTTTCTAGACAAATTTTCTATATTCCTTCTCTCAAGAGGTCCCAACCATCTCAGACGATGTCGGCTTAAATGTTCTTCAATATCCTCAACATCTGATCATCTCGCAACACACTGTCCGAGATGTCGGTCACAATAGGGTTGGTCAAACATCATTCGAATCAATAAAAAATAAAAATAATAAAAACTTAAACACATTTCTATTTTTTTTGCACGGTAGAACATACGTAAGAGAATCAAAAGAACAAGGCCTTAAGCTCAACGTGGCTTAACTAAATAGCTCACCACTTGGTTCTTCTTCAAGTTGTTTCTCCTTTTCTAGTTGCTTTAATACTTCGTAGTTTTCGGATTGGATTTTAATTACACCGTTAATGTGAATTCCAATTTCATCAAGAATTGGCAGCAGCTGGGGCTTTCGAAAACCGCTGATGAGGATGTAATGGTGGGGTCCGTTGTCTGGTTCATCGTCTGACAAGAGTTGAAAGTTTTCAAAATCCATATTTTTAAACAAATCTATTGTACCTTAACGAGTTAAATAATCGAAATAACACGCATTTATCTTAAACAAAACAATATAATAAAAAATAGAATACTTTTTTGACGTATGAAAATTTTTTAGAAATCAAAAATTTTTATTCAAGAAAAAATCACGAAGAAAAATTTACACAAAAATACACGAAACGATACAAATACTTGGAAAATCGGTAAAATATGAAGTGACTATTTGAGGATCTTGAAGTCAAACACCAACTTTCAATCATGAAGTTGTAACTCAAAGACACTTTCTTACCAATATATTTATTCTCATTGTCTTCTTCACCTCTTTTCTTGAGGCTGCTCCAGTCTTTTTTTGGGACTTGGGCCTCAGGAGTTTTTTTACCCTTTTTTCCAGGCGATTTACTTCTAGCTCTTTTTTTAGCTGAAAAAGTATAATAAAAAATTACGACCTTAGATAAGAATAACATCTTAATTAGGAGATTGAAATACAGAATGTCAGGGCTTCTTACGATTTTAAAAGTGTGCTATATAACAAAAGATTTGCTGAAATTGTGAAAAACGGTGATGAAAAAAAGATGCATAAAATAGAAAGTCAGGGCGAGAATTCCTACATTTTTTAAATTTGATAATCAGATTTGCATAATGTATCGTAGTAGCCTACTTTTATTACTAAAATTTGTGCCATTACAAAATAAAGTTATTATGCAAAGCCTCGAAAAGTCTAAGCAATGAACGGTTTAAGAAATAATGCTGAGTGTAATTTAACAATAGCAACTGTACGTAATAAACTATAACAACTAACTCCAGGCCAGAACTTCTCAATCGTTCATAATTCGGTCCCTTTCATAATACCATGGCTCCCTTTTCCACGAAAAAAACCTAGATTTTGCACCATTTATCATCTAAAAGAAACAAACAACGAGCAGCAATTTATCAGAGGTCATCCAAAAAGCATTTCGCAGTCTCTTAAGGGGGTACAAGGCTCTGTTGAGAAACACTGGTATAGGCTGATTTAGACAAGCACAGACAAAATATGCAAGATTAATTTTGAGCATAAAGATAGTCTTTTAAACGAAATAATTTTTAACCATTTAAAAAAATTTACTACTAAGCACTTTTAAAATGCACAATACTTTGTTGATAATAACCAAATAAAAAATACAAGCATTCTAATTTTTGATCACTTTTTAATAGTTATTTGTCCCGAGCAACATGCTCGATGAAATAAACGATTACAAACTAAGTAATTAAAAAGCAACATCTAGAGATCTCCAAAAATAAGGTTAGAGTAATCAGTCGATACTTGCTCTGAGTTTAACACATCAAACATAGAGTTGCGCAAGGGCGCCAGAAGCAGCGGGCAGGGGAGAAATTGGCCCTTGAAATTGCCCTCCCTGGCTTTTCAAAAAGGGAGGATACAGGTGGGCAGATACAGAAGCATTTGCAACTCGACCAAAATGTCAGATCAATTGAAGGTGAATGTTTTGTCTGCACCTTAAATTTAGGAGGAAAGTAGGGAACATTAACGTGATTAAAAGTGACAATTTTTTTTGTCTTGACTTGCAATTTGGGACAAAAATAGAGATTTTGAACACTAATCAGAAGTGATGACCTTTTTTTTAATTATCACGAAAATTTTGTGCTGAAAACAGTCATGATACCATTTTGTATCACAACCATTTTCAATGCAAAAATCTTTGTAAAAAATTATTTATCTTTTTAAAAAATAAGGTGTCTTTTCCTCGAATTTTTCCTCCCCTGAGAAAATGGCTTTCTAGCTCCCCTGCTGTTGCAAGTCACAAAGATAAACAGATGTAAAATTTTTCTTAAATACAAATGATAAAATTGATTGGTCAAAAAAATAAATAAAGTTGTTTTATTACAAGAACTTACCAGATCCTTTAGCTGTTTTCTCTTTAGCAGAAGCACCTTCACGTTTCCTCATTTCTTCATCTTTAATATTCAGCAAACCAAATTTTATAAGTTTTGCCCATAAAGGTAAAGGAATTTCTTGATTAGCATTTTGAAGACCAAAAATTGTTTCTGTAATTTCTGAAAATTGAGGAACTTTAGGTGGTTTTTTATTTTTAGGATTTCCAAGTTCCATAACCTATAAAAAAATCATCTTTACAACTTAAATAAAAAAAATATAAAATGATAGCATATATTAAATTTATTTATTTACAAAGTTTGTTTTCATACATACCATGCTCATTAAATCATTTTTGTGTAAGTAAGAAAATTTTCGTCTCAAAGGTATTGCTACAACATCTTTTAATGCTTTGATGTGTGTTTCATCCAAATGATCACCTTCAATAACAAACTGAATATTTGCTTTCCATGTATCCTAAAAATACATTTTAAAATAAATAAGTCAACAAAAATAATTAAAAATGTAATCTTTTGTCAAGATTACATAAAAAAAAATATAAACAGTTTACTAGTATGATTTATGCATTGGCTACATAATTTAATGCTACTCAATTGAATAAACATAATCCATACAGTTATTATACAAAAATCTAAAGTCTAACCTCTTCAAAAAAGCACTGCAAAAGGGCACTTTCCCATCGATTTTGGCCAGCAGAAGGGTTTTTTTGTTGTTTTTTAGACATTATTTTGTAAAATCAGCATTAATGTAATAAAAAATATAATACTGATAAAAAAATTTAATTCTTATTTTTATATAATGTAAAGAATATACATTATAATCATGTAAATACCTAAAAAAACATAATAAACCTTGGAAAATAAACATTTTACATATATTGATATACATGTTTCATAATAAATAAAAGCAAAACCAATACTCTTGATGTAAAAAAGCCAATTGTGACATTGTTTAATTATTTACAATTTTTTGATTTACAATGAGTCTTTATAACAAACATATATAAAACTTTTGTTTTTAAAATAATATCAAAAATCAAAAAGTTGTACAAAGACAACAAATGGCCATTAAAAATTGGGTCTCTTTAAGAAGTCACCATAAACAATTTTTGTTTGTGAAACTAACTCAGATGCCCCTGTGTTTACTATTGCTTCTTGAGATATCCTCTTTCTCTTGATTTCTTTTTTATTCCACCGTGCTGCTAACTGGGGGATTCCAGGTTAGCTTCACCAAAAAAAAAAAATCACTTACAGTGACTTCTTGAAAGACCCTAAAAATCTTTTAGCCAGGAAGCAATGCTATTATTAAATGTATTTAAAATTATGTTAATTATAAAACCCTTTGTTTTGATGATGAGTACTATTTTTTAGTTTTTGAAAACAATTCCAAAGACTTCTACATATCTGAAATTAGCTATTAATGCACTTTGTTCAATCTATATTCCAGTTGTAATAAAGATTGCCATTGTACTTTATTGTTGAGATATGATTAAAGAAGAAAAAAAAAAAAAGAAAAAGAGCATTAGCATTTTTAGATTTTGTAAGCCTTTTTCACATCAAAAGAGAAGTACACACCTCCCAATTGACTGTTAATAAACTTTTATTCATAAGTCATTAACATTATTTGGTTCCTCTATTTATCTCAAGTATATAAAAATCTTTTTAAAATCTAATCTGGCTCATTCATTATTTTAAACAAGTTGGTCTACTAGTTTTTAAGTTTTTAAGTTTTAAAAAAGCAGCCTATAGACTAGATAAAGTGATACACCTTAAATCATAGTAAACACATATAGCTTATCACTTGTTATTACAAATGATATTTCTTAAAAATATATTTAATAAAAATTCTACTAAATAGCAATGTTGTGGTATTTTAATAGGGTTTGAGTAATTTTTAATCAGTATTTATATATCATATTCAGGCTCTTTAAGAAGTCACTGTAACCAATTTTTATTCGTGAAACTAACCTGGATCCTCCTGCGGTAATTATCACTTCTAGAGAAATCCTTTTTCTCTTGATTTTTTTTTTTATTCCATCCTGGTGCCGAAAGGAAGATTTTGTGTTAGTTTACTGAAAAAAATTGCTTACAGTGCCTTGTTAAAGAGAACCTCATATTCTGGCTCAAGTTTGTTTATATTTTTCTAGTTAAGAAAAATATAAATGTGCTAGGAAACAACATTATGTAAAAGATTTAAATATTTAAACAAAACTTAGCTAACTAGACATGTAAAATATTTAATAAAATAAGACTTGAAAAACATGAACAACTGTTGTCTTCAAGTTACCTAACAACACAAATATTTGAATAAGGTTAAGTTCATGTCTTCTAAATTGCAATAGTTTTTTGATTCATTTTATCAAAAAAAAAACTACTGTAATCTACATTAATTTTATTTTGAGTGAAAATTAAAGTTAGTTAAACAAAAAAATATAACCCTATTTTTCAAGACGCTGGAACCAGTTTGAAAATCAGCTAGCCTATACAATTCTGGCCTATTTTCATCTTTTTTTAACTTTATTCTAAATATTTTCGGGGAAAACAAGATGTAATTAAAAATTAATTAACAATCCAATTTTTTTCCAACTTTCTAAGAACCTTGGTAGTTGAGCGGTAAGGTAGTTTTTTAAAACAATCCAGTGAAAAAATTTAATGGAGTATTCTTTCAATTGTAACAAAAAATAAAAATCTGAATTTCTTTCGATAAAAATTAAGGATATAAAAGAAAAATTTCAACCAAAAGATTTTAAAAAATATTTGTTAAACGAATTCCCAAGTACATTAAATTAGTAAGGTAATAAAATAAAATGGGAATAATTCAAGTTAATTTTTCGTTTCTTTCCTTTTAAAGTTGTTGCTTGTTCCTACAGCAACAAAATAAAATGCATTTTTAATAAATTTTTAGGGAGTAAAAAAGTGATAAATAAGGAGTTGATTGGCTTATGGCAAATAATTTGTTAAAATAATAAATTATTTTGAAATCAGTTAATTTTTAAATAAATTAAAATATCTTAAAGAAGTTATGGAGTCAAATTATAATACAATAATTTAAAAAGTAAATTAATTTTGTGTTAAATCTGCAAAAAAGAATTATTAATTAATTATAAAGAAAAAAAGAATTATCAGCTTGCAATGTAATTAAGAAAATAAACAATTGATAACGGCAACCAAAATATTCCATTAGGGTTCTATTTTTTATTATTAGTATCCACGAGTTGATATAATTTAGCTACAAAGCTTTATATATTAAAAAATTATATTGCCAACTTGTAGACCTATGATAAAAGAAAGTTAATGGCCAACTTGTACAGTGTCGTGCAGATTATTTGTAGACGTAAACTATGTAATTTTTTTACAGTCTTCACTTCTGTTTGTAGCCGTAAACTGTTGCAAAAAGAAATCTGTAGAATAGGCACATGATTGCATATCAGTGGCGTGCGGTGACCGGCGGAGTCTGGCCAAAGGCGCCAAAAAAAATTTCACTGTCAAGCAAACAACCCCTAGGGGTCCAATATAAACTCAGTAAAGGAAGTAACACTGCGGAATAGTTTTGCCGATAAAGGTATTGTATTGAACCCGTACCGTTTATCGATACTTAGAGGGGCAAAATTTAGAAAAAGGATTTTTTTGGATAAAAAGGAACTTTCAAAAAAACGCAAATTTTATGTATATTAAAAAACTTTGTAAAGACAAAAAAATTTGAAAAGATTGTTTGTTAAAGGCTACAGAATTTTGAAACAGCAAGTAAATTTCATGGAGCATACCTAAATACTTTTTGTTTTACATTTCTCAGGAAAAATCTTCAGAATGAAACAAGCCGAATTGACTCATAATAAAGAAAAGAGCTTCCGTTGGTCGAAGTTTTTTGGGCCTGAAAGAATTTTCGCGCATGTACTGGCCAGTGAAAGTAGGTTTTCTGTGTACCAAGGTCAAAAATTAACGTTGCACGTTCTGCACTTTATTCCCAGAGCCAGCATTGCTGGGCTCATGAGAATGGGTTTTCCCAAAGCAGAATCACTTACGGACTGGTGTTGGGCGCTTAATCCTTTTGTTTGTGCACAAATGAGGTCTCACTCTACATCAAACTGTGAGGACTACGTGCCACCATAAATCGTATTTCATAATCAGTGTGCCCTAGTGATGTCTACTGCAAACGGAGCGGACGCACCAGTCCCCCTAAAAAGCGTCAAAAACTAGATTCTCCTAAGCAAAATAATGTTCTATTTCTTCATAGCAGCGCCATGACGGTGGCCCCCTGTGTACACTTTATGTAGGCTACTTGATTGATGGTGAGAATCTTTTTTTTAGAGATCAACATCATTTTGGGACAAAATGAAGGTCTTGAACATCAATTAAAAGGGAAGACCTTTTTTTTACAGATCACTATAATTTTGGGTTTTGGATATTAATTTAAAAGTAAAGACTTTATATTGGGACAAAAAAATTTGGTGCACTTAAAATTAGCCCCCTATTTTTCTTGCACCTGGCGCCTACTTTTGTAAGGTTATCACTGGTTCTATAGCCATCAGGCACTTTATGGTACACAAAACGGTTTGGGAAAACAATCCGATGCTGGTTTAGTACTATCGCTGTCTGTCTCGAAAGTACTCGGGTCTTTTCGAGTGAGTCTTATATATGACCGTTTTGACTTTAACAAGTTTTTTTTAAACACTTGGTTAAATCTTTTCCAAAAAATGAGTTTGAGACTTTTACCAGGTTTTTTCGTGAACAAGATTCAACAAAAAATAAATCTTATGGCATATTTATTTGAATCGAAGTCCTTAAATTTTCACAAAAAAATCATTCGCTTCTGAACTTGAATCATTACAATTCTAACTTTTTTTCCTCCGATACTTTAGTTATGAATGTGGTCAGAATACATAAAAAATGCATTGTTCTGGCGATTAAAAAAATTACGCTATTATTAATTATTGTGTATGGTTCATGAAATTTATCTGGCAACTTCCTACTATCTTTTTTTTTTTAATTTACTGTGTGGATTCAAAGATTCTAAAGTCAGCGACAACTATTCCAATGTCAACTGTAATTTGTCTCTACTAAACTAAAATGGTTGTGATTTAGATAGTTTGAGTAAGATGTTGTAATTATAGTTATTTTATTAGCACCATGTTTGTTTTAAGGCCAGGTATGTATTTATGTTGAAATTGTACAAAGTAGTGATACAGTATAGCTGTAGTACATTTTATACATTGTCAAAGAATATTGGGGTCTCTTAAAAAGCGACCATGAGCGATTTTTGTTAATGAAACTAACCCGGAATCCCCTGTGGTTACTATAGTCTCTTGAGAGATCCTTTTCTCTTAATTTCTTTTTTATTGCCTCCTAGTGCTGTAGGGGGATTCCAGGTTAGTTTCACTGACAAACAACAGATAAAGTCTCTTAAAGAGACCCAAACATTTTTAGATTTTTTAATTGTTTTGAAATAAAATTGGCAATTTAAGCATTCTTTGTTCAATAAATATGGTAGTTTTTAAGGGCCTTTTCAAGAAGCGATCATAAGCGATTTCTGTTTGTGAAACTAATCCAGAATCACCCTGTGGTTACTATAGCTTCTTAAAGAGTTCCTTTTCCCCTTGATTTCTTTTTTATTTCCTTTAGGTGCTGCTAAAGGATTCCTGGTTAGTTTTACCAACAAAAATTGCTGACGATGACTTTTTAAAGAGACTTGTAGCATGATTATAGGCAGCTACTATATTTAGCATGCTCTATTCTTCTTTATATTTCAAACAAAATAGTCAATGTTTAATTTCAAGCTTGTAATTCTTTTAGGTCTGTCCTCAGAACTTTTTGTGGCATATATATAAAAAAACACAAAAAGCTTTAAGGCCACTACAAAAAAAAACCGCAACAAAATTAATGCAAAAAAAATATGATAACTCAGAACAAAAGAATGTAAGACAAAGGTTTGAAACTCTGAGCCACCATAGACCCATTACACGAATACTATTTTATGTAAACTCAATCCAATTAATTCTTTATTGGTTTGCGGTGCTGTTTGCTGTTGTATAAAATATATTACAAATTGTCAACTGGGGTACTTTCGTTATTTTTGATATGTCATCAAAAATAAGAGAAATTGGATGTTAGAATTTTTATAACGTGAAATTTAAAATTTTATAATTGTTTTGCTTTCAGGTGGATTTTTAAGTAGATTTTTACCATTTTTAATAAGAAATTTTGATCAGGTTTAAAATGCTTTAAAATGCATATTACACATTCACTTTTTAATGTTAGTTATAGTTATAAAGCCATGCATCCTTTAATTTCATGAAATAATGTCTTAGCTGTATATAAAACAATCTCCATTTTTTATCACATTTTAACTAAATGAAACTTGACATTTAGCAACAAAAATAAGAACAAACATTGTATTGAGTGGGTTTGCAAACCTTTTCATATTGTATTCATACCTAATACATAAAGAGCTTTTTATATTATGAGTCCAAGAATTAAACCTGTGCCAATAATTTTTAATCATAGAGGTTTTTTGGAAAATTTTTCCATTGAGACCTTGAGAAAGATTGTAAAAATAAAATTTTTTTTACTAAAATTAGAATATTTATAACCAATAATCTTTACCTTCTTCTTCTTTCGGCTTCTCCCTACTCGGGGTCGCCACAGCGCGATAGTAATCTCCATTTCACTCGGTCTACTTCATCTCCTTCCCTAGCTCCAACCCTTT
Source organism: Diplosoma virens (assembly GCA_963680785.1). Classification (NCBI taxonomy): domain Eukaryota; kingdom Metazoa; phylum Chordata; class Ascidiacea; order Aplousobranchia; family Didemnidae; genus Diplosoma; species Diplosoma virens. Next base: position 30,338,722 of record OY796890.1, on the reverse strand, counting down.
CCATGTCTTCTCTCAACAAATCCATCCACCTTCTCCTTGGCCTTCCTCTTTTCCTTCTGCCTGGCACTGCCATCTCCATCATCCTTTTCCCCACGTAGTCTTCTTCTCTCCTTTTTACATGTCCATACCAACGTAGCCTCACATTCCGAACTTTTTCTCCCAGCTTTGCAATTTTTGCAATCCCTCTCACATATTCATTTCTTATCTTGTCCTTTCTTGTCACTCCCAGTGCCCATCTCACCATTTTCAACTCTGCAACTTCCATTTTTCCCATTTGCCGTTCAGTCACTGCCACCGTTTCCATTCCATAAAGCATGGCTGGTCTAACAACACTCTTGTATATTTTACCCTTAACCTTTGCTGATAGCTTCCTGTCGCACAGAACTCCAGATACCTTCCTCCAACTCATCCATCCTGCTTGGATCCTTCTTCTTACTTCTTCTTCACATCTTTCATCATTACTAACTGTTGACCCCAGGTATTTGAAGTTTTTGGCTTTCTTTACCTTTTCTTCTTGCAACTTCAACTCTTCTCCATCATCCACACCCCCAACCCTCATATATTCTGTCTTGCTCCGGCTCACTTTCAGGCCTCTTCTCTCCAGTGCATTTCTCCAAATCTCCAGGTCCTCCTCTAGCTCCCTATGATTTTGTCTACACAGAACTATGTCATCTGCAAACAGCATATCCCATGGTGCGTCCTTCCTGATGTTCTCCGTCAGCCTGTCCATAATGACGACAAAAAGAAATGGGCTGAGTGCTGAACCTTGGTGGAGTCCAACACCTACCTTAAATTCTTCAGTCAACCCTGCTGCACTTCTCACAGTTGTTGTCGCTCCGTCGTACATATCCTGGATAATCCTTATGTAGCACTCTGATGTTTCAGCTAACCGCAAGCATTCCCACAGTTCTTCTCTGGGTACCCTGTCGTATGCTTTCTCCAGGTCAATAAAGGCACAGTGCACTGCCTTCTGCCCTTCAGTCCATTTTTCCAACAGCATCCTTAGACAAAAGATTGCATCGGTGGTACTCCTTCCTGGCATGAACCCAAATTGTTGCTCAGCAACTGTCACCTCCTTCCTTATCCTTGCTTCTATTATCCTCTCCCACAATTTCATAGTGTGGCTCATCAACTTGATCCCCCGGTAGTTTCCACATTCTTTGATGTCTCCTTTACCTTTGTACAAAGGTACAAGCACGCTCCTCCTCCATTCATCTGGCATCCTCTCTCCTCGCAAGAGTCTGTTGAAAAACTTCACTAAAAACTCCACACCTTTATTGCCTAGAGCAATCCATGCTTCCACTGGTATGTCATCAGGTCCTTGAGCCTTTCCCTTCTTCATCCTCCTCAACCCAGTCCTGACTTCTTCTCCAGAGATATCTTCCACGTCCCTTTCTCTCTCTTCTGTTCTCGTTTCTCTTCTTTCTCTAGGGTTTTCATGGTTGAGTAAGTTGTCGAAATACTCCTTCCATCTCTGTTTTACTTTCTCTTCTTCCATCAGAATCTCCCCAGTTTTACTCTTGATTACTCTTACTTGTTGAACATCCTTGCTTTGTCTGTTTTTCTGCTTTGCTATTTTGAACACCTCATTTTCCCCCTCCTTTGTTTCCAGTTTTTCATACAGTTCCTCATATGCCTTGTTTCTTGCCTTTGCCACTTCTCTCTTAGCTTGCTTTATTGCAGTTTTATATGCCAACTTGCTTGCATCATCTCTGATGGCAACCAATAATCTTTACCATGATCAAAAAATGGTTTATGGTCTCATGCAATTTTTTTAATCATAAAACAATCAAACTTGACCTTTAAAATAAAATCTTTTATCAAACAATGAAATTATGTGAGTGATCAAAGTCATCTCAGGTTTGGGATGATCTTAATCAGACATTAAATGGGCTTCTGTTCCTCATATGTGATGTCAGACCAAAAAAACTACATAGCAGCTGTAAAAAAAAGTTGTGACCTACTGAAAAGTTTATTGTTTGAGGTGTTGTAGGTGTGATTCAAAATAGGTCATTAAATGATGAGAGTCACTTTGGTTTATAGTAAAATGCAATACTTGTATATGTAATTAGATATAAGATTATATCATAGATCTATGCAAATTTTTATGAACTATTGGGTCTCTTAAAAAAGTCATAGTAAGCAATTTTTGTTTGTGAAATTAACCCAAATCCCCTGCAGTTACTATTGCTTCTTGAGAAATTCTTTTATCTTAGTTTCTTCTTTATTCCATTCTGGTATTGAAAGGGGAATTCTGGGTTAGTTTCACTGAAAAAAAAATCACCTACGGTGACTTCTTGAAGAGACCCAAGCTATTACTTTATCACTGAGAATCAAAAAAATGCTGCTATAACTTAATCAACACAATTAATGTGAAAAAACATTTAAAAGGAATCCAGGCTGAAGCAGATGCAACATGTGAAAAATCAATTCTCGACTGTACAGTGCATTTTCAAAGAGATCATGATAAAATTGATTAAACGTAGTTTAAATGAGTGAAATAGAAATGTAAAAAAGAGATTAAAGATATGAGAATTCCATAAAAACTTCATGGAATTCCATCAAATTTCATGAAATTCCCACCTTAACTTTTTGTGCTGCCTATTCACCTTAGAGGCTACGATAAGTTATGCCTGATGAAGTCCATAAGACCAAAGCAGGCCTGCTGCACAATCATTGTCCTCTCTGTTAATTTGTTTTAGTCGCTTTTTTATGTTCCTATTTCACTCATTGAAACTACATTTAATCAGTTACATTGTGATCGCTTTGAAAATGCATTGTTCTATTACTTTATGGTGGGAAATTTTGTCTCTCAATGACCTCAAAGTTGTATTAACTTAAGATTTTTTCTCCTGTCTAGGCTACACATACCAAAAAGGTCTACAGGTAGAGACCAAATAAAAATAGCAGTAGCAAGTGCTAAAAAGTTTTTTCCTTATGATTTTTTTTTAGATAAAGCTTGTTGATAATTAAAAAATAATTTATTGTTACTTATCTATTTGATTTTAAATATTTTTAAAAGAAATGGCTACTCATGAAACTGCTTCAGTAACAGTGTTTCCTACAAGCTTGCAAAACCATGGTATGAATGTATTAAAAGAAGGTCCTCCAATGGCATTACCTCCTCCTGCCAATTCTGTTCAGCACATGGCCTGTGCTAGCTCACCACAGACATCACCTGCTGTTAATATTCTTGAGAAAACCTATCATCCTCATAACTTATCTCATCCAAAGCCTGCAGGTATTTTAGAAATTGTACAAATTTGTTTAAACATTTTGAGAAACTGTACTATGTACAGTTCTATCAATTTCAATTGTTTAACTTAATTTATCTGCTAATTGTAAAGATGCAAAAAAATTTAACCAATGTTTAAAGTCAATTTAAAGTTGGCTAAATTTTTATTAACTTTTCTTTTTGTTGAACAAATTTTTTAGTTCATATTCAATCACTCAACATACATTTGAAATGCATTAAATGCTGATAATGTATGATAGATATCAAATTTTTATATATATAATTCAAAACAGGTTGGTCTGTTTTTTTTTTTTATAATTAATTTGGATATTATTGCAATGCAAAAAATTTTATCCGCAATGCACCAAGCTAAATACTTTGATTTAGTTTCATTACCAAAGTCATTGCATGGTATAACAGTTTTTTATCTAATTTATTTTATTTATTATCTTTATTTATAAATTGATTTTGGTTAAGCCAGATTTTTAGAAGCTTTTATTGAGTTTATTTTAGGCAAGAACAAAAATCTATGACTAGACAAACAAGAAATAATAGATGAGATAAAATCATTGATTACAGTGTTGCTTTCTCTATTTATCTAGAATTAAAAAAATTAAAAATAATATTTTTTAAATTTTTGCCTTAAACCAAATCATTGATGTTGTTTTAAAGCATTTTGTGTTTTTAAATTTAATTAATTTTGATTAAAGCTTTTTTATGATGATGAACTTAATCGTTTTTGTCTCAAACTTATAATGTCTTTTTAATTTTCAGAAAAATGTTGTGATTTTTATGTATAAATATCTCAACAACATGTATTGTGTTTGTTTATAAATCTGTTGATTTTTTTCTATGTAGATCTTGAAGGGACTTCAATTATCAATTCCAATAAGTATTTAAAACTCAATGTTGGGGGATCACTGCACTATACAACAATGGGAACTCTCACCAAAGAAGATAATATGCTTCGAGCAATGTTTAGTGGGAGAATGGTTCTGCTCACAGACAGTGAGGGTATGGATGATAAACTTTTAAGATTTTTCAGGCTTTTCTGATATGTTTTTAACTGAAGCACTTCATCACAAAGATAAATTAATTTTACCACAGATATGGACATAGAAAACTTCATGTTTTTTTTAAATGCTAAATACAAGACTTTAGAGCAAAAATACTGCATCAACTTTATCACGTTACTAAGCTAGGATAGAAAACAAAATCTATTTTAGAACCCCCACCACTCTATGAAAATACATTTTAACCACCAATATATATGTGGTGTGACTCTACCCAAAACCTTTCATAAGGTTTAAAATGAAATAATCCACTCTTATTGTATTACTGTGCACTGTGTTTTCTTTTTATCAAATTATATACTCAATTATAATTTTTGTCAAATTAAGTGGTTCTTATTTCATTCTTACCCATCAAACATTTATTGACATACATTATAAAAAGCAATTATTAATTAAATAATAAACATAATAAATTTATATAAATATAAATTGAGGAAATTGTACTTGGCACCAACATCATAATTCTAAATGGAATAAGAATCATCTCGTATCTAATTTATCTGCTAATAATAGTTGTGTTTTTTAGCTTAGTAGTTTTGTTAAAGTTGGAATGGCACAAGCCATGAGTTAAAATTTAGCCAATTCATCTAATCTCATGCAATTTTTTTCGCTTTAGGTTGGTACATATATACGGAATAATTTTTGATTATTTTTTATTTGAGTAGCAGTAAGCTAGATGTATTAAAAGTTGTTTTTTCAATCAACAAAGTAAATCCAATCAATAAACAGGTTCCATCATTTAATCTCACTTTTAAAGTTATTAAATGATTTTATGTTATCATTAAAATATCTTATTATTTTTTATAGGTTGGATTTTAATCGATAGATGTGGAAAACATTTTGGTGCCATTTTAAACTATTTAAGAGATGGGTCCATAACATTGCCTGATAGTCGATATGAAATCGCAGAACTTCTTGCTGAAGCTAAATATTATTTAATTCAAGGTATGTAATGCAAAATATTTTTGTCCTCCATAATTGTTATTAACTTTTTTTCAGTAATCATAAGCCTGGTTGTTTTTTTGTCTTTTTTTTGTTCTTTTGTTTTTTTGTCTTTTTTTTAAATTTAAGGCTTTTATCAAGTTCTTAACTTTCAAAAGAAATAGTGTTATTCTTTAAAGTGTTTTACAGATGTTTTTGATGAACATAAGCGTTTATTTATTTAATGGCGCGATGTTAAAAAATTAATTTTAATTTATGTTACATTAATTTTGAGCTTTACTATCGTTTCAAATCTTTCTAGCAAAACATATTGGCATTTAAATTTGAATGTTTTCGAATAAGTAAAAAAAAAAACTAAAAAAGAATTAGCTCATTTTCCTGCTCTGCGATGTTGTTACTTCTAGAGTTAAATTGTAAAAACGACTAACATGTTCGTTTACAATGGATTAGCGATTAGGTCAAACTATTAAAGTTTAGTTCAAGTTTTGTTGACCGTAATATCGGCCAGTAACAATAACTCGGCACCAATAACAGGGTTTTAATAATTGGAAGACAAAAAATGAACCAAAGGCCAAAACGAAGACAAACTGAATTGCGATTACGAAATTTATCAAGTGATGCACTGTTTAAACAAAAACAATGAAAAACAATATTTAAACAATTACTAATTAAACGAACAAATACTCGGAATAATATTTGCAGATAAGCAAATCTGAATTACTTATTGACAAAAATTAAAACTTGGCTTGTGAAAAAATTTCTCTGTCCAGTTTTTCGTTAAATCTTAAAAAAATTTCTGGGTTTTGTAAATGAATACGAAAATACTGGATTTGTAGCAAAACTTTATAAAAGTCTTAATATAAAACAAACCGCTTCGTAACAACATCCTGCATGTTTCTGTTTGAAACAACTCTCGTTGAAATTATTAAACGTGTTTATAAAAAATGAATGAAAAAAGTATTCCAATTCTCTATTGCTTCTTTTTTAATCAACTCAAGGTTTGGTCACTCAGTGTGAGGCTGCTCTGGAGAAAAAAGGCATCGACGCTGACCCAATATGTCGAGTTCCTCTCATTACATCGGATCGAGAGGAACAAGATTTGGTTAAAAAATGCAAAAAACCGATCGTCAAGTTTATGTACAACCGAGGAAATAACAAATATTCATACACCAAGTAAGTTATATGGTTGTTGAAAGCTAGTTTAAGGCAGTAGACACAGACTCGGTTTTAACTAAGGTGCCAAAACCAGGCCAAAAAAAACTTTGATTAAACACGTGGGTCGTAATATAAAAAACGAACAAAGGAATAACTATGTTTCTTTTCTGACCGCTTTGGTGATAGTGTTTCGCATCTTGTAAAGTTATTTTCCGACCTCCAATTATTGATAGTTCTACTCTTTGCGTTAAGAACCTCTTTGTTTATTGAATTTCGGCAAGCGTCCTTGCTAAGTCCACACGCCATGTTAGCCGTTTTGTGGCCTCATGTTGAGACCTTTGTTTGGTGAGTAGTCTTTTTTTATGGCGTAGTTTTATTATTGACGTTGGTTTTTGTTTATATGCAAACCTACTATGTTTGTTACTGTCATTGGTTTATTTCACGTCACATGAAATCAAAATCTTAAACAGTATAATGCCTTATGTTTATATTGTTTTTTAAAATTATAATTTCTTCAGCTGATTCTAACATATAGTATAAGGCAGTTTGAAATTCAAAATAAAAAAAATAGCTAATATTACTAAAAAAATCTTTGCCTCAAAAAGGGACATCTTGTAAATGCAGTAAGAGATTTGCTGCTCCTGTCAGTCCACAAAGATCAGCCATTAACTAATGGATTAATCTTTGTTAAACTCGTCTATAATAATCTGATGCCACAAGTATCAGGCAGAGCAGAAATCAGATTTTGTCTGCAGATAATTTCACTTGTTAATTAATGTAAATGTTTGTTGTTCGTTTGATGTCGGTCAATTGATGGAAATGTTGTTCGTCATTTTTTACAGATTGTTTTTCGTTAGTGATAATGTTTATTTAAATTGAAATTTCTCGTTTTTGTGCTTAAATATAGAGTCCAGTCAGATATAAAGGAGCACTAATTACACTATTTATAGAGGTTGTTAAAAAATTTTAGTTTCGATTTGTACAGCATTAAATTATTTGAAGTTTTGACGTTAATCAACATATATTAGGTGCCCAAAAAAGTCTTTGCCGATTTTTGTTGACTTCTTTTAGGCCCCCTTTTTCATTACTGACAAGCATAGTTATACAGGAACCAACTTGTACTGACAAGTAAATTGTTGAATGATTTCAGTTTTGTAATTTTTCATGACTAATGTTATTTTATTTCTTATTTCAGAGCCTTAAAAATGACTGATAGAAAATTGATAATTCGTGCTTGTCTATTGTACGAGTTTAAACTTTTGTTTCTCCAAGATAATGCTCGACCACACGTTGCAAAAATAACACTTGCCAAGATAGCAAAACTAAAGTGGGAGATTATGCTCCATCCGCCGTATTCACCAGCATAGGCGTACCAGCCCAAAAAATTTTGGGGGGCAATGAAGTTTCGCCCAAATCTTGTGATGTTTGCCCAAATCATGATTTTCTAGTACTTTATGAATAGGACAAAAAATTTGTCTGAAATTCTTGGCCGGAGAAGAAATTTTGTCCTGAAATCATGGTAATCTCTAAAAAAAAGGTATTTTGCCCAATTTTAATTTTGATTTTGCCCGAAAAATTTGAATTTTGCCCAAATCTTGGAAACTTGGAGGGGAAATTGCCCCCCCTTCCCCCCCGGCAGGTACGGCTATGTTCACCAGACCTCTCCCGAACAGATTTTCACTTGTTTTTGAGCTTAGATAGTCATATGAAGAACAGCACGTTCAATATTGAAAATCATTTGAAAACGGAAGTGCATAACTTTTTCCAGAGTAAAACGAAAGACTTTTACAAAAATGGCATTACTAAGTTACTGAACCGTTGGGAGAAGGTCATAGAATGTGAGGGTTCATATTTTGATGAATAAATACACTTAATACTTTAACTATGAATTTTTAATTTTCTTCATAAAAAATCGGCAAAGACTTTTTTGGGCACCTGATAGAAATTGTACAATCGTTATTAATGAAACAGATTTTTTTACCAAAGAAAAGAATTCTAGTTTCTATACAGGGTGCGGCAAAAGTTCGGTAACAGAATTTATATTAGTTAATTTACTAAAAGCGACGAGTTGAAAATTGATATTGTGAATTACTGAATCATATCAAAAATAATTTTTATAGTTTTATTCTATATGGCCACCTTCGTTTGAAATAGCGGTCTCTAATCTTTCATTCACTGAATTGCAGATATCACGCAAAATTTTCGTGATCTTTTCGGCAATTATAATTCTTTTCAACCGTAGAAATTTTTTCGTCAGACCAGACATCTTCTCCTGCAGTTCCGCGCGACAATTCATTAAGTAAAATTTTCGACCTTTCAAGTCTTTTCAATTTTTGCGTTTCACTTAAAGCTTGTCGTTTTTGAAGAGTCAGAGATTTCATTTGAAGGTCTTCTCTCGCAATTCTCCTCATGCTTCGTTGGGAAATTTGATGCTTTTTGCTCATTTTTCTTATTGATCTGCTTGGGCATTTTCTTATTTTTTCTTTAACAGCAAGAATTGTTTTTGTAGTTCTGGCTGATCGAGGTCTTCCCTTGCGAGGTCTGTCGGAAAATGAGTTTAACTCCTTAAATCTTTTTACTGCTCTCTAAACGAAAGTTCTGTTGAGTTTAAGAAGTTTTGCAATTTCGGTGTTTTTTAGCCCTTATGAAACTCTAAGATAGCACTTCTGGTATTTTTGGTAAACATTGCCAGAGATATTTATATTTTTAAGGAGCTAAATTATACTTTATTAACCAAAGAGTCTCTCTACAAAATAAAAAACTAAAAAGCTTTTACAGTTTAAGATATCTTTAATTAAGTTTGGTTACCGAACTTATGCCGCACCCTGTAGATATAAATTATGTTTTTTTAGTAATTATTTTTGTATTTGCTTTTTCATAGCTAATAAAATCAGTTTCAGTTTGAGCAACAATCACAGATAGGCACGCCAAACTGTTGTCATGAACTGTTCGAATCTAATTCTTTTGATGTATTTTTTGGCCTGTTGAAAAATCTATGTTCAACATTTCCTCAGACGTATTGCCACTTTCTAAGGAAACATTTTTTATCTATTACTTTAAGTGATCGGTCATGCGAAGTGAAACTAGAACTTTAATCGAGGTGAAACACTGTATGAAGCTTATTGTTTGACTGTTTGAGTTATGTTGATCTAAATCAATTGATAGTATCATGCTCCTGTTTTCTTTGAAAAAAAACGAACATTAATCGACTTCATATTTTTTGAATACTTGATGATTAATAAACCAATTTTTTTTTGACGAGCCAAAAAATGTCAAAGTTTTAGTTTTTAGTGCTCACTCGCTGGAAACATGGTTAAATCCTGTAGAATACTATACCTAAAATTTAAAGGAAATGCGTAACATTGTTAATTCGTTTGAGGGCAATAATATTTTGCTGAAGTGTCTAAAGAAGCTCAAGGTTAGAAACTTTTTCATAAAAATTTAACGCGGCAAGCAACTGCTGCCGCAGCTTATCAAAAAGACGGAGAGCTCCAAGTACACACATAATGAAGCTTTTGTCGATATCTCGAATCTGGATTTGAAAGGTTTTAGGCGAGTTTGGTAAAACAATTTGTCAAAAATTCAATTTATCTATAAACGATTTGTCTAAAAGTACAGTATGTCTAAAACCTGGGCTGGGAAACAGCATTGAACAGGTCGTTGATTATTTTGAAGACACATGAATTGGAAGGCCTAACAGACGGAATGGTCGACGCCCACCTTTCTTTCAACATGATATATAGAATATGTATTCTAGAGTGCTTGATGATTTACTTAAAACTAACAATTAGTCGAAGGATGACATAGTAGATTTGAAACTAAAGTAGGTGCATATCACCCAATATATGGAGGTTTATGAAATGTTTACAGGAAGAACAAAGTTTCAACGAAGTTCAGATTGAACAGTATGTTGCTGGGATAAAGCCAGAACCCCCTAGGAAACGTAATCTAGATGCTGTAAAACGCTTGTTCAGGCTTTCGATCCAGATAATATTATTGATACAACTTTTTCTTCTAATTTATAAATGGAGGCTTTTTAGTAGATGGTATTAATCTCAGTCTTTTTTCTCGTTCCTAAATTATCTGTTCTTAGACATATTGTGCTTTTAGACAAATTATTTATAGATGAATTGTATTTTAGACAAATTGTTTTGGACAAACTCGCCGGATACACAATACTGTAAATAGACTGCTTTTTTAAAGAAGCGCAGGATCAAGAACTAGGATATTATCAACATTGTCTGTTTGAAGCAACAGAATTTGTCATCAGCGTTATAGGCAAAATTTCAGTACTGTCAGCCAACAACTGCTGTTGTGGAATGTTCATTTTGCATTCTTGGCCAGCTTTTGCGTAAGATGGACAGGCAGTTTATATCAGAAAATGTTGAAAAGTATCCGTCTTTGTATTTCAATAACTTTTAAATCGAGGTATAAAAATAATTTTTGAGTAAAAATTTTGTGAAAAAAGCCCCTACTAGTTGATATGTGTGATGCTAAGAACTGTATTGTTACAGCTCTTCGGACGACAATATGCTGAAAAATATCGAGTTGTTCGACAAATTATCTCTTCGTTTCAACGGTCGAATTCTATTCATCAAGGATATTATCGGAGATGAAATCTGTGTTTGGTCATACTACGGGCATCAGAGAAAGGTTGCGGAGATCTGCTGCACGTCGATTGTTTATGCCACAGAAAAAAAACAAACCAAGGTTAGTGCTTCGTTGTTTTTTTTTTAGAGGAAGTAATGGTGTGTTTAAATTTCTATTGTTCCAGTTAGTTTATGCGACTGATTTTATCGTGAAATTAACAAAACCCCAATTTTGATTTGGTTTTGCTGAATGTTTGCTTTTTTTATCCGATTATTATTTGATTACTGGTCAAGATCGTGAAGCAGCTGTTCGAAATAAGTCGCCACACATTGTTGTTTTCGATTTTTTTCGTTCCCAACGATTCAGTCTTTGATATAATCTTGATTTATCAAAATAAAAAAATTCTCGGCCGAACAACTTATTTTGCATAAAACAAACTTTTTGCTTTTAGCGCACTCACTGCAAAACATAAAAAAAACTTTTTGTTCCAAGTTTTGTTTAGATCATGCGAAGCTTTGTCTAATTTGACAGTACACAGCATGCACTTAGGTTATCTATTATATAGTGTCCCGGATGAATGTGTCAGGAGTTAGATCACGTGGTTAGCTGCGGTGATAAATAATACTGCCAGATTATTATCACAGCAAAAAATGACATTGACCAATTGATTGTCGAATCTCGTGCTATAATTAATCGATGATTTTCAAATCTCGTGTTATAATTAATCGACATCGCTACCTGGCTCTAGTCAAAGATTTGGGTACTTTTTAAGTCTTCTAAATTAAATATTTTTTCTAAACCTATGATAAAATTCGTTAAATCACATTCTCCTGGTTTTCAATCCGGCAGTTTTTTGACTCTTAAACCATTGCATCCCGAGCGTTGATTTGGCTAAAAAATCGCCCGCGAGATAGAACAGTTTAAGATTTTTTCAGATTAAATACAATATTACGAAAAGCTGTGATTAAAACTTTATTAAGTTAATTGCTGAAGTCAATCAAATTGCTTTGAGCTGACAGCTTTTATTGCAGCCTGATTAATTAATCTGTAGAATGAGATTATGTTTATTTTGAACCTTGTTATGGGAAATTCAAAAATTATTTAAAAACCTTTTCAGTCGCATTCTGTCTCAACACATGAGCGACGTCACCTGTTGTCATCATTACGTTTAACGCTGGTCAATGGTTACGACGGACCTAGCGGTCTTGTCACGTGATAAGATTGAGTAAACAAGCTCTTTGCAGGTTGAATTTCCGGAAGCGCGCATCTACGAAGAGACGCTCAACATCCTCCTGTTTGAACCGAACTCTTCCAGCCAGCCGCAGTTCACTCCTTATTCCGACGCCAACAACGAGATCGTCCGGACCGGTTATCACTGTCAGAGTGACGAAGACGCCGAAGAAAGTTCTCGAACCCATCGTGTGCGCCGTATTCACGTCAACAGCAACCGCCCGGTGTAGAAGCAAGCACGTGTTCGGAGAGGTCGCACATTGTTATAGCTTTTCAATTACTTTTTTTGTGCTAAAGCGAAAATTTTCAATAATTTTCGGTTGTATTTCTTCCTTTTGAAACCGCTTGTTTCAAGCCGCTGTTAAGTGTGATTGTTTTCTGTAACTTCCGGTCCATATCAAAGTATGCTTTGCCAGTTAGAGCATCGAATTTTTTTTTGGCAAGTAATCTTCAGGCGTAAAAATAAACAATTTGGATTAAAAAGAATGAACTTAGCAAACGAGAACTAAAGCTTGGTTGCGTATTGTAAGCTTGAAGTTTACCCCATTACGTCGTGGGAGGCGAGATGCAGAGAGATCAGCAACTCTGCGAAGGAACTAAATGAAGTATATAAAAGATGATCACTTTGTTCTTGTTCGTACAAAATCCGCAGTAAGAGAAACGGTTTTGTGACGTAATATAATCACTTTTTTAATTTCTGGCTTTATACAAAGCCTTGCACGGTTTTTTCTTTCATTCAATCGCAAACGAATTGTTTTCAATAATCATGCATGTAGTCATGCTGCTTCTCAATTGGAATTACAACTTAATTAAGCCACTGCCAGCCACATTATTCTAAATTATTTTTTTCTTCTAAATACATGACAATTTAAGAATCAGTGAAAACCAATATAAATGCAACAATAATGTCAGAAAAGCCTGACTTTTCCTCCACTTCCGGCGCTCCTATGTGCCAGATACTTTTTTATTTTTGTCTTTAATTTTCCACAATGTTCTAGGTGCGAAACGCAAAAACATATCGTATTGGATGTAATTTACATCGCAGAAGTTTCTATAATTGCCGAGCAATCACGCTTGATGCGGTTAAATTCGTCTATGCCGCTGTAAAGGGTATTCGCCTCAGTGGTTGTGTTCCTTGTACAGATGCCTGTGGCTCTGCGGCAAAGTTAAAGCTTTGTCGAAGTTACAACAATCCTTATCAGTTGATCAATATATAGAAGAGGGTTTCGACGAATGTGATTAGTGACTTGTCCGCAGAATTTTCTTTTTATCTAGCAGTTTCAAACACAGGGCGAGTCAAAATATGTGAACTCTATGTTAAGTAATCATGTCTTCAGAACTGTCCTTATTCAAAGTCTCAACCTGCTAGCAATGCACACACACACCAACAATCAATAATACAATTTAATGCTTAACACACATTTCACGAGGAATGTTTGTGTCTCATCTTTTATTATTTTTTTTTTTGAGTTCTTGGATGTCCCTCACTTTCCACCATACACGCGCTCCTTTATCTTATCCCATAACCAGAAGTCACAGGGCGTCAGGTCAGACGAATGTAGTGGTCATGCCAACAGTCCGCCGTGTCCTATCCACCGATTCGGAAACGTTTCATCAAGATAAGCGCGAACGGTACAGGCCAAATGAGGCCGCGCACTATCTTGTTGAAAATAACTTGCTCGTGTAATTTGTCAGGGTATGTTATCAATGGCAAACTCTTTTAACATTTGCAAGTAATCATTTACAGTCACCGTTGGAGTTTTAAAGAAAAACGGGCCAATCACAAGTATTAACCTGTAATAGAAAACAAATTGTTCACATAATTTTGACACACCCTGTATTTCCAGCTGTTTGCTGTTTCGCTAATACGATAAAGAAGGGGAATCTACCTGCTCAGTTTATCATTTTAAGATCACCGCTCGTCATCACTGTACTCATGACGTAGGGTTCGACGTTAAGTTTCATGAAACTGAACAGAAGCGAACAGCGTCTTATTTGTTCCTTCGTTGAAGTTGAATGGTTCTGGCCGGCAGCGTCAGAAAACTCAGTTTTTGAATCGATGCTTGTGCAAGTCGAGTGTATTGCTTGCTCTCTTTGATATTTTATTTTTTCTTTTTTTTTTGAAAATGTTTTTGTTTCTTTTATTATATTGCTATGTCTGGCGCAATTCTATTAAATGTTTTTCGATTTGATCGGTTGTATTTTTTTACGTCAGATTTTTATAGGCGAACCGACTCGAAATCTTTTTACAGTGTTTCACCATTTCTAAGATCACTGTAAGCGTCTTTAATATAGTCGTGGATGAAATTATAAAAATTTTTGTTTTGATTGGTTGAAGAAAGTTGATTAATAACGTTAAAGAACTATAAAGGCCGAATTGGCCTTTATCATGCGGAACCATACTACAACTAGCAGAGCAGACCATAACTGTGCCACAGAGCCGATGATAACTGCAAATCAGTGATCCCCAAAACTACGGCCCGCGGGCCGGATCCGGCCCCCTAAGACTTTTTATCCGGCCCGCGGAGCCCTTTTTAAAAAAATATACACTCACTTTGAGCCACAGTTGGATAGAATTATGTCGGTAATACCCCAGTTTCAGTTTTTTTATCTTTTTTGATGTTTTTAGAAAACACCAAGATTTTGGGAAAAGCAGTAAAATCAGAGATCGAATCGAAGTGAAGACCTTTGTTTTTTTTAGTCTCTCGCATTGGCCCAAGGAGGTCCAAAAAAATCTATACAAAAAATATCGTCGGCAGCGTGGTCGAGTGGTTAAAGCACCGGACTGATGATCAACATGGTCTCGGTTCAAAACCCACTTGCGCCATTCTGTTGTGTTCTTGTGAAAGACACTTTACGGCACTTTCCCCTGCTTGGTGGTCTTGACAAGCAGTTCTAAATTACAGTAATATCTCTACTAAATTACTAGCGGACAGCAATATCTTGGCATCTCCGGAAGCAGGTCGGGGTAATTACTTAGCCTATGTATAGCGCCTCCGTCGCTTTCCTACGAGTCAGGAGGATAAATATAGAGATAAAAAATAAATAAAAATAAAAAAATATATATATACATGGTCCCCTGCTCGAAGAGTTTGGGGACCACTGCTGTAAACCATATAAAAAAAAGAAACAACTTAATATAAGTAAACAAGTTTTGTATCACTAAAAAAAAAGCAATCATCTAGGGCAGGGGTTCTCAAGCTGGGGTACGCGAAAAAATTTTAAGGGGTACTTGGATGGCAGTCGAGTTTTTACGTATGGCTGTTTTTTACTGTAATATTCTATACTAAAATGTATGCCAATTGAAAACTCCGCGTAAATTTTGCCTGATCTTGTGTTGCTGTGACGCAACAATGTGAAACCCACAGCTTTGCCCAGGGTTGCCAGATTGGCTTTTTTGACGCCAAATTTAAGAAATGTGGCTTCTTTTAAACAGGTTTGGCGTCAAAATTTCAGTTTGGCGTTTTGTTTTTTTGTTGCAACCATGCACCATTCTTATAACTACTATATCAAATATTACTGTCTGCATGCTATAACGTTTAACGTTTTGTTGCTTCTTCCTTTTTCTTCTTCTGCTATAGTCCTATATGTTTGTTTATTTCTTTCTGTTTTTCTTGTGGCGGAGCAGAAATAAAAGATACTGATACTGATACTGATACTGATACTGTTTATGGCTTCCGGGTGGATGGGTTTGGGAGAAAAATGGAGAGATTATAAACAGATTTTAAAAGAAGACCTTTTTTTAGAGATCACCATGACTTTGGGACGAAAATAGGGAAGTCCGACATGGAATGGAAGTGAAGACCTTTTTTTTTTTTTTAGAGAACACCATGATTTTTGGACGAAGATATATTTTCTAGCTGGTGAAATTTTTTGGCTTTTTTTATTCCCTCCTTTGGCTTTATTCTATCACTGGGATCTGGCAACCCTGGTTTTGCCAGATAAGCTATGCGAGTATACTTTAAATAGCACAAAATAAATCTAAACCTCATTAGTTAACTGTTAAAGTAGACATGGCAAAATTTTTTTGAAGAAAAAATAAAATAGGGATAAAGTTAACTTAATTGATTAATTTTTTAAGACAATTACTGACTTACTGACATACTATACAGAACAAAAAATACAAAGAAAAGGAAGGATGGAATAAAGTAAATTTTAATTTTTTATTTTAAAACTAAAGCCTAATCAACTGGTACTTTATTATTTTATTTGAGGTAGAATTGTTTTTGTAATGTTTATTTTTGCCTTAAGTTTTTGAATGCATTTACTTTCTGAAAAATCTAACTCATTGAAACATGTTGATGCGTTTTTTCTAGTTATTATTCCAAAATTGTTCTTTAAAGTTTAATTATGTCTTCACTAGCGAAGAAAAGAAAGTATTATAAAACCTACATCCAGTATGGATTCACTGCCATTAACAAAAATGGGCGTCAATTTCCACAGTGTGTTTTATGCTGTAAGGTTTTATCCGTTGAGTGCATGAAGCCTGCCTTTCTCAAACGCCATCTAAACGAATGTCATCCAAATCATAAAAGTAAGGTTACAGCTTTTTTCAAACAAAAAGAAGATGAATTAAAGCGAGCACGCCTTGATCGTTCAGGGTATATCAATCAACAAAATGAAGCTGGGTTGCGTGCCTCTACATGGTACCGCTAAGAATTGCACAAGAAAAAAACCTCACAACATTGCAGAGAAATTAATCATCCCTTGCTGTAAAGATATAATTCGATGTGTTGGTGGATGTGATGGTGAGAAGGTTGCATTAATACTCCATTCAAACAATACAGTTCCTCGACGAATAGTAAATATGTTTGATGATGTCAAACAACAAGTGATTGTGGAATTAAAGAAGGCACCTTTTGGAAAATTTGCTATCCAACTTGATGAGTCGACTGATGTGACTGCTTGTGCTCAACTCCTTGTGTTTGTACGATACGTCAGTGATGAGGATTTCAAGGAAGATTTCTCATTCTGTCATACCTTGGATTCCACAACAAGAGGCGAAGACAAGGTCTCAAATTTTTTTAAGAGAGAAGGATTGTCCTGAAATAATGTATGTGCATTAGGGCCCAATGAAAAAATATAAATTTTTGAGTTTTACTATGGTCGCTTAGTGTCTTGTTGCTATGGGCAAGATAAACGTCTAGGCCAAATTTTGCGTTAAAATGAGCTTATCTTCCTTACCGACTTTTCATGTCAATTTTTGGCTAATTTTGCCTATATATACACCTAGTCCAGTACAAAGCGTTGATAACCGTAAACACTAACCGACTTTTAAGTATGAGAAACAATTTTATTCAAACACTGCGATGTCTTACCATTAATAATTGTTATTGTTGTTATAGTATGTGACGTCATAGCGCACGGCTCTACTGCCTTCTTCTCTCTGGTTTGTTAAGTGTGGTTAACCGCGTGATAAATTATTAGTAGAACTTACAGATTCAGTCGTATAACTATCGTGTAACTCCGTATAAATAAAAGAGCTAACTGCAGATACTAGTGGAACTCATAACAATTGTTTCTCAGTTAATAATTGAAGCTGAAATGCTTCTTGGTTCTAAATATAGGCATAATCTGTCTGCTGCTAAACCGCTGCCAATGTAACCATCTCTTGCCTTGTAGCCTGCCACCTCTGTGCAAGCTTCAGTCATGACCCGGATTCCTCACTCAACTGACTGATTGTGGTGACAACATACAATTTCGGAACACTCAGCGGTTTTTCAAGGATACCTAAAACTTTCTCATCACTGAGGGATGTCAAAAATGGAGGCTCAATTTTCAGTTGAGTGTTCCAGTCAATCATATGATGGTAATTTGTTGCGTTAAACTTCAGCTTTGGAAGGATTACTTTCCTGATGTTCTTGGAAGGCATGTCATGTGTCTTTTCTATTGCCTCTGTATCCTCCTCCGCTTCATCATCTTTGGTATAAGAAAATCTTTATCAATGTGGGGCCATTCATCATCCTCTTCAAATTCAGAAAATGCTTCAGCCTCAGAAAATCCTTCATCTTTAGTGTTCAGTATTTGATTCCTTAGCTTCCTGATTTTATTAACAGCTTCTCTTCTGACTGCTTCATTTCTATCTGTGCACATGGCAAATAGGAGTTCATCTGGATGAGCAAAAAAGGCATTTCTTTGCACTACCTCCTTCACAATGTTTATCTCCGTGTCGTTTAGATGTTTCAGCAACTGCAAGCATACAAAAGTGTTGTGCGGACCATCTGTCATATACGAATGTTTCTTGATCTGGAACCACATTGGCACAGAAAATTTCACCACCATGTTAGCAATCCTCTGAAGTTGGTTACTTGGTTAAGCAGTGGCAAGCTCTGCTCCAGAGAGTGTTTTACCTAGACACACAGGGAGGACCAGGTTCAATGGCTGCGAGATCATCATCCACTTTCCCTACTATAATCGCAATCCACATTCTGTACAAATTTTTGGTCCCAGGATAAATCTATAACCTACAAAAAACAAACATAACTGATAAACAGCTTGGTAAGTGATAAACTGATAAACAGTAAGCTATGCTAAGACTCAGCAAAGACAAAACAAACACTTGTAAATCAAACAATAATAATAATTTACCTCTTCCTCTGACAGAACCGGATAATCAGAAAGGGTGATTGGATGGAAGTCAATGACAGGAAGGTCTAACACTGACTCTTTTATCTGCTGACCAATCACTCCTCGCCAGTTCTCCGGACCGCTGGGTTTGCCATTGTAATAGTAAAATATTGCCCGGAATGGAAGCTCATTGCCGTGGAGCTGACAGATGCTGTAATGCAGAGGCCGGGCGAGCAGCATCTCCAGGTCATAGATAACACTTTCGTTTGATCCGGTATTGCACGGCAACCGTCACAACCAGCAACATATAGTGGCTGATTTGTCAACTCGTGCTCAACCAGAAAGTCCTAGATGGCTCGAGCTACCACCTTCCCATTCCCAGTTTTGGGTGTTACACGAGTGAGTACCGCTCGGGCCTACATTTTGCTAACATTTCTGTCGATGTCAGCAATTATTATCTTCCGAGCACAACGCTGGTCAAGTAAAAACTGGATCTCACGCTTAGGAACCTTCACATCACACATCCAAGCCAATCACAGTTCTTTGCTTTGCAGTGCACTTAGAAACAAGAGGCAGATGGACACGCGCAACTACAAACGTCAAAGAATTCACCCATTTCCATTTTGAACTCGTTTAACAGCACTGCATTACAAAAACGTGCGACACAAAGCAACGATATTCTGACAACGGCCAACAACTGTAGGCTATGTCACAAAAAAACCTGAAACAGGTGAACGGAAAGAGATAACTCAAAAATAGTACAGCAGAACAGTGCTGAAAAATTGAGCTACACAGTGAGCAAGCGGCGTGCTGATTGGCACTGAACCAAGAACGTGGCTGATACACTATCATTGCTTTAGTATAGTCTCATAAAATTGCGTCAAGTGTCAATTTTCAGTCCAAAAGTCGGTAGGCAAAACCTACGTCTATTAATCTAAAATTTTGTGTGCGGCTTTCAAATGACATGTACAACAATGCATCAAGCGACCGCTTTAAGCTGTGACAAAAGTGTTCCCTAATGTGCATGCACACCTGACGGAGCACCATCAGTGCTTGTCCGTCGATCAGGGTTTCGAGAAAAAGTAGCAGTGGTGAATTCTAAAACAAGGTATCTTCGTTGCATGCTTCATCTATATGCTCTGGCATGTAAAACTCCACGACCTGGGTTGAGATTAGTACTTGATGATATTGTGTATATGATAAAAACTATCAAATCAAGTTCCTTAAATACACGGCTATTTTCCCTACTATGCCAGGAATAAGGAAGTGATCATGAGGCGTTACGGTTTCACACTGAAGTTTGCTGGTTGTGTCGGGGAAATATAATAAGAAGAGTGGAATCACTAAAAGAGGAGCTTTCTGAATTTTTCAAACGTGTTAACAAGACAAGGTCACCTGAGTTCGTTCAGAAACTGTCAGACAGCCAGTGGCTTCAAAATCTGGCCTACCTTTCTGATATATTCTCGAGGATTAATTTATTAAACTTGTCTCTCCAAGGCCGTTTTCATACAGTGATTGGTTTCATGGACAAACTAAAGACATTTAAGATGAAGCTCAATCTCTGGGGGAAAAAAAGGTCAAAGATGGAAATCTGAGCATGTTTAAAAACCTTGATGAGGCACTTAATAAAACTAAAACTAAAATACTGGAAATCTTGAAGTGGCGCAGCTTGTGCAAGCCCACCTAGCTTCTCTGCAAAAGAAGTTGCGGTCTTACTTCCCTGAATTGAGTGAAATAGAATCAAAACTGATGCGAAACCCATTCGTTGTAAATGTGCAATCTCTTTCAGATAGCATTCAAGAAGAATTCTTAGATTTGGTGAATGACTCTTTTGCAAAAAATGCATTTGAAACGCTCACCCTTACCAAGTTTTGGACAAAGACGAGTGTGACTTACCCTGTTGTATCTGATATTGTTCTGAACTCTTTGCTTATGTTCCCCAGTACTTAGTTCCCCAGTACTTACCTGTGCGACCAAAGATTTTCGACACTGTTAAAAATGAAAAATAAACATCGATAACGGCTTAATGTGGAGCATGACTTACGCGTGTGCCTGTCTAATACCGCTCCTCGAATTGAGAAACTTATTTGCAACAAACAGGCACAGCCCTCACACAAATAATTAATCAGTAGCCTACAAAATGTTTGAAATAAATACTTTTGTTTATATTTTTTTTAATACTATATTAAAAATGCTAATTAAACTGGTAGTAAAAATATACTCACTTAATTTGGTTTCAGCTTATCGGGGATACACGTTGATTGTTTTTATGACTTAAGGGTACTTAACGGCAAAAAGGTTGAGAACCACTGATCTAGGGATTAAAACAAATTGGATATCCAATTAGTTTTAATCTGATTTATAAAAGCAAAACTCGGCTATTGTATAACAATTAATTCAATTGGCCGATTAATTTGTCGAAAAAAGCAAGGTTTTCTGTTAATAGCTGATAGTGTGACACAGTTGGCATACGAGAAAATATGTACTAAATTTTGTTTTTGAAGAAAAATCCAGTAAATGCACCAAAATTTTTTAATTCTTTCTCGAGTTTTTCATGAGATGGTTACTAATAGATTATATCACGGCAGTTTCGTATGATTATTCTTTTTATAACACCTCTACTTGACTTATTCCTAAACATGCAAGTAAAGACAAATTTATTGGCATCTTAATAACACTCAAATATACGAACACATCCAAGCAAAAAAAAAAGTGCTCTCCAAAGAACACAACGCAGAACAACGCGAGTAGGTTTAGAATGGCAATCGCGACAATTGCTTCAATTAGGCTATACTGCAAAATTATAAAGCCTATTATGATGTCATAAGCATTACTAGGCTATTACAATTAAAAACATCGTGAGAGTCGCATGTCGGAACACTAATTTTTTTTACAAATATGTAATATAAGACGTTTTTATCTTGATGAAAACACGCCATAATTTCTCGTGCACCTTATTCGGTTTCCAGCCAGGTAATAAAATTTTCTATGGTTCAATTCTACTATAATGGCAAATTTAAAGAGCCATGACGCTAAGCTAAGCTCCCTAATCAACAAAACAACTTAAAGATAATCTATTTTTACTTAAAAATCACAGCAATAGTTACAGCACCTGTGGGCTTTACCTGGACCTGGACACGTGTCTCGAGACACGTCTTAAGACACCTAGCTCTGAAAATATAACCCGAAATCAAGAAAATATTTGCTCCCTTCGAAAAATCTCTAAATCCAACATAACCAGAAAAATATTCTAAGTCACTTTTGGAGGCAAAACTGTAAACGTTTGTTTTAATTATTGAACCTGTTTATAAACTAGTGGTTTTCGATAAAAAAATATAAGTTAAATATCTAGATTAAAGGCAGGTTTATCACTCAATTTTTAACTTCAAATTAAGTGGTTGCTTGGCTTATGAATTGAAACACAGGTTTCAATATTTTATGGTATGAACGTAATAATCTACTTTATTTTTTTATGTACTGTATGATTAAGCATAAATGAGCATTTACGCAATTGCTATCTGTCCTTGAAAGGATTGACATTAACCTTAAAAAAAGAAAACGAATTTGTGTAAGTATCGATTTTTAATCGGCTACTTTACAAAGTTTCAAGTCTTTTCTATGTTATACAATGCGTTAACAGACAATAGCGCTTTCATTCATCAGTGACAGGAAATCGTCGGGACACTGACATTTAAAACGCAATAGTTTTGCTGAATATGAAAAAAACAGATGAATTAGATTAGATCAAAAAAGTGCCAATGAAAAATATTTGCTAGAAGCATTTTTTCAAAGCTTTATAATAGTACCGTGTAGGCTACAATAAAAATAGGAGGCATCCAAAAAATTATTATATTTGCTTTTTTTCGTTACACTAAATGCATTTCTGAATAGTGCAAAAGAAGGCTACTCCTTTTATTTATTTAAAAAAATTTTACGTTACTTACAACAGTAACGTCAGCAGGTTTTATCATACACATTTTTTCCTTAAAAGTGATAAATATTAAGGCCCGCTAAAGTCAATAAAGCCAAAATTTTTGGGTTTTTTTACGTCACGAACTTACATAGCGTTAGTTTGGGTTGTTCAGAAGTCTTTTGAGTGAGTTTTATAGATCAAAATAAAGTCAAAATTTTGTATAAAATCAAAATTTGTCAAATTTGACCTTAGTTCACAGGGTAATCGATTGACGATTGCCCCAAGTATAGCACCTCTGACGATTTCTTGCAAATCAGAAGAAAAAATATTCTAGAGATGAAAATGAAAACGAAAAAAACATT
Organism: Diplosoma virens; assembly: GCA_963680785.1. Taxonomy (NCBI): domain Eukaryota; kingdom Metazoa; phylum Chordata; class Ascidiacea; order Aplousobranchia; family Didemnidae; genus Diplosoma; species Diplosoma virens. The sequence continues at coordinate 30,315,655 of OY796890.1, read as the reverse complement.
TACATTAAATTTCACAATTTTTGACAATGGAGGAATTGCGAGTCGAAAACACGATTACTAGCAATTAAAATAAACTAAAAATTTTTTGTCTTAATTCCCAAGACTCCTCTGTAGATAATGGATATGCCTATGATTGTCGGGATCTTTTGCAGAAAGCCCCCGCCATCTATTGCGAGTACTTTTTATCGCCCCACTATCTATAGCAAGTAATTTTTTTTGGTAAAACTAATCCGGAATCCCATTACAACACTAGGATTAAATAAAAAAGAAACTTGTAGGGAGGATTCCGAGTTAGTTTCACCAAAAAAAAATTACTCGCAATAGATGGTGGGGCAATAAAAATTACTCACACTAGATAGCGGGGCCTTTCTACAAAAGATCAGATTGTCGATGTATAAAATAATTTTTTCTATGAATGTTGAAGCTTTCATAAGAATTATTGTTACGCTGAAAAACTCTTTCTTAATCTGGATCACTAACTACATCAAGATAAACTAACATTTTTCAATCTCACTGTTGACAAAAAAAAAATACAATTTTTCTTTTCTAAATTGATGTAAATTAGCGTTTTTGCAACGATTTGGCAAAAATTTGTCCATAAAAGCTTTTACAACTGGCCAAAATCGTTAGGCCAAAATAAAGTCAAAATTTAACAAAAATAAAGTCAAAAAAATTTTTTTAGGTAAAAAAGTAAATAAATGGTCCTGCTTAGTATATTGCAATATCATGATCTAATCAAGTTTTGGCTTTTTATGGTTTATCAAACATTACTAATTGCGATTTAAGGTAATTTCGTGATAAATTTTGATTTTAAACAAGTCAAAGACTTGAATTTCCTATCTGAATACTTGGAAATTTTTCGAAGTAAATGGTCTAGGCCTGGAATCGCAAACCTTTGACCATCAGGTCATAACGTGAGTGAAATTCAATGAGACATCTATCGCTCTCGGATTTCCAGCATTGAGTGACACACTTGTTGTCTTATTCTTGTCAATACATATCAAGGAATTAAATAAACGGCATGTTTTCTACATGACGAATTACAAAAATAAGTTTTTGCAACATTTTTTTAGAATTTGTGACAGCTCCTGAATACTGAACAATGCTTTAAACTGTTTTCAGGGATTTTATATTGAACTTTGTGCAACTTTTTACAGCAACTTTTTTTTAAGTATTTTCAAACTGTAAAAATGTGCTTAAAAAAACATGTTATAAAACTTTTTCAGTATAGCTCAATTCTCTTGGATTCGTATAATAAACAGCTATGTGACAGATTAGTGCGTCTCATGTTATAAGAAATTTCAAAATATACCGTTGCTTAAGCACGTTCAAGGGATTCCGCATTTGAGTTTGGCAGCGATCCAGCTGGAATAAAATTGTATTGAGATCACCGATTCGAACTGAATTGCGATCTAAAAGTAATTATAAAAATGACTTAACCAAACAGCAGTTCAGAATTGTCTAACAAATTGTTAAATCGCTCAGTAACTTCATGCATTGTGAAGCGAAGTTTTAGCATGCTACCCATACTGTAGGCAAAAGATCGCCATTTCTCCCTAGATGACGTTTGGAAGTACTTGCGTTAAATGTCCGTAAATAAATTGCTTGCGTAAATCACTGTTGTTTTAAATGTGCATAAAAGGAGGTTTTTAGGCCAACTTTTGTTAAAGATAAACGCCAAAATTTGTTGTAACAAAAACTTGCTCAAATATTTAACTATTAATTGACTCTCTAAGTAGGCTTCCAACAAAGACCGAAAAAAAGATCTTGGTAATATATTTTGAACAACACTATTTTTAAAGATACTTAAGTCTATGATCCTTTGAATTTTATTCTTTAACAAGATTTTGTTTTTTTGACCCGTTTTATGAAAAAGATTCGGCGTCTTTGGTTAAGGTGAATGAGAAGCTAGAAGGAACGTGTTGTTGACGAATGCAATTAACACAGTCGAGGTTAAAAATTTAAGTTGTTTTAAAAGAAGAATGTTCCGTTACACCTGAGGAAATGGGCAGTAGTTTACGAAAGCTAGTGTGATTTAAAAAAAGATTCAATCAACACTTAGTGAATTTTTTCATTCATTTTTGAATTATTGATTTATCTTAACGCTAAAAAAGTGTAAAACAATTTTTCAATTCATAAATAACGTAGACAAAAAAAGTCAGGCGTGGACGAAAAGAAAAAAAGCAGGAAGTTTTTACATAAGGAAGTGTTATACTGTATATTAAACTTTTAGTAACAAAAAAAATTTGTTAATTCTAAGTCATACTTATTGAAAAGAGCTTGTTTAAAAAGCACGAACTTTTTGAACTCTATAAATTTGAATCAGAAAAAGCAAAGTAGGCCATTTAACCTGAAAATACCTAATAAATTGTAATCTAAATTTTTTGCTTTATAGCCTAGTTTTTGTAAAATAAAAGTCTGAATAAAAATAATAAATTAGTTCGTTTTACGGTTTTTTTAATTAGTTTTATCCAGCAAAATGAGTGAATGAGAATAAAAAAAATAACAAAAATTTTTTTATTTTATTCAATTTATCAAAAAAAATCTTTTTTTTTTCAAAGTATAAATGAGTAAAACTACGAAAAACTTAAGAAGCAAATATTTACATAATCTTTCTTGATTATTTTTTGTAATTAAGATAACTTTTGAACATTGTAATAAAAATGAAATCCAAAAATTGCTTTTCATTTTTTGCTGTTACAGGAATTTTTTTCCAGATAAATATAGGTAAGAAATACAAAATAAGATTTAGGCCTAATGCAGCACAAAATTCGTAAAAAATGCATTACTAGGAATGAAATAAATTATACACGTAGCTTTTATTATCCTTTTTTTATATGATTTAAATAAAAGTGAGAACCAACACCAGTTACTCGAAGCATAAAATTTTAGCGCGGTTGATGATGGAATGAGTTACAATTCCAAAACGTCCGGATGAAATATGTTTCAAAATATATTGGCTTTACTTTTTATTCTTAAACATCAGTTACAATTTGAGTTTTTTTGGTTGTGCTTAAAAAAGTCAGTTTTGTTATAAAGAAAGAAAGTATCTATAATCAAGTCTTAAATTATTATTTTTAGTTTATTTTGCTTCTTGCCGCATTTTCGTCTCGGAAAATTTCATTTACGAAGAAGCAGTTTTTCTCAATGGCCGCCGATATCGCATTTCGACAAAAAAACTGAATTACACCAAAGCAAGCGAAGAATGCAAGCGCGACGGATCGCGTCTGGCCGTGATAAATTCGTCGGAAATAAGCCAGAAAATCTTTGAGGGCCTTGAAAGAAGCGCACTGCGGGGAGCGAGCAATAGCAATAATAATTTGGTCGACGAAGGAGTCTGGATCGGGTTAAAACTCGATCGAAACAGAAGAACGATACGGGGAAGATGGTCAGATGGGACTGTCTACGATGCCGCTGTTTCGTGAGTTTTAGAAATAGATTTAACATTTTAAAATATTCACGATGACAACTGACACTTTGGTTTAATACGAATCTTTTACTAGAAGTCTTACGTATGTTTAATTGTGGTGCAAGTGACACGATTCACTCGAGTCTATGCAATACTTGTATCGTAACTTCTGAAAAAAAATTGACGTGGTTGTTTTTTAACCAAAAAATATTGAAGTAGCAAAACGTGAATAATATGATAAGCAATAATTATTTGTAATTTTCAAAAACATTTTTATCAAAAATCAATGTTTTGGTAATGTGACATAATCTCGCTTTACAGAAGATATAACAACTGGGCTTTGAATGAGCCTAAAGACCAATTTTGTGTGCAATTGTGGAAAGCTCATTGTTGGAAATGGGATGACACTTATTGCGATCTTTCTAGAAACTTTATTTGCGAAGACGAAGGTAAGATAATGATCAATTATTAAGTGAAACATCTTAAAAATTAAAAAAAAATTTAAATTAGACCCACGTGCTTTCGCCCAGACCCAAGTTGATAAACTCACAAACGACATTTTGATGTTGACTAATTACGACGAGCCGACAGCGGACACCGTCAACCAACTATCTCTGGACGCGAACCGCCTACTGGATGTTCCTAATCTCGGTTCTTTGTTGACGAATCGGAACGCTAATAGCATTTTACTTGCCATAGAAAATATCACCAGCAGTTTTAACGCAACTTGGGTGAGTTACAAAACTTTTTTGACTTATTTAACAATGTCTGGTGATTCTAAATTAGAAAAAAATTAATCAAGAGTTAATGTTTTTAAAGTGCTGTTAATTTGTTTGTAACTAAAGAGTTCTGGTTTATTTTAATACAGTCAAGTAGAGAGATTTTGTTCGTCGTCATTCAATACAAACATAGAAAAAGTAAAAATAAGTTTGGTTTGTTCGCAGTTGCTTCCAAATAGATCGGGTATCGAAACTATATTTTTGGTGAATGCAGCTTTTAAAATACTAAAATTAGAGAAATTTTGCGACACTTTTGGAATAATTCTATTGTTATTGTCACTCAAATCTATACAAATTTTAATTCAGTTTGGATTCCGTATCTTTTTTCGCTAACAGAAATTACGAAAGTGCCGCACTAATATTAGAACTGAAAATTATATTTGTTTATCTTTTATCAAACTATGGTCCTAATTTATTCTCAAAAAGTTTTTCAACATATCTTTAAAATTCAATGTGAACTAGTTTTGATTTCAGCTCCGTCTAACCACATGTAAAGCGTTTGTTTTTGTGGTGGCCAAGCTTTGATTAAAAATAGTTTTCAACTGATTACAATCTTTTTATACCTATTTCCTATTTTATTGCTCCGCACTTTTAACTGAAAACTATTGTGGTGTAGGAAAATGCCACTGTAACTCGGAGAAACATTGCAATCGACTTACTGGGTCAAATTTCTGGAAATAAAAATCTCGTTTTGGGACATAGTGCTGGAAAATTTGAATTTGAAGAAAATGCATCAATACTATTGACAAAATCGTTATTAAATGAAGCAAAAAGAAGAGCTGGAAACCAAGATATCGAAATCTCGTCGATTTTGTATCGTAAACCGTCGTTTTTTGTATCCGCTCCCAATACCAATCAAGAAGCAATGTTTGGCGACAATTCTGAGCGCACAATCAACCAAACCGTCTTGGGAAACGTTATTTCAGTCGACGTCAAAAACGTTCCAATGAATGATTTAAATTCTCCTGTTATTATAAATCATATTTTAAACTTGTCAAATAACTCTGAATTTGATGCTTATTTTAATAGAAGTTGCTTGAATGTTGATTCATGTAAAAGTCAACAAATTGAAAAATTAGAATCTTCATACATCGTTCGAAAGTCGTCTTTTCAATGCGTTCACTGGGATTTCTCATTAAAACCAAACACCGGGGATTGGTCCGTTAAGGGATGCCAACTATATTCTTTCAATATCAACAATGGAATAGCAAACATTTCGTGCCGTTGCAACCATATGACAAACTTCGCTGTTATTTTGGCAAGTTGAAATGTTTAAAATCATTTTTATTAATTAAAAAAAAAACGCGCTTGAAAAGTGTAATGATAAGCTTATGATATAAATGAGTTGGTCGCTTTTCAAAATTGGTCTTGAGTGGTATCTTTCATATATTTTTGTTTTTTTTTAAAGCAAGTAACAGCTTTTGACATTTTTGAAGCGGATTAGAAATTCAGAATAGGTCTATTGCAAATTTAGGTAATGTAATTTTTAAGTTATTTTGTAGATAGGAACTTTGCTGAAAAGGTACGTCATATAGCAAGACAAAAAAAATGTAGTCTTTTAATTGAAAAACAATATTTTTTAAAGTAACGTACAGCTAATAATAAAACTTCAAATTTTGTAGAACACATCGGAGTTTTACGAACCAATATACTTGACTGGCCTAACGATAACCAGCTGTCTAATCGCTATCGTTTGCTTGTTAGTTACACTAATCACTCATCTACTATTCAAGTAAGTTAAATTGTTAGCTTGAATTTTGCTTTGGCTAGAATGTAAAGGTTTATTAACTGCGTTGTTTTTACTACATTGTAATATTTAGACAACTACGGAAAAAACCTCTTCAGCAAATTCTCATCCACATATGCATAGGGTTGCTTATTCTTAACATCTTTTTTCTATTGGGAATCGATCGCACAAACCAAAAGACATTTTGCTATGCAACAGCAACTATTCTTCATTATTCGGTGCTCCTTTCCTGGAATTGGATGCTTCTAGAAGGAGTTTATCTCTTTCGCACTTTTGCGTTGTACAAATCCGGTTCCGGTCCCGGAACAAGGTTTTCTCTACTGGCAACCACGTTATGTTATGGTATGTTTACTTAATGCACAATGTTATCTGCCATTTACCTGACTCTTGGATTGTCAATTTTTGTATCTTCGGTGTTTTAAAATACAGTAGCCATAAGTTTCTCAAATTTAAAAAGACAAAAAACTGTGACTGGTAAACTACTGTAGATAAATAAAGATAGTGATGAAATAAATTATTTAAACTCCGGTTTTTAATTTAGTTATTAATTTGTAAAATTATTATTTCGAACCTATCCTATTCCATGTCTTGTTAAATCTATTCAATGAAAACTGCCAAAAAAGCTGGTGTGCTCAACTAAAAATTAATCATTTAAAATTTATCAATTTATTTTGGTTTTTAATAGAAATGAGTAGCAGTAAAGTTAAACGCTTTGGAAGCTTCGAAAAATTGCTCTAAAGTGTTTGTTTTCATATTAGGCTATTTCTGTATACTTGCATAATAGCAGCATTACCTAATTTACTACCGCTGCAAAATGTTATGCCAAACTTTTTTGTATAGTTCTGAAAAATGCATGATCGTGTACGTATTTGACACGTTATATGACGCAACATTTAGATCATCTATTCCTTAATAAATTCTTGCACTCACTGACATCTAAATTCAATTTGTTTCTCCATTATGATTCATCTTTCTTTATATCCTGAACACGTGATATTATTCGGAACAAGCTTGTTTTTCTTGAGATTTTCAATTGTTGTCGTTTTATGAATCACCCTTTATATTTGGTCACTGACTCATCAACTTTTTTGCATTCATTTTCATTTTTGTATCCATTAACAGATGGCTTTCCAACCCGACATGGTTGCGTATACTTTTTAATCTTAATAAAAACTTTCTTAGAAAATTATACAGGGTGCTTCAAAAATTTTGATATCGTTTGACACGTAAATATGATAGAAACTATTTCATCAAATCAAATGAACCTAAACAAGATTAATGTTGAGCAAAACAATATTTATTGTTGTAAATTTGAATAAGAAATTCAAAGGCACCCAAATTCCATGAAAGGTTTTACAAATGTTCAACATATGCACCGCCTGGGACACGACACATGCCAAGTTGGCACTCTGGCTCTTCCCAAACGCGCTGCAGCATGTCTTGGATAATAGTCTTCAGTGCGGTAGTGATTCTTTGTTTGCACTGCTGTTGGTGACTTTTCGGAGAACTCTTTCACGAATGCACGTTCAATCTTGTACGAATTTGTTCGAGCATACTCCGACACACAAAACACCTTGTCTATGCTACTGAATACAGTATGAATAATTTATCAGTCAAAAATTTCTATCCCTGAAAAATTAAACGTATCAAACAATAAAACAAAATCTGATTTTGTTTTTATACGTGTTGTGCCAAATTTAATACCATTTAAACGGGAACTGGCAAAGTTATTCGACTGCAACATGAAATCAAATTTTTTGAAACACCCTGTTGTATAAAGTTTTCAACTTTTTGATTTATATCATGGGTTTTAACAGGGGGTCCACGAACTCCCAAAATCCTCGAATGGTTTTCTCTGTTTGTAGCAAGAAAATATTTTATAGATCCCGGCCGTGTCGTTGTTTTAACACACCATGCTAATTTTTTGAAAAAATTAAAAATTTTTTTGTGCTTGTTCGGTTTTTAGTTAAAACACAGAAGCTAGAGACCATAAAAAAATGAGGAAGACCGTTTTGGTTTTGAATTCGTTGAACGATAGGCTGAATAGGCTGAATAAATCCCAAAAGTGTGAAGCTTAAGAATCACTGGTTCTTATTCTTAATCCAAACAAAAGAATTAACAATGGTGTTTAACGTAATGGTTTGAAACAAATCGTTCAACAACGAAATTAAGAAATTAACTCTTTATTGCAAACTTGAGCAATATAGTAGGTTTGCTTAATTATACGATAGTTTTGAAAAATACAAAGTACTGTTGTCTTGTGAATTCTTTATTGTTACTGTATTTGGTTGTAGTTACTGTTATAGACCTGCAAATTCATGCGAATAGTAAAATAACTGTATAGTTTAAAAGTTCAAATTATTAATTTCTGACAACAAAATTAATAGTAATAAGCATACTGTAAAAAATTTTTTATCAAGGACTCTTTGAATCGTTGAATCGTTTAATTACATCGCGTCATTTTTTTCTCGGTTATTATTTTTGCAGTATCAAACTATTGGAGGTTGATTGGTTGATTTTTTCCATAACGTTTTAACCTGCGATAATATAAATGTTGAAAATTTGTCTTTGCTCAAAAAAGTTTTAAACTTTTAGTGCTTCCTGGGATATCGGTTGCTATTTGTGCTGGAGTGCTACGGGACAGCTATCAGAGTCAACGTTATTGTTGGATAAGCGGCCACGTATTAACTTATGCGATCGTTATTCCCGTCGGGATAGTTCTTCTTATCAATTTTGGAATATTCGCTATTGTGATGTGGAATATCGCTTTCAAATCAAGGGTACAATCAAATAAATAAATCAAAACAGTAATTACACCTTTGCGAAAACGTTTGTTATGATAGCAAAGGTTGATTGTTTACATAGGGCTTATAGTATACTCATACTACACGATTGAAAAAGTTGTTCAATGGTTTGAGAAAATAAGTTTTATTATCAAAAACAATGTTTAAAAAAAATATTAAATTGAATGAGATTGATAACTCATAGTTAATTTAATGTAACTTTATACTTTATAGAAATAAAAAAAAATTAGTTTGAGGGTTTCAAACCTTTTTGAAGTATGAACAACTTGAGCTTTGCTTTTGACTATGTTGCCCTGTCATGCTCCAAAATTAATTACAACTATAAACTTTTAATTTAACACCGCATGCAGTACCTTTAAAAGGTACGTAGACCTCAGTGACAGCTACAGTACGGAACGAACGCATCTGCCCCGCCCAAAAAACCTCCAAAAGTGGCCCCCCCAAGAAAAATATTTTTCTATTTCTAAATAGTAGCACTATGACGGTGGCTCCCCTACCGGCACCTAAACTTTAGGACAAAAGTAGGGATCGTGTACTCGATTGAAAAGTGATGACTTTTTTTTGGGACGAAAAAAAACTTGACACGCTAAAAAAAGGGGACTCTTTTTTTCTTGCACCAGGACCCCTTTTGTAAGGCCATCGCTGGTAGGCCTAATCTTCTTCTAAAATTTAATTTTTTTTAATGTTTTATTGTGAATTTAAGGTTTCTATAATGACTCTTTTAAGAGTTGTGCTTCTCGACTGAACATTTTGCTCGTTCAACTCAAAGCTAACTTTTAGTAAAAACCATGTGGTACTTTTTTGTTATTAAATTTTTTGGTGCTTTTTACTTAAGATAGTAAATTTTGTTTGTATATAATTTGTTATTTGACTAAAATGTTCCATAATAATTTTTGAATATCGCAAGTTTCAATATTTTTTTTTAGAGATTCCGAAAGAAATGGAATTTAGAGAACGTTAGCCAAAGTTTAAGGCGAGCTTTTTACCTGACGGTTGTTCTTGGGTTGCCTTGGGTCTTTGGCTACTTAATGTTATTAAGCAAAAATAATGAAGCAAAGAATGTTTTTTCTATTATCTTTACAATATCCAATGCCATTCAGGTAATCGTTCAATGAGTTGTCGTTTGGTCGATGTTTCGTGCTGAATAATTTCAATTAAACAGTTCTTGGAAATTTTATGGTCAAAAGTGTTAGTGACCTTTCGTCAAACCACATATTTGAATCAAACTATTTTAGGTGCGATGTGCGCTTTGCGAATAGGAAGATGGTACAGACTTAAAAAGAATAACATACTTTTTTCCTCTTATTGCTCGTTAACTAGGCGCGACTTGTCGGTCGCGCCTAGTCAACTGACCAAAACTCGGTTTTCGTTCTTTTTTTTCTGGCCCATTAGTATTGACTTGATTGCTGCTCCTGTTTTAGTGAAATTATTAATGTAGGCAAACTGCGTGATCATATTTTGGCATTTGTCGGGAAGTGTCTTTTTCAAGGGCTGAACGAAAATCACTCAAGCAGACTAAATCACTCCCTTCTTAGCTATCCCGCGCACGTAAACTTGGTTACTTGTCATAAATACAATTTAAGCAAATTTTATTTCATGCAGCCAATAACAAGATGGATATTGTCACTAATAAAACATATTGAGCAAAATAAATCTTTTTTTTAAGGCAATCAGATTACTTTTCCAACTTATAAAAACACATACGAAAATCTTGACTAATTTGATGGATCGGTAAAACAGTTAAAGTTGAGAATTTCTGTTTTAATTACGGTAGAACTTGACATTGAATTTTCTGAAAGTTTTTTGTGCAAGAGCGCTTGAAATTCTTTGATCCGGTCGACTATGATCAAATTAAATAGGCCACTCAATCTTTTATAACTTACTGCATGTGGTTTAATTCTGCTTAAAACTTGCGCTATTTTAGGCCGCCGGTATTGTCTTTCTTTTTTGCTTGAGGCAAGAAAACGTGCGAAATTCGTGGACAACTTCAACCAGGCAACGCTACAGAAAAACAGTTATGCGTTTGCGAGGGTCAACAAAAAAAACAATAAAATCAAATCAAAATAAGGAGACAAAATCATTTCAGGTATGCGATTTATTTGAGACCAAGTTTTCCCAACTATGACCCTCGGCCCCGCTAAAGGGCCACGAGCAGAGGTCTTTGTTTGACAGCTCTACGGAAAAAAAGCTTTAAGTTTTGTTTAGTTTTCTGTGTTTGAATTTAATTGCGATGTTTTTTTCTTCAACATTTTTACTACAATAAAAATGGAAACACTTTTTAAAAGCAGTTCAAATAAAGTGAAGACCTTTTTTTGGCCTTCACCCAATAGAAACCATTCAAAAAATGTTCTCCATTTTATTTGACACCGAAAAAGGTCTTTACTTTATTTAAACTGCTTTTTTAACGAATGTTGACAAATTGAAAAACATGAAAAGCAAAGCTAAATATTTCTGTTGATAAATAGAGGCCCACGGATGTTGAAAACCTCTGAAAAGGGCCAAAAACTATGAACAGTCGGGAACCAATCTTTTAGACTGTTACTAGTCGGGTCGGAATTAAATTGAAGAAATGCTTGTAAAAAGCAATAGTAGGCTCATGATAAAAAAATTTTGATCTAACATATAGCACGAAACACTTCTTTTAAGAGCGTTTTTTTCATATTTTTATTTCAAAAAGTGAAAGCTGTACGCTTTTCTTATTGTCATTTAAATCTTTTCACAAGTATGTCTGTTTACAAAAAAAAAAATTTCTGAAAAAGAAATGTTGTAATAAAAACAAGAAAATTATTATCGTAAAAAGATAGTCTTTTAGAATTGCAGTATCCGTTATTATTAAACAATCATGAAAAATAAGATCTCATAAGAAATATTTTTTCATTTGGCTAAATACTAATAGGCTTACACTTTACAGACTTACGCTCCTACCTACGCTAAAAAATCCACTTCCGACAATTCGACGACACCCCCACAAGCGACGGAAAGTTTGGTGCCAAAATACGTTCGCACTCCTTGGCTCAAGCAAGACTACTGATCTTTAAACAAAAGGGATTAATGTATGTAGCCTAAAGTATTTTAATCTGACCTACTATCTTTTTTAATTTTGAAGGTATACCAATCAAATTTTATGTAGAGTTGTGTTAAAGATGTAGGCTACTTTAAATATTTATTTTTTAAACGAATACAGTTTTTAAAAAATTGTTTCAGCCAATTATGTGTATTCTTGAATGCGACAAAGCAATGTTGATACGTTAATAATCTGTTTTTGAGAAAAGTTATCAACACAAAAGTAAAATGCAGAGATTGACTGAGTTTAATTGATTCAATGCAGAGATTGACTGAGTTCAAACTTTATTTGGGACACTTAAGGCTCGTTTCCACTACGAGCGTGGAATGGAGCATTCTTTGTTTCTTTAATTGATCTTTCTGCGCTTAAAAGCTTAGCGAGCGCTAAGCGAAGCAAAAAATCAATAAAGCAAACAAAGAATACTGCATTCTACGCTCGTAGTGGGAACGAGCCCTTAGCTTGATTAAAATTCATTTCAAGATGGATTATTATAAAAACTAGTCTATTGTCACCAACCACCAAGATTGTTACAAATGAGGTGATTCGTATAAAAAAGTTTTTATTATCGACTTGACACCCTTGATCAGGTGAAATAAAAATATTATAAAATTTTTTAAGTCGTAACTCGAAACTTTTCAGGTTTTTGAAAACTTTCTTCATCAATTCCAAACAAGATCATCTTTGTTTAAAACTTTGCAATCAAGAAAGCAAAATATTTTTTGTATTTATTTAGAAACCGGTAGCAAAAACTTTTTTCAAAGTAAGACAAGAACCCGATCCTCCAAATGTAACATTGCCAGACTTTTACGTTTTTTAATTTTTTAGAAAGATTGTTTTAATATTTACTGTATTTTTGTACTTCGTTAAATCACGTTCATTTCGAGTAAAATGCGTGTTTAAAAAAATTTAAAAATTAAAAAGCTTTCCAAAATCGTTGGACAAGAACAAAGGCTTAGTATATGAATAAATGTCAATCGGATGGATGAATATTGGTTTTGAGACATTTTTTGCATCTTTTGTCTTTTGTAGCTAACGCAAATTAATAAGAAAAATTATGGATGGTTTTGACAAAGCAATCAAATTCATTCTTTACAAATTCATTGCGCGACATCTCTCTCAACAAAACAACCTCGGTCCCCCCAAAATGCAATGAGTTTTTAGGTAAACTTAGACCTCTGATAGAAAGATTTTCAAAACACGGTAAACATTTTTTCCAACTCACATCATTCAAGCAACTTTGCTTCTCCGTTCATAAATTTCATAAAAAAAAGCATTCAGCATAAATTATTTTGTAAAAGATTAAAGCAAAAATATAACTTTTAATTCAGGAAATATTAGTTGCACTATGTTTGAATAAATTTGGATGAATCGCAGATGCATATGCAATTAAAAATTTTTTACCGTAATTTCCGTAATCACAAGAAGATTTTATTAAATTATTTAAATGTCGATAGTTATTTATTTGGTTTTGGGAAATTGTCTATCATGCGTTCACTTTAAATCTTTGTAATAAAAGTTTTATCCAATATTTTGTATTGCTTTAGTTTTTAGTCTAGAAATTTTTTTAAAATTATTGTCAAGTTCTTGACTTGGTAATATTTACTCGTTAGATAGCGCTAGCCACTTACAAAGAAGAGAAAATTGTAAAAGAAACTTTCAAAAAGATTTCATTTATTTTAATTTGTTAAAAGTTATTCTTCATTCGGTGCTACTCTAACGCGATCTCTCGCGAGATGAATGGGTTAGTGTCCTACTCTAACTTGCGATCTCACGAGATGAATGGGTTAGCCGTCCTACTCTAACGTGCTATCTCACGAGATGAATGGGTTAGCCGTGCTACTCTAACTTGCGATCTCACGAGATGAATGGGTTAGCCGTCCTACTCTAACGTGCTATCTCACGAGATGAATGGGTTAGCCGTGCTACTCTAACTTGCGATCTCACGAGATGAATGGGTTAGCCGTGCTACTCTAACTTGCGATCTCACGAGATGAATGGGTTAGCCGTGCTACTCTAATTTGCGATCTCACGAGATGAATGGGTTAGATGTCCTACTCTAACGTGCTATCTCACGAGATGAATGGGTTAGCCGTGCTACTCTAACTTGCGATCTCACGAGATGAATGGGTTAGCCGTGCTACTCTAATTTGCGATCTCACGAGATGAATGGGTTAGATGTCCTACTCTAACTTGCGATCTCACGAGATGAATGGGTTAGCCGTCCTACTCTAACTTGCGATCTCACGAGATGAATGGGTTAGATGTGCTACTCTAACTTGCGATCTCACGAGATGAATGGGTTAGCCGTGCTACTCTAACTTGCTATCTCACGAGATGAATGGGTTAGATGTCCTACTCTAACGTGCGATCTCACGAGATGAATGGGTTAGCCGTGCTACTCTAACTTGCGATCTCACGAGATGAATGGGTTAGATGTGCTGCTCTAACGTGCTATCTCACGAGATGAATGGGTTAGATGTGCTACTCTAACTTGCGATCTCACGAGATGAATGGGTTAGATGTCCTACTCTAACGTGCGATCACACGAGATGAATGGGTTAGATGTGCTACTCTAACTTGCGATCACACGAGATGAATGGGTTAGATGTGCTACTCTAACTTGCCATCTCACGAGATGAATGGGTTAGCCGTGCTACTCTAACTTGCGACTCACAAGATAAATGAGTTAGCCGTGCTACTCTAACTTGCGATCTCACGAGATGAATGGGTTAGATGTGCTACTCTAACGTGCTATCTCACGAGATGAATGGGTTAGCCGTGCTACTCTAACTTGCGATCTCACGAGATGAATAGGTTAGATGTACTACTCTAATTTGCGATCTCACGAGATGAATGGGTTAGATGTGCTACTCTAACGTGCTATCTCACAAGATGAATGGGTTAGCCGTGCTACTCTAATTTGCGATCTCACGAGATGAATGGGTTAGATGTACTACTCCAACGTGCTATCTCACGAGATGAATGGGTTGGATGTGCTACTCTAATTTGCGATCTCACGAGATGAATGGGTTAGATGTACTACTCCAACGTGCTATCTCACGAGATGAATGGGTTGGATGTGCTACTCTAACGTGCGATGTCATGCGCTCACGAGATCGCACGTTAGAATATTTTCCTTAATCTGCCGCCATATCCGTACCTTCGATCTCCCGCCATAGCCATCCCGGGGGGAAAGGGGGCAACTGCCCCTCCAAGTTTCTAAGATTTGGACAAAATTTAAATTTTTCGGGCAGTGACAAGAAAATATTTGGGCAAAACCAGAATTTTTCGGGCAACGATATGAAAAATTTGGGCAAAGTCAAAAATTTTAGGGCAGTGACAATGATCAACTGCAAAAAACAGTTACCAAATTTAGGTGAAGACCTTTTTTTCTTAGAGAACAACTTGCTTTTGGGACGAAAATTGAAAAAAAAAGAAAGATTGAATTTAAGTGAAGACCTTTTTTTTTTAAAGATCACCATGATTTTAGGACAAAATTTGTTCTTGGTTCGAGAATCTCAGACAATTTTTTTGTCCTATTCGTAATGTGCTAAAAAATCATGATTTGGGCAAACGTCATAAAATTTGGGTAAAACTTCATTGCCCCTCAAATTGTTTTTGGCTGGTACGCCTATGTCTGCCGCATACGACGTTAACTTTTTCTTCATCTTTCCTATATAGAAAAAAAGAAGCAAAACTTTTTATTTGTTGCATACGTATAATACGATAATTTGTTAGTTTCGGTAAAAACGCTCAATTATCATTCAAAGTTAAATCTTTTAAGAACCTTAATTTTAGTATTAAAGAATAAGAATTTTTGACTACTTTAATTTGACAATAAAAAAACTGAGGCAACATTGCTGGCAAAAACCAAAAACTTTTCCTTTTTTTTAATGTATTTTTAAAGCTAATCGACATTAGAATTTCTAAAAAGGTTTTTTCTACAAAGCCAATTTGAAAATCTTCAAAAAACAACTATGGACAAGCAAAAATATCGATATTGAAATTTTTCAAAGAAAATTCTTAAGTGCCTTTGGTAAAAGACTGCAAAATTTTCAGTCGTCAACCGTAAAATCAACTGTTAAACGTATGCTTAGACATCGCTGGACAAAAAAGTTGGCTGAACGTAATTATAGCATTTCTTTTCTTTTTTTAGCATTTTTTAACTGTTATAGACAAAATAAAAATAAACATAAAACCTACATGACGTAAAATCTTTCAGGCATCATTAAAAAATCTCTTCTACTCAAGGTAACCAAACCGAACCGCTAGATATAGCCAGCGTTGAACCAAAAGTTTTTTCACAGGTTTAGAAAAACCACTATCAGAAGTACATTATTTCTTTGTCTATATCTTTTGTCCATGTGTCGGCTTCAAAGTCGGCAGATTGCTTTGACGGTTAAAATCACAATCTTGTCATACCCGTGGGAGTTTTTTTATGACTTTTAGTGCTATGGTGTGGACGTATGCCTCATCTGAGTGACGTCGAGAACATTGACATTGAAGATTCGACATTTCAACCAATTAGTTAAAAACAAGGCTTAATGTGGTGTTATTTTGGCTTAAAGCCAAGCCGGTAATGGATTATTGTGATTCTCACAAATACCTCAACATCGAATAAGCCTTTTCCAATCATTTTTTTTTGGGATTGGACGAACTCGCGAATTTTCAGCCATGTGCTAATTTATTTATGCATCGACGCGTACACAGGTTCAAGCTGTTTTATCATAGACGAATACGTACCTGGCTTCAATCGTTGTACAAATATGTCAATCTAAATGTCTAAACTGTTAGCAGCTTATAAAGCAAGGGCACAGGGACCAAGTGCTAAAGTCGCCAAAAGCAACCGTGCTGTCAAAAATCAATGCTAACGACACATAACGGCGAGATTTTGCAAATCCACTCTGACTTTGTCGTAATCTCTAATCTCAAAAGAACGCTGAATAATTAATAAATATTACTTTCGTTTACTTGACAGACCACATCAGCGTGCTTTCATAGGCTTCTACCTTTTAATTTATTTTAACTTTTTAATAAAAAAATACAGAAGTGCGCAATTGCTTCGAATTTATAAACTATAAATGTGCTGCTTTGAAAACGTGGCTTTAAATAGAAATGGAATTGATCAAAAATGCAAGATGATAATTGCAAAATGAAAACAAGTGAACTGTGAATCAGACAGATTTTAGGCAAAAAATGCTTATCATAAATAATTATTTGATTGTGATTAACATAGCACACTCATTCAATCAGCAAAAGCCATAATTAAAAAGATCAGATAGTGAGATTCTTCAACGGCAAAACTAATTTAATAAATTTATTTTATTAAGTTGTCAGTGAAAATTTGCTGCCAATAAAAACATTCACGAAAAGTTTTTTTAGGTAAAATAAATTACGATTTCACGAGAACTTACTTAGACTTTTTAGTTTTTTACTTTGACACATTTGATACGTCGAAATTACTAATTTCACAAAACGTAAATTATAAAATCATAGTCAGTGTTCAAAGACAGTGCTTTTCAACCTGAAGTGACCCACATGTCAACCCCGCGTCAATGCTAAACCTTGGTGGCCTTCTTTCTAAAACTACATTTAAAAAGCACTGCTGTGGGGTGATCTGATTTCAACGTGGCTAAAAAATGACGTCAATTCATTTTTAACAAGATTATGATAATTCGAAAGTCTATGATTTCTTTCGAACAACTCACGCACCAAAAATATCCAGAGACAAAAATCTGGTGCTCTTGTAATATGCGGTCTGCTTACAATCTTCTCTTGTAGTATGCAGTCCACATAAAGCTTTCAAAATTTGTAATTGGATGAAGAGAAAATTAGGATTAGGGTTAGGGTTAACCAGTTTTTAGAAAAAACAAAAATACAAAATTTCTAACATAGTTGATTTCTCCAATAAACGTATTTTTGGTTTTTTCTGAAAACTGCTTAATTTTAACCTAACTCTAATTTTTTTATTCATCGTTTGGGTTTGGGTTAAGGATAGAATGAATAAAAAAACAGGGTTAGGTTAACAAGTTTTCAGAAAAATTACATCTAAATTTCATAAAAGATGATTAGGAAGACCACGTTATTTTTGTAGATATCGATTGTGGCTGTAAACCGCATACTACGTATAAGACCACCAAATATCTTTACCTCAGATCGCTGACATAAACTCATCAAAATGACAACTTTTGGGTCACAATACTAGATTGATAATTACTGCTTTAATACTGAAAATATTACACTTTTTAATTTAATACAGAAGTTTGTGCGAAATGTTTTAAGTCTTTTGTGATCAAAGTAAAATGCATGTTGAGTATTTTGGATAAAAACTGAATTTTTTCGTTTGATTTATTCGTTCGTTTGCCGTGCAAATTTTATATTTTCCACAATTGTATCAACGAATCAATGTTTTTATAAAGAAAAGAATAGCTGTCCCCAAACCAGCCCTTACTGAAGAGGAAATGTATTTAGACAATGAGAGGGTGATTGTTTGGCATAAATACTTATTTTATTGACGTCACAAAAAAGAGCAATAAACTCTAAGTATTTGTTCTTATCAGCTGAGAATAGCATTCTTTCTTTGGTTCGATTAAATACACATCAACAACAGCCAAAAAATTAAAAGTTATAACTTGCAAAAAAACCTCAGTTGGTTATGTGACGTTTTGCAATTTTGCATGGCGCCAGCATTTTAAATAAATCAAAAGAAACAAAGCAACAAACTTTCTGTTCAAAAAATAAAGTTTGATGGAAGTTTGAAATAGCTGCAACAAGAAAAAAATTTCCTGTTTTTTAACTATGTTGGTTTTATCTCGTTAACTGCACGTCTACGACAGCTTTTTGCTGTAAAATCTATTAACGCGTATAATTTCAAGAGATTTTATTGTAAAGAAAAAGAAAGCAAATAGCCAAGCAATGTCAATGACAGCTTTTCCAAATGACTCTGTTTAATTTTTTAAATTGCTTTCGCCCGGCTGATCATTGTCAGGAGATCGAAATGGCTTTTACAACCGCCCCGCGCAAACTTGTAAAATCGGACAGTCGCTCTGCCCAGTTCTTTGCGGTTTATGGCCAATAAACAGCAGTCTTTAGCCGTCGTAAAGTCGGCACTAAACGCAAAGCTTGCCGTTCATTAATGGCGATCGCTAATGTTTGGAATAAACTTTATTTGATTTAACACGAAACGGGTTGAAATGATTTGCAAAACAATAAAAGAACTGGCTACATAAACCACTCGTAAAGTGGCAGTTTATCACGATGCTAGCTCATTGCCTCTCATTAATATCAACCGTACAGCCGTTTGCCTCGTTGTCGTTAAAAGACCTTAAAAAGTTTACGACGTAACGCTTGTGTGGCATGTAATTTATATTTGGCGTAAAGACGCAGTAAAGTGAACAGTTACAGAGGTCATTTTCGAGCAACGGATTAATTGTGCATGAGAATGAGTTGTGGGTGTCATTTTCAACCTTCTGGCTGTTGATCTTTTGTTGTAAATTCTTTTGTTTATGTCTAATTGGGCTAGAGCAGCGTTTTTCAAACTTTTTCACTGCGACCCACATCAAGAACCCAGTTTGCATTGCGACCCATCGTAGAAAACTTATATACTGTATATATATAATTTCCAATATTTTCATTTCTATTAAACCATATTTGTCACGACCCATTAAATTATTTACGCGACCCACTGAAGGGTCGGGACCCATAGTTTGAAAAACGCTGAGGTAGAAAGTTTATTATTGGGTTGGTCTAACTGTTTATTTAAATAGTCAAACTGTTAAAGATATTTATGCTATTTCGTTTTTCTAACAATTTAAACGGTTTCAACGTTATTCTTTGATTACTCATGCTTTTCAAGGAACAAGATGTTTTAGTGTGAAGTGATTCTAGTATGTAAACCAGTATCTACATCCGCTAATTAATTAAGACGCTTAACTAAGTCCCGTAACAAGGGAAACTACAGTTCTTCGATCGGTAATATCAAACCGACTTCAATAACAATAATACCAAAAGCTGGGAATTGGGTACTAATTCTATGTAGGTTTGTGGCGTGCATGTGTTGACGCCTTAAAATATAAGTTTTTTGTAAATTCGATCTTGTTGACAGCGTGCTCGAGTGGCTTAGAGGGCCGTGATCGACGGTGAACGGTTGTGGTTCGAAACCTACTTGCACCATTCTGTTATATTCCTGAAAAGACACTTTACGGCACTTTTCTCTACTTAGCGGTCTTGGAAAATACCTCTAACATTCGGTTATTTCAAAATAAAAACTAAAACACCAAAATAAAAAATTTCAACCGGAAAGTAGTATCTTGGCATCTCAGGAAGCCAGTCAGGGTAATTGATTGCCTTATGCATAGCGCCTTAGACCCTTTCCTGCAAGTCAGAAGGATAAATATAAAAATAAAAATAAAAAACATTTTTTATAGAAACTCATACATTATCTTGAATTAATTGAGTCGCTGAAGGGCGCTATACTTTTAATTGTAGGCTAAATTAAAATCTATTTAGACTCCTGAGATAATTAGCTTCTTTTCCCAAAACATTTATAAAAAAAATTAACTTTTTTTTATTTCTTGCGCAAAAGGAATAAATGAGATATTTCTCTTTCGAAATTAAAAAAACAAATTTCCATATAAGAATTACGGTTTAATCACTTTAAACTGCTCTGCAAAGCAACAATTTAATCGAACACCTAATTGGTCAATTTTGTTCGTTTTCAAAAAAAGTGAAACCCCCACCTTCCAGATACATTCACTTAGTAGTTTTAATTTTTTTTAAATTTAGATCTTTACACTTTCAAAAAAAGAAGGATGAAAGTAAGTTGGTCAAAGACCGAATATCTGTGCATAAATCGAGGAATTGACAAAGAAACAATGAAGATGGAGGATACAAAAGTGCCAAGAGTAAAACAATTTAAGTATTTGGGATCAACGATGTAAGAAAGTATTAGTTGTGAGAAGGAGGTAGAGAAGAGGGTGCAGGCAGGATGGAACAGATGGAGAAGAGTATTGGGAGTAATCTGCAACAGGAGGTTACCAGCTAGAGTAAAAGAAAAAGTGTACAGTTCAGTGGTGAGACCAGCAATGGTATATGGACTTGAGACGGTGGCAGTCACAAAAAACAAGTGGAAGTTGCAGAGATGAAAATGTTGAGGTTTGCCATGGGAGTGACGAGAAAAGACAAGCTTAGAAACGAGTTCATCAGGGGTATAGTTAAGGTAGAACGGTTAGGAATGAAGATGAGGGGAAAAGGCTGAGGTGGTATGGACATATCATGAGGAGAGACCAAGAGTATGCAGGAAGAAAGATTATGGAAATAAAGTTAGCGGGAAAGAGGAAAAGAGGGAGACCAAAGAGAAGATTTCTAGATGTAGTGAAAGAAGATATGGGGGAAGTTGGTGCGAGGGAGACGGACATTGAAAACAGGACGGTTTGGAGAAACATGATACGCTGTAGCTACCCCTGATTGAAGGGAAAGGCTAAAAGAAGAAAAAGAAGAAGCACTGTCAAGGATTGTCGCAAAAACATTTTGGCCAATACCGTTAAAAGTTCAAAAATGAGTTAGTTATAAATTTTTCTTGTCTGTACAAGAATTGTGCGTTTCAATTTTTTAAATTTGACTTGTTATTCACATAAATCAAAGTCGACCAAAAAACAATTGAAATCTCGCTTGTGAAATATTGTAACAAAAGGACTATTGCTTGTACGGATGTCAGAGGTGTCAGTTGACTTGTAAATTATTTCAAGCTATTGTTCTTTATCAAAACAGTTTACTTAGAGCTTTTGTAAGTTCGCAATGTTATGTTCACACTGAGTGTTGCGCTTCGAAATCAAACTTCGAAAGCCAATTTGATATTGAGTGAATCTTTGAAAACAAGATAAAGATTTGTGAATTTACACTTAAATAAAAATTAATTTTTTATGTTTCCTTGACAAAAGAGGTGACCTCCACACCCATTTGCCTCTCACTTGATTGAATTACATGGGATCATTAACAACTGTCCAAAACTCGAAATCAGAGGTTTTCTCAAAATTAAGTTTCCATCCCCATTTTCTATTATGAGTTAAAATTAAGAAGAATATAGAAAAAACCTCAACTGGATTTTGGATAAAATGTTTGTAAAAAGATTTGCTTTTTCTTTTTGATATTAACTTTGCTGAGTATAAAAATTAAATTTTTTTAAAATAATGTTATTAAAAACGTTTTTAAAGATTTTCTTCAAAATATTTTAAGGTTTTTTAAGAAAAACTCTAAAATAAATCGCCTTAAATAAACTAAAATGCAGCTTTTGAGGAGTTACCTAAAATAGAAAGCTAGCAAATCCTAAAAAACAAAAAGCATATTTATGTCAGGTAAAATTTTATATGAATAAAAATTAAAAAAATTGGTTTTAATTCAAAAATTAAAAGTTGTTTCGCTGCACAAAGTATAAGAGATACAAACGTGATATGGAATGGATTTGTATCAATACATGCTTTGGATTAATTCTGGGTCATTACAAAAAGCAAGTGAAAAGGAAAATTAGAAAACTATATTTTTTAATCAAGTAAAAAAATTATATTTTGAAAAACTTTAATTATATATTTTTTAAAAGAACTAATGAAAGATTTTTTTTTCTTTTTTTTTATCATTTTAAGATAAATTTTAAATGCAAAATCAATGTTTAATTATTGCAATGTAAATTGCTAACAGTAATTTGCAATAATGGAGAGCTTTTTAAGAAGCATTCTGATCGAGATCTAAAACAAATCTTAAAACTTAAGCTTAAAATTTTATGTCGCAGCGTGGTCGAGTGGTTAAAGCACCGGACTGATGATCAGCATTGTCTAGGTTCAAAACCCACTTACGCCATTCTGTTGTGTCCTTGGGAAAGACACTTTACGGCACTTTTCCCTGCTTGGTGGTCTTGACAAGCAGTACTAAAGTGCAGTAATTGCAGTAAACATTACGATTCGGCAAAGCATTTTGTAACATGGCTGCAAATAAGCGCAACAAAAGAAAACAAATGGACATAATATCGTCAAGGTTATTGTAAAAACAAAAATTTTGTGAAGAGCAAACAATCTTTTTTAGTAGAATAAATTCACGATTTATGTTCACAATGGAAAAAATCAAGAAAAGGATTTTATTTCCTTTTTTTTTCTTTTAGGGTAGGACAAAGAAAGACTGAAGCCACTTTGGCACCCTGACAGAAAGTTTGAAAGCAGAAAAAATAAAAGCGTTATAGATTTTCGCACCTATGGCCGCCTCCGTGTCGGCTACGTTGTTTAAAAAATGTGTTAAACAAACTAAACACTTAAAAGAACAATCAAATCTTAAGTATCTCTGTCAGCTCGAAGAAAGGCGAACAGATAAATAGTGTGATACACTGACGCCTTTCGTTGAAACAAGTCCCGACTGACAGTTTGAAAAGTCTGCTCATATAGTATTTTTGTTTATATACACTGCCGTCTATTCTTATTCGATATTGAGGTTTAGTTGTTTTGTAATCCTGATTTGACACAACAATTTTGATGCTATTTTAAAATAATGAGAAATATTTTTTTACTTAATTGAACGATAAACGGTTCTCGTGAATATTCTATATTAATGCTTCTTAACTCTATTTGATCCCATTGTTCGAACTTTATCACTACAGACATTGAAATTGAGATAAATAAACGTTATATGGCATGCAGAAAAAGCGTGAGAAATTTACTTCCGGGCTTGCTTTAGCTGTTAACTCGAGGGTCGCATTACGGTCATCAGTAAATTGTGGCGCCAAAGGTTTTGTGGTCTCGCCGTCGCTAACTGACAAACAATAAGCTTTATCCAGAGACTTAACATTCCTGAGATAATAGATGCACAAGTTTGTTTTGTTCCAATGTGTCAAGTCGTTTGAAGCTTTAAAGCTTTAAACCGAAATAAAGTTACATCGGGAAAAAGTAGAAAACTCGAGTCCTGGCCTAAGCGTATAACTTGTGGGAGCCTGTTATTGTTGTGAAGTTTATGGACAAGTCAAGAAACTTTTCAAGTTTGCAATGTTGTTTTTTACCATGTCATAAAATACTTATCACTCCATTAAAACTGAAGTAAAACATTTATGTTAAATATCAAATAAATAAAATTTTGGTTTAGAAATAATTATAATATTGTTTAAAGAAACTAAAATAAGCAAGAGCAAGCAAGCCATTGATTTTTGATTTCAAATAAAATACTACTGATCAACCTGCGCCTTTTTCCCTCTTTTTAGGTAGCCTTGGTCTTTTATCAGCTTATTTTCCGACAATTAAAGTTTTGCCAACTTTTAGCTTTTATTTAACTTTTAAAACAAGAGGGTTGGTTTTAATATTACGATTTAAATTAATTCTTTATTCGATTGTAGTAAAGAATTATTCTTTTGGTAGAAGCAAATACCAGTGAGGTCCCCGGTAGGCATTACATTTTTCCAAATATTCCTCGTATTTAAAAGGTCGTCCAGTCTAGAAATAAAATAAACAGGCACTTCAAAGTTTTGTTTTCGATATTACCCTATTACTATCTACTGTGTTACAAATCACTTATTCAACTCCGTACGAACGTGCTGTTAGTCTTTTCGAGTTTAGCAAGCAACAAGCAATTTTTTTCATGAACTTGAAAAAGATTTAAACTATTTTTATGTACTTTGAATATTCAATCTAATATTGCGAAAAAACGTTCGAAACTTTCAAATAGATTTGATCGAAAACGACTTTGCATAAAGCCGGGAGTTCAACAGTCGAGCGAACTCTTATAATGGAGATTTGCAATCTCTCGACAACGTGTCAAAGAAGAAGATGATGCTTTTACAAACGTGTCGCTTAGATAATGAAAACGCAAACCAACAAGAAGACAGAGTGTAGATCCGGCTCAGCCCGATAAGAAGCGCTCGTTTCCACCAGAAAAACCCATTAGAGACGTTTCGCGTTTGCAAGCTAACTGTTAAGTTACAATGAAATTATCGTGTTGAACCGCGCTCAGCTTTACAGGACGCACTTTTGTACACAGAACTTACAACTTGCTTGAATGTGCTAAATACAAAACATTCTTCAGAGGTCATTTGAAATAATCAAAGTGAAGATTTGGCCAAAGCAAAAATAACTTGAATTGGACATGTTTTTTTTAGTTTTGTGTTTGAGACAAGCGTTGCTGCTTTTGCAACACCAATATAGCACTTTTACATAAACTTGTTAACTTTGACAATTTTGACGCACAATTTTACTCGAATAGAAGATAGAAGATAACTTGTACCAAGTATTGGCAAAATTAAGGACACAATTGGTCAGGTTGTTCCCAAATGTCGTCGTATACTCAAAGGCTTAAGTTGTACAACTCGAGGTGTAAAAAACAAGGCCCTATTACGACGCAATTCTCGGGTGTGAATTTGAAAATCAAAAACAAAGGAGGAAAAAAGAATTTTTAATTAGAACAACTAAAGACATTTATAAACACGAGTTTGAAACTTGAATTTATTAGAGTTGTATTTTCAGCCATGTTTGTCAAAGTGTTTTCAATCTCTAATGAAAAGCTCATTTAAAGACCGGATTATCGTTGACAATACTTGCCTAATTTTATTTATTGTGATAGTGGTTGTTTTCGTCCCGTTTCCAATTTTCACTCGAAAGACTCGGGTTCGATACTCTGTTTTGGTAATCGTTAATGAGGGGAAGCTGAACAAAAAAAGCTAAATCAAATCAAAGTTTGATGACATAAATGCAAAGAATAAAAAGAGAAAAGCCGTGTCAACTATTGAAATCGATCAGAAAGAAAAAAAAGTGCACTGAAGTTGACTGAGTTTTTTTAATCACATTAGTTTTCGTGAACTACTGCTCACTTCGTCAGGGATCACGGAATAAAGGTAAAATTGAAACACAAAACAAAATTTACACCAACGTCATTAAACGTAATATAGAGAAAAAAGTGACGTAGTAAAATACAAAAATATGTTAAAAAAGATGTGAGGTTATTAGAATACGGCAGTATGTTAAATTGAAATAATTTTTTTAAAATGAGGTGCGTGAAAATGACATGCACACATAAAAGTGTGTGAAATAAAAAAAGAAAATAATATTCGTGTATAACTGATGTTTACGTTTATACAAATGATTATTACCCCATAACCAGACATAAACGAGAATTTCTATTTAAACCTTTATAAACGCCATCATACGTATTTTAAAATAATTTTTGTTTTTGGACTTTCCGTTGTTGTTTTGTTGTAACTAAGACTTTTTTGATTACTGCTAATCTAAATTTTCCAACGTTTGATTCGGTTTATTGAAATGTTCTGTTACAAGTTTGCTTGTATTATGTTTAATGTCGCTCCTGTGTCCATTCATCAATTGTCTTATTGAATTACTTGTTACTTCGATGTAAATTAGTTTGGGAAAACATTACATAAAATTACATTAAACACATTAAATAGATTGCAATTGAAATTTTCAGGGAGACTCCTTTGGGACCAGTTATAGTTGGATTACTATTAATGTTTGGACAAAGACGGCATGCAAGAGATTTATAGGGAAATGTGCCCGCAGTGAAAGTTTCATTTGATAAAGGGGCGGAAGTAAATTCGCTGTTATGAAGAGAGGGTAGGGAAAAGAGAGAGTAGGGAAAATTTTGGGAAGATGGGATTCTTTGTTGAGCAAATGTTTCTGGTTTTTCGTGATTTTTTGATTTGTTAAAAATATCGATCATAAGTAAGGACTAAATATATACCATCTAATTCTGATTTAAGTGGGTATTTAAGAAGGTTTTTTTAGGGAATAGACATAACCTTACTTATTTGTTTCCCGATAATTTTTGGTTTGTAACCAAGTGCAGTAAACAAATTTTTTGATGTCGTCAATAGAAAATTTAAATCTTTGGCATCAAAACCAATCCGCTTGTAGCATAGAGCTTGTATTATATATTATGGAGGCAATTTGTATGGGGGATGTGAGCTGATGGTGTGTAAATAGGCTTAGAAATGAGTAGATTTTATTTACAAGAAAGTATGGATGCTAATATGTACGGGGGATGTGAGCTGATGGGGTGTAAATAGGCTTAGGAATGGGTACATTTTATATATATGTAAGAAAGTATGGAGTGCGTTATATTTAAGTCTTATACTGATGATATATTGAACATTATACAGAAAACCTACCCAATCGTATAATCTTCGTCTCAAATCAATTTACATCGAAGAAACAAGTAATTCAATAAGACAACTAATGAATGAACTCAGGAACGACATTAAATGCAATAGAAGCAAACCTGTAACAAAATATTTCAATAAGCCGGATTAAACGTTGAAAAATCTTAGATTAGCAGTAATCAAAAAAGTCTAAGTTACAAAAAACAACAACGGGAAGTCGAATAACAGAAAATTATTTTCAAATTCGTATTTTTAAAACGGCGTTTTTACAAAGTTACGTCTGATAGAATGTTAAACTCGTGCGCCTAATTTTATGAGGTGATAAATCTTTTTTGCGACATTTGTCAACCATAATCGTAAATTCGAAATGTTTTAGTATTTAGTGGCTGATGTAAATGCGTTGTATGTTAACAACAGCATAATTTATATTTGACATAAATTTGTTGGATATTACAAATAGCGACCTAAACATGTTTACAAATCAAAGAAACAGCGAAGAAATTAAGAATTCATTTTAAATATCGATTGGTTTCAAATTTGACAATTTCAAATACTTTTGTTGATTTCAGAATCAGTAAAAATTTTTAACAGTACGGGAAAGCAATTATTTGTGTAATTAATGTAATTAATATTAAAAAAAATTTTCATGATGATTTAATATATTTGATTAATTACTTTGTAATCACCCTTGTTGCCTGAATGATTTTATGCATAACACTGCAAAAAAGAAAGAGTAATCAGACTAAAAAAAAGCAAAGTATTAAATTTTTTATTAATTCTTATATGTGGCCCACAAAATAACAATCAATTGTATGAGCTATTTTACACCTTTTAAACGCATCAAAAAACCCGTCGTTATATTTTAATAGAAAACTTGAAAGAAAACTAAACAAAAAACTTTCTAGCAATAAATTTACTTAATATTTCCTTTCTTTTATCTTTTTCACAACAGAAAACAAGAAAGAGTTACAATGTTTACATTGCCGCGTCTTTCTAAAAGTTGCTGACAAAATTGACGATTCCTTAAACTTACCGAAATGCAAGTGAAGACAAAATTGCTGTGTACGTTAAATGCTTCAGAGATTAAAGTCTTGAAACTTATCAAAAAATAAATTCTGTTGAGAAAGTCAATGTAGGCAGGCGGCAAGTGAAATATTTGCCTTTGATTTAAAATAGGTGGCAACGTTAACTAGAATAAAGAATAAAGGCAAGTTTACAGTTCTTTGTGATTGAAGCAAAGTCGTCGGCAATCTTTGTTTCTTTTCATTTTATCAGCTTTTTCAAATGTAACAATTTTCTTGTTCATTATTAAACCAAAAGCAAAGATTAAGCATAATTTCGTTTCAATTAAAATAAATTGAAATTTTTTAATGTTTTAAAGAGACACTACGTCAATTAAAATTGGGATTTAGTTAATCAAAATTAAGCAAAACCGTCCCTACACCGATGCGTGTCACAAGCTTGAACTGTCTAACTCGCTAACATTGTTTCTGGAAGCAAAGTCACTTCCGTCGTAACTTTGACAGGATGTTGGTTACATTATGTTTGATTTGGTTGATTCAGAAATCAAGTTCTTAGCTCCCACAATGAAGGCTGCATCTTCTTACAGTCGAGTAAAACTACTGTCACATTTTCTTGGCTTCAACTCAGCCGAAACAAAATGAACTTTAATTGAAATAAGAAAAACCTTTCAATATCAATTCACTTGCAAAGGTGTAAAACTTGCCCTTGATTCGTTAGTTTGTTTTGTGTTGCTATGCAACCAAAGTGCGAGGAAGGTTTTATAGAGTTACAAATTATCATGTCCCGTGCTATGCGCGGTGGATCAAGGACGGGTTGCTGATCGTAAATAACACTTTTAAACAAAGCATCGGGTCTTATTTGTTTAGGCACTTTGATTCATGCACTGATACTGCTACTCAGTGTTTTTTTTAAGGTTTGGCTTGAGGAACCTCTAAGCAATTTTGAAAAACTGCTAATTTTTTTCCTATTGTTCCTGAGCATACTTAGCTTTGTTTACACTATTGTAGTAGCCATAGCCGTACCAGCCCAAAAAATTTTGGGGGGGCAATGAAGTTTTGCCCAAATTTTGTGACGTTTGCCCAAATCATGATTTTAGAGTACATTTCGGATATGACAAAAAAATTGTCTGAGTTTCTCAGACAAAAACCAATTTTGTCCTAAAATCATAGTGATCTCTAAAAAAAAAAAAGGTCTTCACTTAAATTCAGTCTCCTAATTTTCGATTTTCGTCCCAAAATCAAGGTGTTCTCTAAAAAAAAAAAAAGGTCTTCACTTAAATTCAGTCTCCTAATTTTTGATTTTCGTCCCAAAATCAAGGTGTTCTCTAAAAAAAAAAAAAAAGGTCTTCACCTAAATTTGGATTATTATTTCTTGCAGTTCCTCATCATCACCTCTCTAAATTTCCTGACTTTGCCCAAATTTTTCATATCACTGCCCGAAAAACTATGGTTTTGCCCAAATATTTTCTTCTCACTGCCCGAAAAATCTTAATTTTGCCCAAATCTTCGAAACTTCGGGGGGCAATTGCCCCCCCTGCACCCCCGGCAGGTACGGCTATGGTAGTAGCAGATTTTGAGAGACCGCTGGACAATTTTGAGAGACCGTTTCGGTTCCTCAAAACGCCTTAAAAAAAACACTGCTGCTACTCATAAACAATATGAAGACTCATGGTCCTGACAAACCATTTTTAAACTTGCCAATTTTGCCAACAAACTTTGTTTTAATTTGAAATATAATTCAAGGAAAATATTTAATTGGAAGGTGGGTTTCTCCATGGCTCGTTGGTCTAGAGGTATGATTCTCGCTTAGGGTGCGAGAGGTCCCGGGTTCAATTTCCGGATGAGCCCTATGTCAATTTGTTTTGTTAATTCAGTATGAAAAATC
The DNA here is from genome assembly GCA_963680785.1 of Diplosoma virens. Classification (NCBI taxonomy): domain Eukaryota; kingdom Metazoa; phylum Chordata; class Ascidiacea; order Aplousobranchia; family Didemnidae; genus Diplosoma; species Diplosoma virens. Next base: position 30,285,812 of record OY796890.1, on the reverse strand, counting down.
ACTTATTTTTTATTAATTCAAACGCCAAATCGAGATAAGTCAAATGCTGTTTCTCTCCTATGTTTCATTTTTTATTTCTTTTTCTTACTTAATTGTTTTTCATTAATCAGTCAAAGGTAGTATTTTATTTATCTTTTATGATGTAATATTAAGTTCAGCAATAAAGTATGTAGGTCTAGCAAGGATACAATTTTTGCAGAAAAGTCTCCATGGTGGTTCGACTGAGTAAAAATCGACAAATATTAGAAAAACACAACTTATTTGTTTCTTTCTTTGTAGGTCTAAAGATTTTTTAAAAATCTATTGCAAAGAAGCGCAAATGCAGCTCCAAGAGATAGATGTGACTCCTCGTTGCGAAAGTCCAGTTTAATGTTTAATGAAGTAGGGTCCGCCAAATTCTCTTTTGCGGAAGTGGGCTCGAAATGATAAATTCAAACTTAAACAACATCATAGTTTTAAAAGATTTGAAATCAATGTCTTCGAAAAAATGATCAGCCTATTAAAAATTGGTTTTAAAACAGAACTTTGAATTTCGGTGCTTGGTTTGGTCTTTACAAAATATTTTAAAAAATGGATTATGGCTCTTTATCCCTGCCTAAGAGAATTAAACTTTACAGATTTTCCAATATATGTACAGTATCGACTTGCAAATAAGCTTTTCGACGGTTTACGTATTGGAACTAACTGGCTTCAAACAGAAGCATCAAAAATTCTTCGTAATAGAAAAATTTCAAGTCATTAGGCGATTTTTAAACACTTTGGTCATAGCATGAACAAGACTTATGATTTTCAATTACTATTATCAAATTACAATCATATTTATATTGAGTACTCTGGCAAAAGACTTTATGTATTTTGCTGCCAAGAAAAAACCTTCGTCAAACAAAAAAGAAACAAGATCCATCAAAAGTAAACATTTTAACCTAAATCTCAGCGTTTGCAGAAAAATTCGTTTTAAAAATACCCTTTTTGCCTCCCTTTACCGCTTTTCGAGTAGTTTTCCCAAACCAAAGTTCAAGTTAACATTAAACACATAGCAAGATCTTTGTTCTCTAGATAATCAAACTTTCGAAAAAAAAATCCTTTTATTCATGATTCAAATTAATTCAAAAAATGTTAAAAGGTTTATGGTATACTCTATTAACCTAGTTTCTGATTTGTGAAGTGTAGATTTTTTGGTTATTATAACAATTGCTTTGTTTTATCATTCTTTGAAGAGATTCTAAAAAAGCTTGTAAAAACAATGCCACGTAAAAATTCGCTTAGAACATAAACATTGTTTTACGTTTTCATCTAACGCGATTTTGAAAAAGTTGTATAAGAAAATACCGCGTTTTAGAGATTGGTCATTGGTCGGAAAGTAAATTACGAACAACTGTAACTCACAAACTAAATAATAGGACAGTTTTTGTTTCTTAGAAAACCGCTTTTACCGCCAATTAAAGGCTAGTTTGACAATTTACAACTGATAGTAGCAGTTGATTAACATATCGGCACTTTTGTTCTCGTGTCGCTATATATCACCAAGGTACACATTGTCACTTCTGCTTTGAAAAGTAGCTTTATAATACGGCATCAGCTTTGAAGTTAGATGAGGCTTGTGCAATGGAAAAACAAAGAGATTATTAATTTCAGTTCTTGTGCTTGATTTCGATTGACGCGATGACTATTTATGGTCAACATCGGCACCGAGCTGTTTCTTTGTTTGTTTATTTTATTTTTTACGCGCCTTTTTGGCTAGCCGTGCCTTTTAGTGCTTTTTAGAGCTGCCAACACGATTGGTTTATAAACAACAAAGAAACTTTTCCTTTTAAAAGACTATGAATTATTTGCTTTAAATCGTTGGGCAAACTCAAGCAACAAGTCATTATTTTGTGTTCTTTAATAAATTCATAATTTACACCACATAATGAAGCTGCTGATAAAATACATCAAAGAGTCCGCGCCATTTTTGATCTCAATCTAACTTTGCGATCATCGATTGAGGGAGAAATTACTTTGTTGGTCATGCTTCAATGCTGAATTGAAATCAACTGACGTAATGATCAAATATTACTCTAAAACAGGGTTCGGCAACTTTTTAAATGTCACGGGCCAAAAACCAAATTTATAATAGCGGGCTTGACTTTTTCCAGCTACCAAAACTTTTTTACTGTCAGGAGCGCTGAAAGCGAGGAGGGCAGGGGACAATTGCCTCCCCTTTCCTTTTTCTCTCTTTAAATTTTCCCCTGCTCTTTTTGAAACTGCAGGGCTCAGGTGGGCAAAAAGTGTCCTTTGAAATTCGCAGTACAGAAATATTTTGTCAGATTTGTTCCTACGATTAAAATATTAGATTGATTGAAGATGAAAGCCTTTTTTTATCTTCAGCTTGACTTTGGAAAAAAAATAGGAATTTTGGACACCTAATAAACTTTTAGTCGTCAATAGATTTTTGCGCTAAAAACGGTTGCAGATTCAAAGTGGCAACTCTGCAAAAAATAGAACAAAATAATGATTCAGACTGTTGCCAATAAACTTTGATCGAGATTGTATTGTTCCTCCAAAATTTTTCGGCTTGTACAGCTATGAACCTTAACTTTTCTATCTTTTTTTTTCTATCCAACTAAACAAAGGCGCGTTTATTTTGAATTTTGCCCCCGCCCAAAAAACTCCGCCCCTGTTTGCCGTCACACAAATTTAAAGTGAAGACTTTTTTTTAGTTTTTTAGTTTTCACTAGTGTTTTAGACGTAAAAGAAGCAACGTCACACAAATTAAAGTAAAGACTTCTTTTTTGTTTTACACCAGATTTTGTTCCTCAAAATAAAGGGTTTTTGCACCCCAGCTGCGACTAGATTTATCACAGTTTTACTGCTGCATAGATTTTTTGGAATTGTTACGTCAAAAAATAAGATTGTGAATACGATACGGCGGGCCGTATTCTTTTAATATCTAACTGGCATGTCACGGGCAAGATGATTTTGTTTGGCCGGCCAAATCCGGCCCGCGGGTCGTAGGTTGTAGACCCATGTTCTAAAAGCTCTTGTGGGAACAGCTATTTGTTAAAAAACCTATCAAACAAAAATATTTTTGTTGGTCACCGCTATACAACCGTTGAAAATATTAGTTCATATTTTGATATGTACAAAAATATATCACATTGTTTTTGGGTCTTTGGATTAATAGGCCTACTCACTGTATTTACAACTTCCAGTTAAGTTCACATATGCTGCTTGTGCTTGGTGATGGCATACGTTAACAAAACCAAGCAATTGCGTTTCATTTGATGTAGAAAATTTACGAAAAATTTAAATCTGACATGCATCTATTTCAGTGCTTCACAACCCCTGGATCGCGACCCAAAAAAATGAGTCGCTGTTAAATTTGATTGGGTCGCCGACGAGTGCAGTTGTGTAAAAAATAAATCATTTTTGTTGTGACTTGATGGTGGTTTCAATGATTTAGAGAGTCGAGAGAGATTCAAAGTGAAGGCTTTTTTTTAGAGATCACTACTTTTTAAGGACGAAAATCGAGAAATCCGAGACGAAAGGTCAAATTGTTTCGTGTTTAGATCACTTTTTTATGTTTTCAATAAAGTCTGTAAAAAGGTTGGGTTGCCAAATCTTTGCTTTCTATTTTCGCTTAGCATTTGGGTCGCCACAAAAAAGGTTGAGAAGCACTGATCTGATTTATCACCTTCAATCGATTTCATGTGTTATACAGTATTTGCGTCATCGAAGCTTTTGTTTCGTCAATAGTATGTTAGGACTACATCAACGAAAACATCGGGACTCAATCGTTTTAAAATTAAATAGAACAAAAATCGTATTTTATAATATAAAACTAAGCTCAAATTTTAAACAGCTCGGCGATGTTTTACATAAACGTTAAGTTAATTGTCTCGTGGGCATGAGTTCGATTCGTGCTCGTGGTTTTTGGATTGAGCCTGATCATTAAAGTTCCATAACGATTCCATTAATTTAATTTAAACTATTGCAACGTCTCTACTTCTATTAGCGATTGCGCTGTGTGCTAGTTTTAAAGTTATTCTAATTTTAATTGAAAATATCATTGCCTTATTTTTAATTGATATTCTGTCAAGCAATCATTCCATGATTATACACTCTTCTAGATATATCCTGCACGTTTTAACGTCTGATGTTTTGCCAGTTCTTTATTTTCTTAATCTTTATTAAGTATTTTTGGTTTTTCTTGTGTGACTTATTCGTTTAATAACGATCTAGAATAAAAATAATGAATAAATGAATGAATCAATTCTTAAAAGTAAAATTTCAATAAAAGGTTTTTTGTATTGAAAAGACAAATAATGCAATAACTTAAAAAATTAATCACATATTTTATTTTTATAAGAGAAATTATGTGTTACAAAGCATTCAATACAAAATCTCTGTTTTAACCAAAACATGCAATAATCTATTCTGCTATTTTTTTATAAATTAAATTTTTCATTTGTTTAATTTTGCACAATTACTGCTCAAATTGCTTGAAGAAAAAGAACTACATTATTGTTAATTTTTGACTTTTTATTAAAAATTTGATGACTTTAAAAAGAAAAAGACCAGTCAAAAGAGGTGCAATGACCATAAAGAAACCCATGTAACTATTATCACATTATCAACACATAAATCATGAAGTTCTTGATTGGTTTCTCAAAGCGGTGTTTATTGCATATGAACAGCTGAATAAACAATGAAGTGGTTAAACTTCACAGCAGGACCCCTGTGCGTAGAACGATGTAACAAGTGTTTTTAGTCAGCTTGAATTTGCACAACTTGTAAGTTGTCATAAAAAGTGCTATCGGTGATGAAGAAGTCTTAATATATTAAGTCAAATCTATGATGTCCCAAGGCGTGTCCGGGTACAACGTTCTGTCATTTGTACGGTGTGTAGGTGTATGAAATGAAAGCAAAGCGTGTGGACTTTTACAGATAACGCCACGAAAAGTACAAGAAAAACCTTGTTTTATGTCGCTGTGATAAAATAAGCTGGCAACAGCTCATATCTGCTGTTGCCAGGGCTGTTGTAATTTTATGTTTGAGATTTAAACAATGTCAATAGCCGAACAAACACGAACACAAAATGTTTTTGCTGTAGTTCGTTGAGGTTCTTCAAGCAAACATTAAAACTTTCAAGAATTTAAACATAAATAAAAAAAATTAAACAGTTTTCACCATCAAAGCACGACACTTTTTGGCCTGACAATGACATGATTTAGTTTTTTTTTTAAAGTGTTTCAGAAATGTAACATTTTCTGGCACTTGTTTTGACTAAACGGCTAGATAAATCATGCCAATACGTCAAAAAGCAAAATAACTCTTTACTGTTTACTATTGAGCTCAAACAGTTTAGCAAATGTGCTTCAGAGATCGGTCATAATGCAGCCAAAGTATTCTGCAAAAATGTGACTAAAAAAGATAACACTAGATAGTTTTGCAAATCAAAAATTCTGCGCTAACGTATTTTTTCATGAAAATAAGAAAATTATTGAAGTGCCGGGTGACCAACTGACCACTACATAGCTTGGGGTAGCCATGGGCCGTCCTTTGAATTCAAAGTTGGTGATGCAGGGTTTCAAGTAAAGACTCTTTTCTATTTTTTCCTGGACTTTTAATTGCATGGAGGTGCTTTATGCTTTTTGATCAGCAATGCTTGTCATTTCCAACTTCTCGGCCTTCATAAACAAAAGGTTATCGGCACCATTTGTTTTAGTCATTTGAGGATATAATAGAAAAGTCTGACAAAACTTGTTAACTTTTACTTTTTAAATTTCAAACCACACTCAATCCCATATTAGAAGGAGTCAATCATATCAAGTAGAAGTAGAAAAACTAACATTATTTTTTTATCGAGCTAACTTTTCATGATTTTTTCAATATATAACTTTTAGAACCATATCGTTTTGTTTAAAAAGTAAATATATAACATAAGTCATGTGGACGTGTTTAATAACTTTGGTTTGAACAAAATTACCGTTTTTTTGTGGAAAATGTCTTTATTAACCTGTTGATAGAGATTCTGATTATGAAATTGTTTTGCAGTTTCTTTTAACAAAACTACTGTTGCATTAAAAATCAAGACAATATGCAGCAAAAAAGAACAAAATTTTTCTTGTAAAATACTCGTAGTTTAAAATAATCCCAAGATTACTGTTTTTCTTTTTTTTTATGCTTGCGGATCTGAATTTATCTGTACAGCGCAGCGATTGTACAATCGAATCTCTTTGTGCTTTTGAGACAGTTCTTTTACAACAATAGCTTCAGCTTATGGCATTTCCAGCTACCAGTTTGTTTTGAAGTAAACTTAGAAAACGCGTAAAACAACAAATAAAACAAAAAAGAGCCGTGTCTCGGCAATCTGAAAATAGTTTGAGGTATAGGTTAATCGGTTGATAATCCTTGCAACTCAATCCTTACTTACCCATTCTACAGCAGTCTTCTCAACCTTATTTTTTGTGGCGACCCAAACGTGAGGCAAAAATAGAGAGCAAAGCTTTGGCAACCTAATCTTTTTTACAGACTTTATTGCAAGCATAAAAATCTCTATTTTTGTCCCAAAAACGTACTAATCTCTCTCTAAAAAAAGGTCTTCACTATGAATCTGTCTCGGGTTTCTTGATTTTTGCCTCTCTTTAATTTTTACACAACTACAGCCGTCGGTGACCTAGAGGTTGAGAAGCACTGTTCTATAGGAATAACATAACTAGAAAACTCTAAAAACAATTTTTTAATCTGGAATATTTTGATTGATATTAACGGCTTTCGTAAAACATAAAAAGTATTTTGAGTGTTTTACCGAAACTGTTATTTGAGTTTTTTTGTTTATGGTGAAGATTTTCCAAAATAGTCGTAGCTAAAAACTACTACTACTATAAATAACGTTTTTCTCCAAAAATCGAAAATAGTTTAAAGATTGATAAACAAAGCAACAAAAGTTTTGTTAATGCAAGCAATAAATAATTTAATCATAAGTTATTCAAGCACAACATTTTGCTAGAACCTTCTCTGTATCGTTTCTGACGCTCTATTTTTTTTATTGCATAATCGATTTTGTTTTGATGACGCAACTACATAAAAAAATTCAAAATTCTACATTGGTACGTATTTGTCATTAGTTTGGGAGCTTTTGGGTTATGAATAAACCCCATTTCCACAAATGTTTTTAAACAGCCTGGTCTGCTTGTAAAAAATGTTGTTAACTGTTAACTCATAATAAATGTAACCGCTTTTTTGCTACAATTTATTGCAATTAATATTTTAAATGCCCTGATCAATTCTTACATACGTCTGTCAAACGTAAGTTGACGGTTGTTAATATTAATATTTCAAGGTAAATATTTCTTCCTAAACATTTTTCACGTCCTTGCAAACTTGTTCCAAGAAATTAAAATTTAAAGTTTGGCCTTTATAGAGCATATTATAGCTTATTTGTTACGGTTATAGGGTAGACAAAGACTTTTTTGTATTTGATAAAAAAGTAATTGAGTAAAGCTTCAAAAAACGGTTCAATTTGTTGAAGATTTTAAGAGGAATTGATAATACAAAGTGTAACTGATTATTCCAGTGGATTTCTAATGCTTTCTAAAAATCTTTTTGACTCCTTGATTTGCGCAACTGGTGCCAAGGCAGAACTGTGTTGATTTCAACGTTAAAACGAGAATTATTTTCTTTAAAAAACTGTTTGGTGCATTGTAATGTAAATGACAGTTAAGGGCGTGTCAACAAAATTGCCAATAAAAAAATGTGAAATCCGACAAATAAAGTGTTTAAAAACATATCTGAAAATATCAAACTCTGGAAAGGTTTCAAACCAAAAGAGATTTCATTTGATTTTTTAAATAACTGGTTTATACAGAAAAATTCGTTCTTTATTAAATTTAGATTATTTTCCAATTAAGCAAACTGAAAATATGAAAAAATATTAAGGTGTTGCTCACTGACATATAGCTTGCTATAGCTTAATCAATAGAAATAAGAACAATTCTTTGAAAATGTTTTTCGGATTTTCTTCTGGAGGCATTCATATTTGCATCGTAAAATAATCACGGGTTTAATCTTGATAAACGCGAAGCACGTCTAATTGCTCGAACGATTTAAGGATTAACTGCCCTATAGAGCACCGACACATTTCAATCATTGTTTATAAATCTTTAAAGAAAAGATTTTCCACAAAAAATCCATTACAGAATTTAAACGCATATCCAATAATCGTTTAAAAGACATGTACTGCAAAAAAATTATTAATTTTTAAAAAAAGCACCAAAGATCACGAACGTTCAAATGAAATTTTAAAAGATTTTTAAAAAATTCTCTAATTTTTTTGAGTTTGACTAAAGACGAAAATGATTCCCATATCAAAATAATCGAAAATTCTCGGATACTTGGTACTGGTACAATTTTTGTTTTTCATATGTCCTATCTATATTGACCTGTTTGCTCCTTTAAGTTTTAAGCAGTGCCACCATTGTAGGTAAGCAGTATAATTCAATTAAAGCATTTCCTGTTATGTGTCTTTTTCAAGGGCTCAACAGAAAATATTCAGATAAACTGAGAATCGAACTGGCGTCCTTCTGCTCGCAAGAAAAGTGTTTGCACCTTGAACTATTCCGTCGACAAACTTAGTTAAACATCAAGTGAAACTTGTTTCTATTCATATTGAACAGCAGAAAAAACACGAAAGTGGCTTTTGGTAGATAACTGACGATTTCTTCAATCCAACGTTTGAGAATAACGTAGGTCTACTTGTGGAGCGACAATATGGATTTTCGTATCTATTTCTTACCATTAAAAAAAATTTTAAAGAAAAACCCAAGAAACTGATAAAGTTATATTAATTTTTGATTTAAAGAAAAAAATTTACTGGTAATTTTCGACTAGAGTACTACTAAAAGTCGAGGTTCAAACATTTTTGTTTTTACCTGAAAAGAAAACTTATTTTTGGTCTTTAGCATGTTCAAGTATCTGTTTGTTTTAGAAGCTAAAGAAATGGTACTCTTGCTGTTGCCTTTAACTTATTCTGTTATTCTGACTCTTTGCACAATTCGTTTGTTTTTTTTGAGCAATGAAATATAAAAAAATGTTGGATTCATACAAAAAAATTTTCTTTGGTATTAAAAGAGAACGCTTGAAAATTTTTTTATTAACAATATGATTTACAGTAAAAAGAAAATACTGAGCTAATGTTTTTAAAGCAATATCTCATTGAAACGTAATAATCCGAAAACTTTTGAACCAACTCGTTTTGATCAATTTTTAATTTTAAGCACAGCAATTTTTCACCACTAGGTGTTGTAGTGATGTCATTTGATACAATGTAAGCAACAACCATTTGCTTTCAATCGAACATTACAACTCCGTTGAGCGCAAACAAAAGACGAGTTCAACATTCGGCTAAAGAACATTAATGTTTACACATACATGTATGTACAAAAAAAAAGCTTTTCACTTTTTATAAAATTTACAGATTTTTTTTAATCAAATTAGTGTCTTTTTTAGGGTTAAATCATTTGACTTTGGTTAGCGTCAGGTTGCCATTTCAACCAAGTTGTAAAGCCCCTCGGCACAACCATCAAGTGCAGCGAAAAACTGCGAACGAAGGCCGCACGTTAATTAAATGCCGTTGAGAGTCGAAATTTTTCTGACACAAGCTGAACGGGAAAATGCCAAAGCTTTGTATAAAGAGCTTCTATTTACCAATTATTATAAACGGTCGGGTTTAGTTATTTGTGATTGTAATCTTACACGAACACATACGTGTATATTCAAAAAAAGCTCTATTTTCCTTTTAAGCGTAAAAATGCTTTACAAATGCGTTTTCTTTTTTTAAGTAATTCGTTTTGGCTTTAATTTCTCGGATCATGTATCGAACACGACTTTCAGGGGTATTCGATACATGATCCAATTTCCCAATAGCTTTATAAAAAACAAGGCCTTGGTTGATTAGTTTGCGATATTCGTTTGTTTTAACAGAGAAAAGCATTGATCAAACACCAAATTCAAACGCAACCAGCAAGTATAGCGAAAACGTTGAAAATTCCGCAAGCAAGTTTAAATTGAAATCTGGCCAATAAAACAAAGCTTGCGCAAATTTTTAGCACCAAAATCTTGCATTTACTCGAGACCAGCCGACAAGCATCAAAGTTTCTCACCAAGAACTGAATCTGAAGAATAAATCCAGGCGTCAGTCGGGCTGCCTCTCAACTTGCTCTATCGCTTTCATCTATCAAAAGACCAATTTGACGCTTCGCCGCGAATTGAACGTCATAATAGTGCTGAAGAAATCGTTAGAGCTGCTTGAGGTAAACATAATAGCATAAGCACGAGAAACAGAAGTTTGATTCTTTGCAAAAATGCCGTTTGTTTTCATTCTTGCTAGTACTAAAACCTGTCAGAAGGCTCCAAGCCGATCTACTTAAAGATATTATTTTATTCAAAATAAACCTTTTTAAAAGTTGCTGTTTAAACGTCGAAATAGTCAAATAATTATTTTCGGACAGTCAAGGATCTTAAATTTTTATTTAAATAATTTTACAGCAGCGAAATTATTTCTTTCTTTTGAATTTTTTTGCATGGTTGAAGTTTGTTTAAACTCCGGACGAGAGAACAGCTTTGAACTGTTTGTTTTAAGCAACGGCGTGACGAAAGTATCAGTTGAGAAGTGTGTCGGATACACGACGAACGCAAACAAACACTTACAGTTTTGGAATGCGCGAGAGAAAAAAGGAAAGAAAACGAAAAAAAGAAAAAAGGAAAAACGAAGTGGAACGAGTGATTCTTAGTTGATAAACTCATTCCTGTAAAAAGCTATTTAAAATAGAATTGTAATTTTAAATCGAAACATTACAAGTGGAATAGGATTAGGACAAACGAAAAACATCTTTAGTTTTTTTGGAACTGCTTTGTTTTATTTAATGTATGATGTTTTGGCATTTCAATTCGTAATTTTATTTTTGATTTTAGAAAGTATTTTGAGTAATTGCTAAATTTCTCTCACCATTGTTATAAATTCATTGATAACTGCTACAGTCTCTCTGGTTACTTTATTTTTAGTTATGCTGTAACTTTAACCTGTAAGTCCTTGCTTTCTCTTCTGAATGGTTTTGGAAGAAACTCCCTCCTTTTCCTATCACTCACCCGATAAGGAAGCCCACTCGTTTTTTCACCGTCTTCCAACAAAAGAAATGATTCAAGATTCAGTCAAACCTGGTCCAATTTCGCCCCTTCAAGCCGTGATGTCAGCCGCTTATAATCAAGCAAATATCCTTCAATCCAGGCCAGGAATGGATCTGTCGTTTTTTCCTCCTTCGTACCTACCGCCCGGGCTTTCTATGCCTCATTGCCCATCATCTCTTATATTCGGAAAAAATGCACCGTCGCCGGTAAGTTTGGGATCGGCGTTTGAGCGCGGCATCTGCGGCAATCCGAACCAAGAACACCCGCAAGGAAAACTTTCTGACACCGATGACAATGAACCGGACGATCCGAAAGTCGAACTTGACAACATCAAATTGTGGCAAGAATTTCACAAACTCGGAACAGAAATGGTCATTACTAAGACGGGAAGGTAAAAATATTGCAAATAAATTAACATCGCTTAATGAATGCTGAGATTTTATAAATGAATAGATTTACTTTAAATTAATAAATTTAATGAATGCTCAAATATGGGAAATAAAGTTTTAACTTGTACTTTTTAAAGTAAAATGTTTTATAAATCTATATTGTTGATAAATTTAGAAGTATCAATGAAGAATTGTTTACAGATGTGCAAACATGACAAAAATTGTTTGCAATAACTTGAATAAATTTTGCCAAATAGCGATAACTCGGCGAAAGCAATTGAACTTAGCTTACGAAAGTTTTCTTTTCCGGATCCTATTCAAATTATTCGCTAATTTTAGACCTTATTTGCTGTAGCAACTTTCTGTTATTTTATACAAATGTTAGATTAAAAGATTTATTATTTAAGATACAACGCATACTGAATAAACTTTACTTGTTTGTTTGTTCGTGGAACTAGAAAAATGCAACGCATATAAACTTTAGGAAAAAACAAGCAGTTTTCTAAATTCTAAAGCAAATTTTAATAAAAAATTTTTAGAAATGTAGACCCTGCAGCAATATTGTTTTTGGTATTAAATATGAACTTTGTTCATAATAAAAAATGTTTGCAATAATTTGGTGTTATAAATTAGTTTTTGTTTGTTTTTCGAAAGCCTCTTGTAATGTGTTTAAAAAAGATTTTCAATATTAGTCAACCATCTGAACAAACTTTGTTCGTGTTAACAAATCACTCCGATCGTGATGGGATCAGAGAAAAAATCGTCTTTGCAATATTGAAAAGAAAGTTTCCCTTTTGAGAATAAGCAAGATGATTAAGCAACGCCTAACTTGATATTGCGTGCATCTGCGGGGGTTCATTAGCGCGCTTTTATTCTTATGAATGAACACCTGGGTTTAAATTAGCCTATCTTGCCACGCAAAAGCACGAAGTCGGCTTTATTATTAATTTTCAACAAGAGCGGACACCGTCAAACACTTTACCAGCGCGACAAAAGTAAACAATGCGGCACTACACTTGCTCCGGGAACACCTGTCTTTATCCGATTTCAATATTTGCATTAGCTTTGTCTTGATATCAAAAAGGTTTCATGTTAAAAACTATTTGTAAGAAGTAGATAAAAAGAACAAAAAAAAAAGAAAGAAAGTAAATTATGAAGTCAAAGAAATTAGCGCGTCGCCCATTGTCGGCCTCTTGCGCGCGACTGCGACAGAACACGACGACGCCATTTTGTAATTGCACACCAAAGTTGATGAAGATGAAAGGCCTGCATAAAGAACAAAGAGGCGTAGATTTTATAACAAGTCAATGTATTAACATCATGGTTTGAATTAAATTTTTTCGGGTTCGTACAGTACTATCCAATTGTTTTAAACATTTGTATAGTAGTTAAAAAAACAATTCTTGTTTATTTAACTCTGACAAGTAAAACATTGTGCCACCGAGCTATGCAACATAAGGTTATCTACTGTACCGAATTTAATTAAGTCAGTAAATATTACAAACGCAATATTTCATTTTCAAAGTAATTTTAGAACTTAAATGTAGCAATGTTAAGGCGCCATTTTGATTACGTCATTTTAACCATTCATGTAGTGCAGCGGCATTTATTAAACGATAAAAAAATTTCGACTAAAAATCTGACAAAAAAAGAAAAAAAATATATAATAGTAAAATAAATTATATGTCTTTTCAGTTGATAAATAAATGATATTCAATTTTTTATGTATATAAATTTTTGACCCAGATTGCCGTTGCCTTTTGTAAATAAACCATATGAGTTTTTCAAATTCTTGTTTTTTGAAGATTTACTGTAACATTATTCAACTAGATCTAATTTTGACAACAATTTGATTTTACTTATAACTTTCATTTGAATAATTTCTTTGGTAATTCTACAGCAAAGTTGGTAGATTCTATTTCGAAAGAGTTATAGTAAAATCAGTTAGTTGTTTTTTTCTTTTTATTTATGCGTACTTTCTAAATCGATTTCTGTAATATTTTCAAAATAAAAGTTTTGCAAGTGATAACGACCTTCGTTCAACAAAATTTAAATTCCTTAATTCATTCCACTTCTTCGTTTTAAAGCAACAGTTGCTTTACGCAAATTTTCATATGGTGCGTGGCCGTGTATTGACAATTTCGAATTTGCAAATCTAATCGCCTTATCAATATTAAGCACCATTTAGCGATGACGCAATAGCAAATTGTTTGTCTAATCACCGACATAAGTGCTTGTCAAGGACTAAACGAAAAAGTGCGACTGCTTTGTGTTTAATTTGACACTCCGCCATTGTTGCGATTCGTGTTAGGCGCCGCTAGTCTTGTACTATCTACGACGATAAAAGGTGTTATTTTAATCTGTTACGATTTACATCACTGCCGCTATGCAGGTAGTCTGCTGGCCGCCTGCTGATTTACAACCCTCCCGGTGATTAATGCTTCCCCGACAGATTTTTATGATTTCTTTTGATACTAATTCTGTGAAATTGTAAAATTAGTCAAATGCTTAAAAAGAGAATTTATTGTAATTGTTTTATTTTGTAAAGTCGTAAAGGAACAAACAAACAAACCAGAAAGAAATCATTCGTTACTCAACGCATCTTTTACATTTTAAAGTTGTCATATTTTCTGTCATTTCTGCTGCTATTAAAATAAAAAATTACTCAAGATCCGACGCGGTTAACAATTTTTTCTAATAAAACATAAAGGCTGTGACAATTTTTAATTGTTTTTTTTTTTTTTTTTGATAAATTAGGATGCGAACAAAAAATCCAAAAGGTAGTGGTTAAATTGTTGCGATTGGTCTTTGGTTTTTTCTGGAACACCTCTTTATAGTACATCTTGCTATTCCATAAAGAAAAATATGTAGTAGAAACAATGTACAGACACCAATGTATTGATAGTGTTGTATCACGCTATGCCAATACAACAAAGTTTTATTTTAACTTTTTTATTAAAGCCTTTGTGATTTAGTACTCAGAGAAAAACTTTATTTTAACTAAAATTATTTGAATTGTAGTTGGTGGCTTTTCTAATTTTTTAAAGTATACGTGACTTTTGTTGGATAGTATTATAATACAAAATGAAATAAAATAAGTAATTTACAAACATTTTAAAACTATTTTCAAGATCACTATTTTTAAGTTAACCACATAAAATCGTCTAGATCTGTTCTTAAATGATGAGTCTACAGAAAAATGTTTTTCAGTTACGTCGTTTTTAGTTTTCCCAAAACACTTGACTTTGAGAATATACTTTTCTGTACAAGAAAAAATACGTATCACACTGGTGAATTAGGCACAGTGAAAATGGCATTGAAAAAAATTCAAGCTAAATCTTTTTATAAAAAATCCAAGTTAACAAACTGGGGAGTTTTTTCCGTTTTCTCAAGGCTGGATATTATGCTACCATCTTTACTTACCTATTGTATTTTATCCCAATCTAAAGCCACAAGACATACAGCTTAATCCCACATTTAAGTTGTTGTTATGAAAGAAAAACTTTTCTGTATTTAAGTGTCAAAAGCTACTAGTTTTAGCAGTTTTATCGTAGTAAAATCGAAAAAATCTAGAGTTTTTTCTCAAAACAATTTATTCAGTTTAATGATTACGTATCAAAATTCATTTGTTTACTGTTAAATTTAGATTACTGCAGAATGCAATCAGCTTTTTTTCTTGACAATTCTATTTAATTTTTTTGCGTATCTAAGCAAAATTTACTAATTTAAACAGTATGTAAAACAGATTTGCGCAATTACTGCCATAGCAATTTTTGCATTTTTGTCCACTTTTTTGTGATAAATAATTTAGATTGTTTTGTGTTTAAAAAATATTTCCTATGTTTATTCTGTCGTCTTATCGAAGCATAACGTTAACACTACCTGAATCCCAACATGTCTGTGTTTATTTGACCCATTGAAAGACCCCTTTACAACTAGCGGCAATTTTGCGACTGTCAGGCGCTAAAAGGCAACGATGTTAACGCGTCAAAAGTCTGATTAGAGTGGTTCGTAGTTAATAGCTGACGCCAGCCGATGTCTAATCTTTCTGACGCCAAACTGCTAATCGACGGTTGTTTGGGAAACGTATTGCGGTTTTAAAACGAGCATGTTTGTAAACTGCTGGGTACTAGGCAGTCTATGTTTTTTGTTGTTAATTGGCCTTTTGATCAATTTGTCGTATTTTCACGGCTGGAAAGTCGGCAACACAAAGACATTTTGAAAAACGATGCGTTCGTTGAAAGTTTTTTCTGAGAAAAATTTTAATTATTAAAATAGGTCAGGCACAAGATTTTTATAACCTTAATTATATTGATTTATTTCTAAAATTTTTTAAAGAGTTATATAATTATTATGCTGACATTTCTTTACGTTTTTGACAAATGCATTTTTAAAAATTAACTTTCTAGTCTTGATTTAAGTTGAAAATCAAGCTGCGTGATAAGCAAAAAATCCAAAAATATTTCATTATATTCTATTTACAAACAATTTGAAACAAATTTTAAAAAGAATCTTGAGGCTCTATCGGCAAGTCAACAATCAATTTTTAAAGTTTAGCTTAGGCTCTACTGTTTTGTTTAGAACATCTATAACATCTTAAGATCAAACATTAGCATTCGGCAGCTTTGTAATCGAGCAGGGTTAGCATTACAGTGCAGTATTTCATGTTATTTATGCAAAAACATGTTCTCGTAAAGTAAATTTGTTGTTAATTTTTCGTCTGTGGTTTTTACTGTAATCGTTTAACTTGTCATTAGATTTGTGATGTTTGACCCGACGGAATTTTCGTTTTTTAAGATTTCGATTTGATGAAAAAAAAACAAAATACTTACAAAATTTCAACATTGCATACTGAAAACTAATGTTTAACAAAACGTAATCAAGCTCAACTGTTCTGGCAAAACATTTGCATTTTTTTTTGTATTTTTTAATTATTATTAACCTTTCCAATGTATGTTGGAAGCATAGCCCAAAATGCTTTTAAAAGATTTTTTTCAAATTAATTGTCTTTTTCTATATTTCTTGTAAAGCTTATGCAACTTTACTAAAGATTCTAATTGCTTGTTGCCATTTTTTGCTCATTCGAAAAAAGATTTTTCAAAGATTTATTTGTTCTCATATCACAGATACTAATCTTTGTGTTTGAACTCAGATTAACTTTTTACAACACTTCTTGTTAAACCGAAAACAAATACAGTAGTCTATAATATCATTGCTTTAATTTGAGTTTTAAACGAAATTGCTGAAATAAAAACCATTTAAACTTTTAATTCTATGCATTAATAACTTTCTTATTGTTTCAACAGGATCGTACCTTGCAATCAATAAAAAAACTGGGCAATTTGATATTAAAATTTTTAAAAACTTTTTCCGGCAACATTTGTGCGATTTATCAATCACCATCTCGTCGCCTGCATTGAAGATAAAATCTCAGTTATAACCAATTGAAAAACCGTTAAATCAGTCAGAAATTCAATCAAAAGAAAGGCCATATTAATCAATTTCAACTAAAATGCTGGAATTTTGATTGTAAACTATTTGGCTTTGCACCCTTGCTTGTCAATATTTTGCTGCGAAAAAAGCGGAAACAGATAGAAGAAGCGACCCATTGATTTTATTTTTAAAAATATACTATTTCAAAATCTACATTTTCACTGAAGCGGTGCAAGACGCCATGGCGGCGTGTTAAGGCGTGCGCTCCCGTTTAGTGACGATTGGGTTCAGTGCTGCGCTACAGGAAAGGTGAAGAAAAGTGACATTGGTTTATGAATATGTTGTAGTTTTGGCGACTACTTGTCAGGAAAGAACAAGTGTTAACCTTTTGTTGTCATTTGGCGTTTAAAAATATTTTTATCAATTTTGGCAAGTTTTTCCAACTCCTAAAACTCGATTGAAGAAAATATCTATTTAAGGTTCATTTGATAAAGCTAAACTTGAAAAAGTTATTTTGTAAAAAGAATGTTATTAGTAAATTTTGGTTTAAAACAAGAATGACTGCTGCTTTTTCATTGAAACACAACCGACAAAAACGTCGGTACAACTAAATCATATTTAGATACACGAAATAGAATCTCATAACATTCAATAAGTAGTCTTGTGCATTTTATAAAAAAATTCATTCTGACTGTTTTCTTTGTCTACGTGGAACCTGGTTCCGATTTTGCAAAATTAATGTCTTGCTTCTAACTATTTTCTATTCTAAATTCGAATTTGATTCTATTTCAATAAGATCGGCTAAACCTTACAATCCCATTCAATTGTGCATCTGCCTGTTGGGCTTTGTAGAAATAAATTTTTGCTTTTATCAATTCAATTTATGATTCGTGGTTTAGCATTACTATCAAGCATTTTTGAACCACTGATATCTAACCAGTCTTACTTTCTATTCTATTTAACCACACGTAGCTTGCAGCAAGCTCTTTTTATTTCGAGTTCTTATGGTACAAATAATTGTTTTGAATTTATAATAAAATGAAAATCGAAAACTCCATATTTTTTCCATTCAAAATACATTTTGCATTTTTCAGACTAAAACTTTATTGAAAGAAAAATTTTGAATATGGAGACTACCAAATTTTTATTCTTATAAGATAAAACAAATTTTATTGGATGAAGTGTAGCGACTGTTTGATTTCTACAAATTTTTCTTGCGCCTTAAGTTCTTTCTAAGCTAAAGCTGGCTTTGTTTAAACTTTTCTAGACATAATGAAAACAAACGTAAATCTGTGAAAATCGCTTTAAGTAATCAGCTATGTTAGCGATCAAATAATCTGCTATCAATACAAAATTAATCATAGCAAATGCGCTTTAAAGATTTTGAGGGTTAAAGCGATTGAATGCGAAATGACTTCAACATTTCTATTAATTATAAAAAGCAATTTTTTAATGAACGGTTACGTTAACAAAGTTGTAGGCCATTTTAAGCTTTGAGTTGTCAATTGAACGAGTTAAATTGTCCAAATAATTTCTTTTGAACAAAAAAATTACTTTAATCATAACATAGCCAGTGTGATCCAAATTCTTCACTCTTTCAGGCCCAGTGTGGTACTTTTCAGAATTGTTAGAACATTCAGGCCGGAGTTCGCCGAAAATGCAGGTTGTTTCAAAGCCATTACCTTTTCTTAAAGTTCGAATTTAAACTAAATTTAAGATTCGATTTCTAGTTGCCAGAGACTTGAACTCATAAATATATCGTTAAAATCCAAGTGCAGACAAAAAAAGGTCATCACATCAAACCAATAAGCATTTTTGGTCTTTGGGTCACTGGTTCCCCACCACTGTTAGGAAAGGTTGCAATAGCCCTTAATCAACAAGATTTAAAATCTGTAGAAGTTGTTAAGCGGGCCGCAGAAAATCAGGTTGTGGGCCACAAGTGGTCCGCAGACCCCGGTTTGTACCATCTTGACATAGCCTGCCGATATGGCGAGTGACGTTTTTCGATACTTTTTTAAGTGGCGTACAATATGTAAATATTATTTAAGCCAAAACTCAAGTTGAAAAGGTAAAAAAACACCTAACAGACTTTTTTCTTGATTCTTGGTATGTTTGGCTAATAGTGAAAATTGCATCGCCCATATGTTAATTTAATAAAAACTATGAACATTAATCAAAGTTTTGGAAACTCTGTAAAAACATATAATGATTGTAAATAATTTTTTAAATTTGAAGAATTTTAAATGACAAAATTAAGAACTAACTTTTAAATAACATGGGTTCATATATCCATTCCTTACACATACACACACAATGAAAAAAAAAGAAAGAAAAAAACAAAGAAACCGCCTATCACGGATTGTCATAAAAATTTAACTTTAGGCTTATAAACTTTTTTTCATTAAAATCTTGAAATAATTTCAGACGAATGTTTCCTTCTTTCAAAGTCAATATTACGGGTTTGAACAAAAAAGCAAAATACGTCATGCTGATGGACATCATGGCCGCTGACGATTGTCGATACAAGTTCCACAACTCCCGATGGATGGTTGCTGGTAAAGCGGACCCAGAACTTCCGAAGCGGATGTTTATTCATCCTGATTCTCCTGCGACGGGAGAGCATTGGATGAACAAAAATGGAGTCTCGTTTCACAAAGTTAAATTAACAAACAACATAGCCGACCCAAACGGACATGTAAGTAAATTTGAAAGAGTTTTTGATACTTGCAAAAGTTGCATCTCACTGCAAACTGTTTGTTTCAACTCCACACTACATAGCGGATGGCCGTTTGGTCTCATGTGGCCTTGAATAATAGTTTATGCGGCCGTACGCAAATGTTACCCACTTAACTAATTACAAATTTCACTCAATAGAACTTCCTTTAAGGCAGGATTTTTTTAAAAAAGGAAAAAAATAACAAATTACAATGGTGAAATATAATATCCAACAAAGAAGTACGATTTTCATCACCAAAAATTTAAGTGAAGATAATAAAAGATCTTCATTTGCGATCAAAGGCGGGAAAACCACTTTTATGCTGTAATTACAAGTAAAGACGTTTTTTTGGCCTTCACTTAGTTTTTCAACAAGAGTAACTTGCTGGTGGTCTTTAATGAAACCTAATTCTGTGATGAAGCTGGCAACAGCAAAAAGGTTCTTTATGCCTGGCTTCAGTTATTTGCTTTGTTTTATCCACGTTTAGCATATGTGTATTGAAGATGCTCTCACAAATAGACGCAGGTTTTTTCTGCAAGATCTAAATCAAAACAAAAAGTAAATAAAAAGTTTCACGGAAATTTCATACAAAAAAAGTAATTACTTTTTATCGGATCTTTTAAAAAACAATTAAAAATGTTCCTGTGTCTTTTCGTCGTTTGAACCGTCCATCTACAGATAGAAAGCAATTAAAAGCGAAATGTAAATTAGAGTTTTTAACAGCTTCGCGCGAAAGCATTTTCATTTAACAGACAGAAAGCAACGTAGGAAAACGAACATGACTCCGTTTCATCTTCATCTGAACATTTGCAGCATTGATTTTCTATAACACTTATCTACCATCTATCGACCTGAATCAAAATTGAGCTCGGAATCTTCTCGGCGTCACTTTGACCGGCGACGTGTCATTACTTTGTCTCAAAGTGATCTCGAAAATTTTTCGAAAAACTTTCAGTAGACAAACTCAAATTAGTTATGAAGCTCAAAAATGGCAAGATTTTTTTTGTTTGCGTCGTTTAAATCATACTGTCATCGATGTTTTATAACATCTAAAAATTCTAGCTTTTGATAAAAATGGAAAATTTTTTTTCTATTTAAGCAAAACGCATTGTGTAAAATACAAAAAAACAGTTCAGCAAAAAACTTGTCAAAAAATTAAAAATTCCAAACTTGCTATATTTAACAAAAGTTTTCTCACAAAAACTATATTATTAAAATATATTCTTTTCAAAAACTTTTCAAATTCTAGGAATGCAAAATTTAATTGATGGAAATAAGCAGCAGTCAAAAGTTTTTAGATAGCTTATTAATTTTCACCATAATAATCTAACTATTTTTGGCATTAAAGACTACATTATATGGTGTGATTGTTTTTGTATTTGAAATTATGACCCACAGAGAATAACCACAAAAAACATCTTTAAAAGATATAACATTTACAGTAAATTAATTGGAATCATATCTTTTTTGACAGACTGTTCTAAATTCGATGCACAAATACCAGCCAAGATTTCATATAGTTCGATGTAACGACTTGTCAAAGCTTTATTTCAGTCCTTACCGTACATATGTGTTTAAAGAAATGCAGTTTATAGCTGTCACTGCCTATCAGAGTGACAAGGTAAAATGTGTTTTTATTTTTGGTAGTAAAAGTTTTATTTTTCTTTTAATTTTATATTTTATCTTCAGTTTAAGTTTTACTATGTGACTGCTTAAAGTATAAGACATTTGTAAAGCTGTTTCGGTACCATTGCAAAAAAAGTTTTATTTGTAGTGAATCGTTGGTTTATTTCTACTATTATTTACAATAAAAAAAACAAAAAGCGGTCGTTTCAAATCAACATCAAAAAATCTTGATTTGTAATTAGCTCTGTTTGTCTTTCAAATTTTTGTACCTTTTTACAAATCTATGAAAAATTCCTAAATTGTAATTTCATTCACATGCCAACGAAGTCGAATTTTAACAACATTTATAAATTAAAAAAAAACTTAATCGTTTCGTTATGACTTCTACAAGTGTAATTAGCAGGTTGAAGCCAATCGATTGAAAAGCTAAATGACTCGCTCAGATAACTTAACTATTTACAACTCACAACTCCCATTGTTCCATACAACACTTAGCAGGAAAGTGTTAAAACAAAACGGGAAAAACCTCACATTAATTCACGAAATTTGTCACCTTTTTAAAATTCTAGTTATCACATGGATTTTAATCAAAATTTAAAATACTTTGATTTCATCATTCGTTATGATAAAGTTAAAACCGAACTTAAGGTCTTTTTATACTTGTAAATAAAAGAATGAGGAAAAAGCACAAACTCATGTTTTCAGTAGAAAAAATTTTTCGGTCGCCATTTTGTGTTTGCTTTTTGGTTACGATCCATGTCCTAACCACACCAAAAAAGTCAAGCCTTGAACAAGATTACGAATTTTGAAAAAATAATCCCAACAAAGTGAGAGCAAAGCTTTTTTAAATAAAACTTCTCAAATTTTTGAATGAGGTTTTTAGCAAATAACTACTTACACGTAGACATTAGTTGACGCGCGAAATAGCCGATTACGTTAAATTTGACGTTTGTAGTCAAAACCAAGAACAGCTCCGATTCCGTAAAACTTGTCTGCATCTTGTCTGGTAAAAAAGAACACAAAATTTAACCCAGATAAGTGTAGGTTTCTCCATCCAGGCATTTCTTTTTGTTTGTAATACAACTAATTAAGGGATCCGATGCTTTGGTTCGTTCTACAAATTCTTCATCTCCGTAGAACGAACATTGGCTTTGACTTTGGTCCAACGAAGCAATCGCAAAGTTGCTCGCGTTTTTCTGTGACTGTATTTAAACAAAGGGGGCTCGCCTCTTTGTGTATTTCATAATCCTGGATTTTGTTGCTACCCTTCAATGACACCGGCTCGGAAGAGCGATTAGCGCTGTTTATACAACGCGCGCGTCACGCTCGATTCGGCGTAAGGCATCGCAGCGACGATTCGATGAAATCGCTTCATTATTGCGGCCGCCGCGACACGATGTTGACGCCACGGCCAATTCTGCTAATCGCGTTTGCTCGCTCTAATCCGCGTCCCGCTGTTTTACCAATCAAACATGACATGTCGAAATATGAAAAATTTTCCGAATGCGTTGAACTTTTGTTAACTTTACATTTTTGGCGGGCTATGAATGAATTTCAGTTTTTGATTTTAGATCACTAGATTGAAAATCGACCACAATCCATTCGCAAAGGGATTTCGTGATTCTGGGAGTGGAAAAAGAGAAAAAAAGTAATGGACTGATTAATTATGGGACCAAATTAAATGTTTTGATACTGCATACGAATAATAATGCTAAATTCAATCAACAAGTATCAATCGTGTATATTATATTGCATACATAACTGAAGGTATATAATGTATATAATGACTGCTAGCACTTCTAGAAGTGCTTTGTTTATATTGTGTAAATATAGTGTTGTAACGTAATTTACTAAAGTATAGACGGTGTTTCAATATTTAATGTAACTTTGTTTCAGAAGGCATCCTATTTCGGAGCAGCCGCAGCGAATATTAAACAATCAAACAGGACATTTGCTGAATAAAAGTGACGAATTTACTTCCTATGGTAGTGGTAAGATTTTCTAAACCTTTTCAGTTTAATCATTGTCTGTTGCTTTTATTTTTTGCAGAAAAAAACATTATTTGTGCAAAGGCACTTTTTTTCAGACAAATCTCAGGCAATACCTCACTTAATGGTCTTTTATATCTTCACTAATTGCTGTACATCTGATCTTTTGTGGTTTTTATACTTATAATCTTAAACTATGTCAAGATTACAAGCACAGAAACCACAAATCAAAAATAGAGTTAACCATATTATAGAAGAATTATCACAATATCTTCTGTGATAAGAACCATCATTAAACAACAGAAGATAACTTGCATCCTCCATAAATTTATAAAAACGTGTAACTAGAGTTAATTTCAATTCTGACTGATTCATTAAAGCTTCTAATTTTTTTTCAGAACGAAAATTCTCGTCAGATAACGATGGACAATATGAAAATCTTTCAAAACTAGATGTTTTATCAAGCGAAAAAGAAAAACAAAACTTACCTTGCATAAATAATAAAGATTTTAAAGAGGCAGATGAGAACAGTTTAGAAGACAATCAAAGAGAAAAGCCGGATGAAAAAAACACTGTAAATAAATTTACGGCTTTTTCTCCCTCTTCAAAATCTTCCGACGATATCGGATCTTCTAAGGATTTAGGAAAAACAAGAAAAGATCATCCAATGCACAACATGTCATCATCTAAAATTACGTCACCAATTCCATTACACCCAAATTTATCCGCTTTGAATTCATATGGAAATACGTTTATGCCTAATTTTTCTGGGCATTATCCTTTTTTTCATCCATCACAACTGGGCGCTCTTTCTGCAGTAATGAGCGGAAACAATCCTTATTCTTATTTGGGATCCGGAATTCACCCATCGATATTCCAAGTTATTGCAAATGCTGGAAATCTACCAAATTCTTCGCGCTTGCTCCCAGCAACATCAGCAACTGATTCTCCATTTTCAGGCGCATTGAGAAACAGAAATTTTAACCACAACCTATTTAACTCCCCACAAACCTTGTCCGCGCTAAACGCCTACGCTCATTTATTTCCGTACAATGCCATGACGGCGTCGGGTTACCCGGCTGGAACTTCCAATTCCTCCTCAGTTTTAGATTTAAACGGAAGACCGTTGTCTCCTCTTTCATTAGCCAGTCGAATGTACCGAAACTCTACTTCTGGAAAAATAAACAATAATATTTTCTCTTCGCATCACGTTTCCGGCGTTTCATCCACTTCTTCGGGTACAAATTCGCTCTTTGGTAATGGCTTAACCAATGGAATGAAATCGCGCTTTTCACCGTACTGTCTGCCTCCCCGGTTAGATTACAATGCGCGACCTCCTTTAGAAACTTTTATGACTTCTGAAGATTTGCAACAATCAGCTTTTTGTCATCAGCGAAAATCGTCGAGTTCCACTTCTCCGCTGTCTTCGAGTTCTCCGCTTCCAAGTTCGCGAACAAGAACAGGATCGGTTTCTTCTGATTATTTAAAGCATTTCAACAAACAATCAATCACTCCTCCGTCAGTGAGCTCTGCGGTTCGTGAGCTTAGAAATATGGACACTATAGCCAAAGGGTTTGATAAAAGGGTCCAATTTGAAAATAAACTCAAGGTGAATTCCGTATAGTAGTGTTGGGAGTAAAATTTATTTAAGCCCTAGAACTGCCCTTCAAAAGGTTCATATTTTTATTTCTTCTACCATTTAATGCCGAATATTTATTAGGACTGTTTTATATTTTCTTTTGAACTGGAGTATTATCTATTGACATTCAGTTCTGGTCAAGCAAAAAAGCTGCATTAAGTTGTTACAAGTTTTTATTTTTATTTTAATTCCTTCTTAATTTTAATGCGTTATTGTTTAAATCAGCAATTACTGTAGATTTATAATGTTGAATTAATTGAATAATGATGCTAGATCAATTGCCATTTTATGTATTTGTATGTAAGAGCATGTTAAATGTATCAGACAGTTATTTTTGAATTTTTTTATGTTCACTAATCTTTTTTGCATACAAACGTGTTTACGTCGTGCATTTATCATATATGATACACATAAATATTTTCTTATTTTTGTTTTTTCACTGTTTCTTTTTCGACATGCTCCATCGCGTTTACAACTTAATTTTTGGTTTCTACAAGTGATATTAAATTTATATTAGAAGGAATGTTTAACAATAAACGATCTACTTATGAATGAAAAAAACTAAATCAAAAGTTTAATGCAGTAACTTGTTTCAGTGTTTATTTATTCCGATTACGTGCAGTGAATTTAGAATTGATTTATTTGTCAATCGATTCTAGCAGCAATAAAAGAGAAAAAAATTTTACGTTTGTCTTATTTTAAAAATCTGTTAAATCTGCAAATGTAAAATAATACTAATTAAATTCAAATGGATGAATATAAATCTTTTATAATCGTTTAATTACCGAGGCGTGACACGGGGTTGGGTTGCTTATCTTCGTATTGCTGTGTCGGAGCAACACTACTATTTATGTTGTGTTGTTCCAACAGTGATAAACAGATGGCAACTCTGTCCAACTTGCACGTCCCAACGGCACAAGCTGGACCTCTGTCACCATAGACGAGAATGACAATCACTGCACAAGTACCCAAGCCAAAAAAATGCTTACAAATTTATCATTTGTTATGAATTTTTTTTATAAAAACGTATACAATATATTTGCACGTCTATAGAGGTTACAGCGCTTTAATCTAACCTTTACACAGAAATAAATTTTATAATAACTAATTAAGAGTAACAAAAAGCAAAAATTGATAAATTTTTATTTATAATTATTCTTTTTATTTCTTGAATAGAATGGCAGCTGGTGATGTTATATTCGAATTTCGAAAATCAGTTTTGTTCTATTGTTATCTCGGCTATTACCAGCTTAAACACAAAGCAAACTATTAAGTATTCAGGTTAAAACAAAAAAGTGAAATACGATAAAATAATTTTCATTGACATCGCACTAAAAAAAATAAACTAAAATGGAAAGGTAAATGAAAGCGCAAAAAGAAATGTAGAAATAAAATTTTTTACCGTTTCAACGAAAACGCCATTTTTTCCAGCATATGTTGATTGTTCAAGTTAAGAGCTCGATTTTAATTAAGTTTTTGCGAGACTTCACAGCTTACACAAACGGCGGATATTCAGTTCAGCTCATGCTTGCGTAAGTGTATAAAAAAAATTAAAGCAATTAAGGTGATTAAATTTAAAAATGGCTTTGCAAAGAGGGAGTGAAGGATTGATGCAGGAAATAAAACACCGTAAATAATGGATGGCTATGTTTAAGGGCAATAACACCTGAAGTGACTAATGAAGATCTTTTTTATTTTTGTCTTCACTTGCGTTAGACAAGTTTATTTTGTTCAAAGTCAAGGGAAAACCAAAAAAACGTGTTTGTTTAACACTCAAAGTTAATGTACCTTAAAGTTTTTAAATATATCAACAGACCTGAAAGTTCATTTGCAAACGATTCACACGGTCCGACGCCTTTAGTCTGTAAGAAAAACTATCACGATGCAATTATTTAGGAGGGAGAGCGTTTGGTTTAAGGGGGAGGAGAAACTTTGGGGCGTTTTTAGATGGGGCTTGAAGCAGGCGCTTCGTTGGCTTTGTCCTAAAGCTACCACTGATTAAATTTTTTAAACTTTGTTCATCCAATCAATATTCTCCCTCGGATGAGGTTTACTAAAAGTTTCAAAACTTTATTTTTAGGTTAGTTATAAAAAAATTTTTTTAGCTTCATATTGCATCGGCATTAATTTATAAAAATTTATTGGCTATCGGATAAATTTGATAGTTCACTAAATTTATTTTAAAAAATCACAAAAATTTTAAAAAATCACTTATTTTTTGTAAGTACTGTAGTAATAAAAATGATATCACTTGTAATAAAGGCAATATTTAGTTTTTGTTAAATCATCAGGTGAATGAAAAACAGATACAGCAAAGAAACTTTTAACTTATATTCAGGTTATCAATTAAAACTGCACAAAGTAAATGTTTTTTCACAACGTTTACAGACAGTTTATTTGAATGAACTCCATTTTTTTTAATTTTAAAACGGCGTTTAGCCTCCAATATTTTTAAAATCTATTTTGAGAAAGCCAGTTAAGAAACATTGATATTCTTTTGGTAATAATTTTTTGATTTATCTGGACGGCTTTATCACCATAGAAGCAGAAGAAAACAAGAAAAATTTACATTTTTATGCAAGTATACCACAATGGCTTTTTTTCTGTTGGCCTATATGTATATTGACAATAGCAAGCAAATGTGTCGCTTTACCTTTTACAATTTTTTGCTTTGTTTCAGTTGTTGTAGTCGATATTATCTTGGAATGCTATTCTTATAGTGACCATTTTGTTTAAACTATCCAAAAACTAACTTTATTTTGCGCTTGTATTTTTTCAAACAATTATTCAACAATTTTTCTTTAAAGAAACTTCTTGTGACCATTTTGATAAACAACTACGTAATCAGGTCATTGACCTCGGTCTTTAAACTTGATTGCAAAATTTCTTTACATTTTATTCATCTGAAGAGAGCAAATGCAAGTCGAAAACTTATATGGTATTTTGTAACAGTTCATTGTGTCTTTGTTTTTTTCATATTTTTAATCTGGTATGAATGGATTAGTGTTGCTAAATATAATTATGGTATGGTTGCATCAACCATTTTCTATAAACAATTAATGCGTGAGCAAATCGTTATTGAGGGT
The DNA here is from genome assembly GCA_963680785.1 of Diplosoma virens. Classification (NCBI taxonomy): domain Eukaryota; kingdom Metazoa; phylum Chordata; class Ascidiacea; order Aplousobranchia; family Didemnidae; genus Diplosoma; species Diplosoma virens. The sequence goes on along the minus strand of OY796890.1, from coordinate 30,257,769 downwards.
TGCCAACCAAATTTTTAATCATCATTTTTATAGAATTTTTTTGAGCATTCTGATTCAAATCAAATTGATATTCTATCATAGTGGGGGATTTATTAATTTCCTTTATTAAAAAAAGTAAAGAAAATAAAATTAAAAGTTGTAACTTTCAGTTTTGAAACTACAAGTTGCAAGTGATAGAAAACAGCCTAGAAACTAAAAGTTAATCTGAGTATAATTCACAGACGTACAGTATTTGCCGATTTGGTTGGTTTGAAGAGTGGTTTGCCGTTTTGGTTTCATGCAGTAGATCGAGCGGCGTAGATTGTTTGTAGCCGAAGACGTGGTAAGTTAGATTGTTTTTTCAACCTTACAGCTCACAAAAACTCACGTTTACTGGGTCGAGTTTTTAAACATTTAAGAAAACTTTTTCGTTTTAATAGCAGTAATTACAAAATATTGTTACTTATTTGCACATCTATAAATAGCTTATTTTTAGGTAGGCTGTCAACATTAAACTCTGATTGTAAGTGCGACACTAACTTGAAATCTTGCTTGCTCTTGGCTGAGAATTGGTTTGCGGCGCCAAAGGGACTGAGTTTTATTTCGTTTTTGTTTGACAGCGTTTAGCCTGAACAGCAACGGGCGTGGTCTGACTGTCATAGCATTTCTGATTAGCTTTCTGAGAACGGGACTGAATTGTCCAGGCAAAAATGACATCGCAATTTCAAAAATACAGTAACAGTCTCTTGTTGTTTTTTTTTTAACAAGCCTAAATGAAATGGCTTTGTTTTAAAAGCAATCTCAAAAACGAAGCACAGCAAAAAAATTGTAAATCTTCAAACCTATTAATAAATCAAAAAAATTAATCAGCATTGTTCAAAGTAAATAAGATCAAGAATAGCATTTAAATCTGAATGGACTTTGTATATTTTAAAAAGTTTTCCAAAATTTAATTTTTTTTAACATTCATCTTCCAGATTTAAATCTCTTGTCTCGAGGGTTTTTTTGCAGATCTGCTGACGTCAAAAAACTATTTGGTTTTTCCACATTAAAATCTTATTTCTAATCAATTCTTCAGGGTCCAACTTGTTAACACCCAAAAAAACTACAGTTTTAACGCAAAATTTTTTGATTTTGGACAGCCAACAAGAAAGTTTTTAAAGAAAATTTTCCGGAGCTGAGAAAAAAAGCATTTTGACTTTTAATGATGATGAATGATTTAAACCAATAATCGGAAACTTTTGATGCCCTTGCCCAAATCTTCTTTTTATCGTACTTTAAAGTAGGGATGTCAACTCGTGAGCAGGCCGCATCGGTGAAATTTTAGCCTTTAAATTTGCCGCGGGCAGCAGTCCGTTTAGCTAAAAAACTGATGATCTTTTTTTTCAGTCTACACTTTGATTTCTTTGTAAATTCTTGATATTTTCCTATTTGACACAAGAATTCGGAGACCTATTTACTTAAGACTGAAAAAAAAGTTTTTCACTCTGATCTGGAGCAGTTGCCGAGATTTCCAGCTCGACTTACACGGACAAATTTTTTTGGTCTTCAAGTAAATGTGGGGTCCAAATTCTTGCACCCAGAAAGGAAAATATCAAGAAATTACGGAGAAATCAAAGTGAAGACTAAACAAAAGCTTATCACTTTATTTGCTTGTCTGTAAAATGGACCTCGACCAGCAACAAATTGATCGCTAAAATTTCATCGATTATGTTCAAAAGTTTTTGAATTAATTAATGTTTTGATTTTCAATTGAGCAACTGATTCAAAAAATTCTTTTTGAGCCGAGAGTTTAACATGCCTGGTTCAAAGCATGTGAACACAATAACCAAGATCTTAAACACTGGTCTATTCAAATTGGTGACCTTTTTTCGGCCTGAACGTTTTCTCAAAAGTTTTTCGTGTAAGACCAAAGTTCATTGTTTCAAACAAAAGTTTAAAAATTCTGATCGAAGAGTTGCATTTAACCTTATATTTTCAATCAAAAAACTTTTCTACCGTTTTTACGAGCGTTCAAGATCTAACAACAAACAAGCTTCTACAAGCCTGTTTCTTTCTCGTTTGGACTCTAGGAAGCCACATCATGACGCAGATCTTCAAGCCAGTCAATCGTTTTCCGTGGTTTAAAAATAAGTAAATTTTTGATTTCAATATTTGGTGGACAACAATGGCCGCACCACACAGTTCACAGACTGCTAAATTAAATCACACAATCACTTGCTTTCCAAAAAAAAGCGATTGTCCAATTACTTTACGTTATTTTTCATAATGTGTGTACTTTTTAGTTTATATTTTTAAGTTGAAGAGATGACTTAAAGCGCCCTTCTAAAATGCATAACAACATAACTATGTCGTGCATTGAACCACAACCATGTCGATCACAATGGCTGTCAAAACAACCTTCGTAACACTCATGGCCAAGTATTACCTTGCCAACAAACTACACGCATTCAAAAAAAATTGCTGGAAGCTAGAATATCTAAAAAAAAACAGAATGAAACAAAAGTCAACGAAACGTTTTTGCTTGCTGGTACGCACTTGACTATGTCAGAGAAATGAGGCAAGCAGATTAAAAACAAGCGTACATTCTAGCTTTTGATAAGAGTGTGTCACATTGACAGATTCGTCATATTAAGTTGGAAGCAATATTATTTTTTGATAAGTACATTTTTTGTTCTCACTAAGAAAAACAGTTCACAGTTTTTTTAGTACAAAAATAAAAGACAAACTAAGTTAAAAATTGTTTTTCCCGAGCAAAATAAAGCGACAAGAAAGTTTTGACAAATCTAAATCAACACATAGGTGATCAATCAATTGCACAAATTGGCAGAGAGACGTCCAATTAACAAAACCTCCAAGAACTATTTTGTCCAAGTTAACGAACAGCTTGTAGACAAGCATTCCTCTTCGCTAATTCGCCGCTAATTTGTGAACTTGTGTTTAGATAAACGCAAAACAGCGGCGCGCAGAACAAAGAAAGACGCCGGTTCACATTGGTCTGCTATAATGACGAATTCTGACGTTGAAGCTTGTTGAAAGAGGAATGGCGGTTATAAAAAAAAAGCATCATACATGATAAGCAAGTACAGAACTCTGAATAAATTCAATCGCAATTCAAAATTTAGTGGTTTGCTTCTTGTTGATGCTGGTTTAGCAGTGATTACAAATTTTTCATCAAGTTTCTTATCAAAGCTGGTTTTTAATCAAGAACATTCCAAATACAAACTTTTTTCTTCTTAATCTTATAATCTATTTTTCTTATCAACGGATTTAACGGTTTTTAAACAAAAACGAAAACTTCTTGAAAACAAACGCTCTTTAAATAAATATTTTTAAAATTCTATTTTAAGAAATTCTCACCTCACCCCACATAACCATTCCGACGACTTTCCCTAAAAGTCGAAGAAAAGATTGGTTCTGTCTCTATAAATAATTTGCAGGTGATTTCTCGAACTTTTTGATTATTTTTTCCTGATACGAATCGACATATTGCTGCTTATTAGATATTTCGTTCTTGGGTACAAAATGACTACAAAAATAAACTTCATTCATTCTTTATTTCTATAATTTTCCAATTTACTGATTATTCTCTTTTTACATTTTTTTAGAAGAAAACCAAAAGTTTAGTATGATATATTGTAGTACATGATCTACAAGCATGTTTCAAGTATAACTAGAGATTTAAATTAAAAAAATTAATCTGCGCGGATAACAGAAGATTACTGAAGATTCAAAACCAACTCTAAGTCATATCTTTTGTAATGATATACTTTTGTTAGTACCATCGTGTCCAAATAAGTTGCGCAAAACTTCGTAGTTAAGCTATTTTTTCGACATCGTTAACTATAAGCAAACTTATGAGAACCATTACGTTAAACCTTGAATTCAGAATTTCGAGAGTTGTAGCTGGACGTCAAATTAATAATAATAGAAAATTCAGAACGAAAACAACATGGGTCGTATTTGGTTTTTGTACTTAGAAAAGATTATTCCAAATGAGCTAGATTTACTTTTTTTAGACTTTCAGCCTACTTTTTGGGCTTTGCTGCGGCCCGCAAGTTCTAATATTTCTGAAAAGTGGCCCACAGGAGTGAAGAACTTGGACCACCCTGAACTGGATTTGGCCTCTTATTGCTGTAAATCATATTTACTTCCAAACCGCACGCTAAGTTAGCACAAAAATATTTTTTAACTTCAAGTGGAAGTTTTAGGTTTATTATTTAAAAATTTTAGAAAATGAATTCACATTATCGATATGCACTAATAACACCAATAAGAAAAAAAAAAAAACAAAAAAACATGTATTAAAGTGGACGAAGTTTTTTTAAATATACGAGCTTTCGTGAACTGTTGCTCACTTACTTTGTCAGGTGCAACGGAAACAAATGAGCAATAGTTCGCGAAAACCAGTGTAAGTAAAAAAAGCTTGATCAACTTAGTGCATTTTCTTTGGTTCATTTTTGATTGATCGCTATAGTTGGCACGGCTTTTCTCAATTTTTATTCTTTTGATGAAAAAATTCCAAGAAAAATATTTGATTATTGCTATATAATATTAGCGTGCTTTGAAGATTCATTCATTCATTCATTCAGTCAGTGTTTTTATTCTCGATCATTATTAAACAGTTTAACACAAAAATTATAAACATTAAAAAGATCAAGAAAAGGAAGAAGCAGCACAACGTCAGACGTTAAAACATGCATATGATAAACATAAAGTAAAAGTACAAGATAGTATAAAGCATGGCTGCAACACCTTAATCATATAAAGATATAAGAAGTGAAAAAAGAAAAAAAACAAAATAAATAAATAAATACGTAACAATAATATTATCAAACAAACTGAACGATTAAATAACCAGTGCATGACTAGGCAGCGTAATGATGAAGGGTGGCACAGCTAGCCAAGATGGGAATTTAGCTCAACTGAGCAAGGTGAGTGAAGAAAAACCACCCAAAAAAGAAACCTCACCAGGTCCGGAAACCTTTTCTAAATGCAACTGGTGACTATAATAGAATAGTAAATATTGCAGAAAGTATATACGAGAAAATTACGGAATTATACAGCTAATAATAAACAAATATTAACGATAAAAGAGATAACATAACATAAAAAGAAAAAAAACTATTATGCTAGTCAAAGTTGATGGAAAAACATATATTAATAATATAACAATTATAAACAACAAAAAAAAAAAAAAAAAAAAAAAAACTTTTACAACAGAATTCATGCACTACAAAAAAATATTAGATAAAATTTTTGCAGACCAGCAGAATAGCAACATAAAAAAATTAAACAACCATAACATTTAGTAATTGTTTTGAAACTTATTTTACAATTCCAAAAATAAAAAATTAATTGCTAAAACGAACAGTATACCATTGCCAAAAAGAAATTTTAATGAAAGAGCGAAGATAAGGGTGAAAAAGAATCAATTTGTTTAGAGTTTGAAATTATGCAGACAATCAAAATATAAGAAGACTTTTTTAAAGCTTTGTGTGCAAACTGGATATCTTGATCGATTAAGCTTTTCTTCCAGAGATTGAATTCAAAAATTTTTACACCATTTCCATTTCCTTCTTTCCAGAAACCTGTAATCAAAAATACATAGGGCAGTATCGCGTTTAGGAATGTAAACATTACAATTAAGTATTATTCCCATTACTTAAAAGATATTTATAAACCTCAAGAGTAAAAGATCGAACACTTTGTTTTTTATTTTTTAAGTCAAAGGGAATGCAATTCCAATAAGCGGGACCACGGTGTGAAATAGCTTGCTGACATACTGTGCTAAAACATTTCTTTGGAATAAAGATAGACTTGTTTCTGGTATTGTATTTAGATCCGTTTTTAGTAAAAACATCTTTAAATGCAAATGGGTTTTTACCATTTTTTTGCTTAAACATAAACACAATTAGTTCTTTGGCCAAAAGTTGATCTATTGTTAACAATTTAATTTTTTTCATGACATCACAAACAGCTGAGCTACTGTTAAAACTAAAAAATAATTTAACATATTTATAGCACAGTCCTTGCAATCTTTTAACTAAAGTTTTATTGCCAAAACACCAATTTAAAATACAGTAAGAAAGCTGACTATTTATAAGAGAGTGATAAAGTAGAAGAAGAGATCTTTTATTTAACAGTGACTTTACTTTAATAACAGTTCCAAGAACACTACGTAGTTTAGATATTAGGTGATTTATATGTCTTGACCATGATAAGTGATTTAGCGCAGTTTAAAAAACAAAAAAAACAGTAAGTTCTACAAAATTTTGTTATTAACAAAATTGGTTTTTACTCCGTATTTAAAACAGAATTGACTCCAATAGCTAATCGCGGGCGTCAATGAGCATGTTGTGAAGTGGTGGGTTGATATTCAAGAGGCCGCTTAGGGCTACCTAAGAGGTCTTGAAGTGACCAGGCCACGAGCGAATGCTATCATACTGATGATGAACGACTTTACGAGGGCTCTAACGAGGTATTAGAAAGCTGCAAAAACCAGACTGTTGGCGCCAGGGTTACTAACGACAGAGAAAAAGACAGTCTTAAGGTTAAGTGACTTTATTAATACAAACCTTTTTATAGCCAATAAAAGACAGTTGCGACATCCTTAATTCCAAATAACACCAACAACAACACTTTAAACTTTAAAAGTTTTTTTTTTTTAGATTTTAATTACAGTACATTAAAGTTTGGAAGAAACATAGCAAAGCAAAATTTCTAATCAGCAGTCCATAACGACGTTTTTTACATCTTTAAAAGCCATGAAAATTATCATAAGCAGAATACAAGACACCAAACTTGATGAGGAGTGACTGAATTGAGATCCAATGGGCACGTTCAGTTCTTCAATAAGTACTTTTTTCATAATGAACAAAATAAAGTGTGTAAAAATCAAAATAAATTAACTCAATTCCTTTCAATAAAAAGAAGCTAAAAAATTTTAATTAATTTGCTACATAAAGAAGAATTTTTAAAAGCTCTAAATCAGTGAAAGGTTCTCAAATTATTAGAGACGCATTGAAATGATTTGTCAAAATCGGCATGCGATTGTCGCGAAAAAGACGCATATAGAGAAAAATCAGAAAAAAACTTTTTTATTTTTGACGTAACGGTCAGTTTCGCTCAAAGCTCCAGTCCTAACTTAGAAAAATATCTAATAGAGTAATATTTCTAAAAAAAACTTTTATGTTTCAATCTTTGCCCAGTTAAGAAATTAAAAAAGGAAGTATTTCACAATTTCAAAACCTCTGCCCAAAAAAACAATAAGAAGTTTTTCAAACGAGTTTTTATTTCATGCTTCTTGCTTTTTTTCAAATTTATTGCCACAACTTTTGACATACGTAACATGCTACGTGTCTTGTATTCAAAAGGATTCCGGTGGCCTTAAAAAAGTCACAATCACAATTTTGAGGATAAAATGACAGCTGCTCATATGCTTAATGACTACATTGAAGCCAGATCGAAACAATTCACAGTTCAAAAAGACAATTACTAAAAGTATATTTTGTGCACCAAAACAAAGCTAAACTGCCCTCCATCGTAATCAGTGAAATTTCTAAAGACGGAATCTTTCTAAAGTCAATTTTTTCACAATTTATTTGATTTCACGCTGCCGAAATGAACAGAGTTACGTTACAACAGGAGTGGGCAATAATTTTCAACCTCCAGCCACATTGGGGCTTTTGAAATGATTTGTGGGCCGCATATAAACTGATATAGGTAAATTTTAATAATTACGGTCATTATGAAATATCATTCGCCCTAAGATGTAGGGGTCTCTAAAAAAAGACTTCACTTTGAATCTGTCTCGAATTTCTTGATTTTCGTCCCTAAAATTTAGCGATCTCTAAAAAAAATTAAAAAAAGTTTGGTTGGAGACAAAAAATTTTACCTATTTTTAAAATTGTTTGCCCACCCCTCTGTTAAACAATCGGCAAGATCTCGGATCTTTTGTCAAGTATTTGTTCCCTACGAAAACATACCTTACTCTACTTTGCCAGACACCCTTATAAACAGCTCTTAAATACAATTATATCAATCTATAAAAACCAAAAATATCATCCGGATCGCTATTCCTTGGCATTTTCTGGAGCAGCGGAGATTTATTTCTTTATATTACAAACATAACATCTTGGTCACCTCCCAGTAATTTGGAACAATATATGTATAAAGCAGATATGTAGTATGACGATGGTTTTATGCTAAGAAATGCTAAAATTTGGTGGAAAAATTTGGAAGCTATGTGCTTTTCTTTAGTTAAACTTTTTTTCGCAAAAAAATTGTAGTATTTTTTATTGATTAATTTATTTTTTAAATATTCCCAAAAAAATCATAGTAAACTAAATTTTTCAGCCAATCACAATTAGTCTTGAAATTGCACGAACTTTCGTGCTAAAATTTATTTTACCGTGAATTTCTCAAAAAAGCTATTGAAAAAACTTCGGGTTTTTTAAGACTTTTTTGGTAGTCCGTGGCTCCCTATCAGAGACTCTCAAACCCCCATGGACCCTGGTTGCAATATTGTCCCAAAGGCCAAAGTTATTATTTTGATATTGTCTCTGATTTTGTTAATTTCGTTACCAAAAGTAAATTGAAGTTCAAAATAAGGGTTCTCCTTATGCCCTCCGGTAAAGGCCCCGTGGCCCCTTTGAGAACCCCTGATTTATACAAAACAGCTTTGAATGAGACCTTTGATTTTTATGGTTATTTAAAAATTTTGCACCTGAAAAATTTACCAGATTAAAAGAGCGTAAGTTTATTATGTGTTGTTACGTTACTATTTATCTGATTATTTGCTGATGTAAAAAAATTAAGCTAAGTTATTTTTATTTATTTTGGTGGTTTTCAAAGAGACCCTCATTTTTTTTTCCAGCAATATAAAGAGCAATTTTTGATTTTCTGTTTTAGGTGGATGTTTGACTAACTCTTATTTTAAAAGAAAGTCTTTAAAGCTGATTGAATTGACAGCGACATAGCTAAAAAAGTACAGAAATGTCGTAGCCTACTGTCAATTACGCATGAACTTGAAAATGTTATTTTTGGTTAATACTATGGTGATTCGAACTGACGACATAAGCTAAATTTAATTTAGAATTTTTTGAAAAGTTTAAATTTACTGTTCCGCAGATCGACAGACGTATGTCAATGAATAGTTTAACAATTTCCCGAACGAAATCAGTTTATCATGAGCGAAAGAAAATTAAGCCGATAGAATTTGATTGTTTTTCGACTAAGCCGTTACAGGGGTCATGCCATGAATTAATCGCACGAAAAGCAGTTGAAATGTTCTCTTGCAATTATTCAAGATGGGCTATTACTGGCAGAAGGTGACTAGGGTAAGTTTACGAGCGGATTTAAAAACTGTTGTCATGAATCTCGCAAATCATTTGCTTCTCACACCAGTCTCCCTGGCGCCGTCTATGCCAGGAGCCAGGAGAAAAAGAGTTTCAAAGAGAGAAGAAATGAGAAACAAGCACGATAACTTCGCTCTTGTAAAGCTTTTCGGCATCTCTTTAGCACCTCGAGAATGCAAGACATATTTAGAGGTGTTAATGGTTGTCCAACTGCTGCTGGCAATACAAACAAATCAAATCTTGACTTTTTGAAATTTATAAATCTTCGAAACGCTGCAACTAGTGTAAACAGAAAGTTTAACCCTTTTAGATAAGACTTTTCACTGTATGCAACAAATAATAAAAAAATAATCCGTGAATTAGAAAAAAAGGATACTCACACTTTAATTCCAGGACGCCTTGCTTGTGCTTTAAAAATGATTTATTTTTCGATCTTAAAAGTTTACTTATTACTGAAAAAAACCGCGTGGAAATACGCTTTTCTTCGCACAGCAGATGTGGCCTAATAAGTCGAGTTTTACAGACTAAACGAGTCTCCCGGATGTAAAAGAATAAAAGGGACTGTTTTTGATTGATTAACTAATAAAACGACAAGAACTCATTATCTTGGTTTCAACTGCTTAATAAATGTCTGCAAAAAAGAAACAAGTAAGATATTCGATCGAATAACTTCCATGATGTCCGGTCTCAGTGAAAAGCAACAAAATTTTTTCACCATCTTTGGTTCTTTTACACCAGGGGTGGGCACGCTTTTTGGACGGCGGGCCAAAATTTTTTTAAACTTTGACAAGCGGGCCGGACTATGTGAATGTATGAAACGGACAAGAGTGTTAAGCTGTAGCATAGTTTATTAAAGGCTGTTCACAATAATAAACCAGTTATAAATGATAAAAAATCTTGCTGTAATGTTACATTTAATTGCAGTCTTTAAGCCACGTTTTTCTTTGCCAAAGTATCAAAATCTGGGGATAGCTTAGTTGTCGCGATTGTTAAAACAGATTTTAGCTGAGTATCAGTTGATCGAGATTTGTGGTTTGATTTGTTAAAATTCATCAAGCTGAAAGTCTGTTCACAAATGTATGTTGAGCCAAAGAGAACCAACATTCTCTGCGCCATTTTTTGTATATTCGGGAACGTAGCATCATTTAATAAAGCGTAAAATTCATTCAGCTTCAGGACTTGAAATTTCTCTTTCAAAAGGTAGTCACTCTGAAGGTCAATCAATACCAATTGCAACTCCTGTGGTGCTGTCAGAGCAACTCGAGATAGGGAGGCTGAGACAATATTAAATGATTTTTGGAGTTTTATAAAATCTTGGAATCTACGGCAAAATTGTTGATGCAGATTATCCAGTAACTTGCTGTATTTATTTACATGTTTAGAAGCTTCTTTCATAGTCACTAAAGTGGGGAAATGTACAAACGAATTGCTTAGCAATTGTTCTAAAAATAAAGTCAGTTTAGATTTAAAAGCTTTAACATTCGTGTACATCTCGAGAGCGAAAAGATCTTTCCCTTGCAACTTCGTATTCAAGTCATTCATGTGTGTCAATATGTCTCTTGCAAAAAAAAAATCACAAAGTTAATCTCCGTTTTCTAGTTCAGGAAAGTCATCACCTTTTCTGATTAACTACATAAATAAGCAAATGGCCTGTTTAAGTACCCAGAAACGTTTACATGCTTTTCCCAAACTTAACTTAACATGAGAATGGTAAAGCAAGTCCTGGTGATCAGAATCGATTTTTTCGAAAAACTTTATAAACTGTCAATGGTGAAGTCCTCTTCCTTTTATGTAGTTGATCAGTTTTATCACTGCCTTCACCACATGATTAAGCTGCAGTACAGACTTACACAAGGCCTCCTGATGGATGATGCAGTGCAAAAAAGTTATATCCATGTCAGGGTTTTCCTCTTTCATCTTATCTTGTGATATGTGATTAAACTAGAAGTCACAAATAAATTTTCAACGATTTTTTAACTGTGATGTAACAAACGCTTAGTTATGAGAAAAGAATTACAGGCATAAACAAGGAAACTTCAACAAGATCAATTGATTCGTATGCTTGGGCATTGGAATGTGATTTTTCTGTAGGGAAAACGGAAACTATATTCAACAATCAGTAATGAATTGCTTTTAAGTACTCGTTCGTGGTAATAGCAGGCGGGCCAGATTAAACAAGCTCGCGGGCCGGATTTGGCCCGCGGGCCGTAGTTTGCCCATGTCAGTTTTACACCATTGGTGACACATCTCGTATTTCAGCTTTTAATTTTGTGTTCTTGTGTTTTTTTTTAATCAAAACGATGCTTAGTTGATATGTGTTTTTTTTGTTTTTTGGTCAAAACGATGCTTAATTGATATTTCAGGAAAAATTCTTCAGGTTGTGGGATAAAAAAAACACTCATAACAAAAAATTAGTAAAAAAGAGCACTTTTAGAGAACTTTTTTAGTTGAAAAGGCACTATCAAAAAATTTTTACTAGAAAAACATGGTGACGACTAAAAAAGTCTTTACTTGCAGCAGGTGCGTTTAACCCAGTAAATAATACATGTAAATTGGCGAAATGATGACTTTTTTGTTTTAACCATTTTTTAGTAAAAATCTTGTTTAAAATGTTCTTTTTGGAAATACTAGTCTTCTAATTGGCATAACATAGAAAAAACGTTTAATTTTGTAAACTTGTGCTTTTGTAACCAAACCTCGTGCTTTTTTAAAATTTGCTATGGCATTGGCTATTACGTCTTGCTTTAAACAGTCGAAAAATTTTAATGTTGTAATAAACAATTAAAATTAAGTAATTGCACATTTTCAGTTAATGAAACAAAAAGTAAATATCAGTGCATTTTCTGAACAAAATTATTTGGCTGCTTTAATATTTACTTTAGAACGCTAAAATTGCAAAAATACTTCTCGCAATGTTCGGGTGGTCGAATTCATTTAATAAAACAAGGTAACTATAATTGAGATCATAAGACAGACACAGTTTATTTCATCAAATTGCTTTGTTATTGGCTAAGATCGCTGTCTAATCTAGTTCCTTTGAACAATATTAATAAATTTTAAATGATCTATTTGTCCCGGCGTCGACTTGGGAGCAAAACGTAACCGCTATAGAATTTTGGAAACTCCGCTGGGAATCGAACCTGTCTAGCCTAACATTTTGTTGCACACGTAGCGTGTTAATTTAAACAGAGGTGACACGACAGGGTGCGGCGTCTAGTGTTTCTGAGTGGCGCTTGAGCTTATTAAGGGGAGCCAATGGCGTCAGTCAGGCGCCATTTTCCTACTTTTCAGGTGACAAGCACTGCTCTAGCACCGCCGCATTAAAGCTTCACAGTAAATTGAGGTGTGAACCAAGCTTTTATTTTCTTTTTAAACTTGAATTATCCTCTGTTGGGCACTAGGAATGTGAAAGGCTCTCAAACAAGACAAAGCCTTTTTTACAAAACGCTCAAGTATGATGAATCGTTTATGAATGACAATCTGTAATGCCTACTCCAGGAGTGTAAAAACGAACAAATCAAGAAAAAAGATGATTTTTTAAAAGTGCAACAAGTTTTTTTAAAGAAAAAAGCAATAATTTTGTAAGCCTTTTTTGGTTTTCAATTTTTCGGATTTAGTATATTAAATAAATTTGTTTTCACACATAATACTAAACGTTCACGAAACTGCTTTAAAAACAATTTTTTTGAGATTCTCATAATATTGCGCAGAAGATCATTTTTTTAATTCGAATATTTTTTTCTGCATAACATTAAAAAAAAGGCGTTTGAAACTTTGTAATGTTCTTATTATTTTTTATGTAGACGTATTAAAAAAATATTAGAATTTAAAAAAATATGTTCTGCGCAACATTTTCAGAATCTTTTAAAATATTATTTGTATATGTAGACGTTTTTCTATGTGTCCTTAAAAAAACTTTTTCGTGTTTTTTATGTTTGCCCAACGGTTCTAACATTAAAAGCACTTTACGATAAAAAAAGGAAACACTAAAAACTCAACTACTTAACCAAGTTTTGCTTAATGAGAAGATGAAAGTCACCATACATCTTTGCTTTAGATATGTGCAGTGTATGAGACACTGCTCTTAGTTTTGCTTTTTTGCGGCGCTTTACTTATCTGCTGTTTAAGAAATATATATTTATGGAATGTATCATAAATCGACTAAAAAGAATAGATTTGATTTTTTTTATCAAAATTTATAATGCGGGGTTGTATGTAGAAAACGCACTTCAATCCGAAGTCTTTTTTTAAACCTTACTTTTGCAGATAAAAAAGTTCTGTCTTCCGTTCGATATTTCAGGTGAAAAATTGTCTGGTCAATTTAGTTTCGTCAAGTCAAAACAAATTCGCAGCAGGGATGGTTAGAAATCAATTACTTTAACCTCTTTTATCTAAATGTATTTTGCGTTGTACAATTAAGCACGCATGAAGTGATGGTAGAGGCAATTATACACTTAAGCAAATCTCTCTGCCAATGTCTAAAAACTATTTTATTAATTAGCTTCAAAGGTGTCATTACCGGATTTAGAGCATAAAGTATTAAGCACAGCTATACTTGCAAGTAATTACTGGCTACTTAACTTGTTTAAGCGCAAATTATTGTGAATTATAAGAAGCGTATCAGCAGGATCAATCATAAGAAAGCCTTGCAAGGTCTCATTTAATTGTCACAGTACTTCCTTTGCGCAGATTTCATACAAATGATCGTAAAAATTTGTACTTATTTTTTAACGGTCATTTAAAATATGTAATTGTCAGCGAAAATTATTATTGATAATGGCGTTGACTAATGACCCTATAATTAGATACGGCAATCAGTTTTTTGCAGTTTTTTTTATACTTATTTAACTCAATAATTGTAGCTAACAAGTGTCTCGAGTAGGCGGCTCGTTTCATGATTTCATTCACAGTAGACCACGGTTAATCCAGATTCTATGTGACAGACAAAATCATTTAAATTGGGCGAAGATCCGGATAATTTGAAGCTTTTTATTAAGAATTGCAGTATGTAAGAAATCATTTGTACTTTCAGTTTTATTCGAGTTAGGCGAAATTTTGCATTAACCTAATCCGGATTAACCGATGTCTACTGCATTTTTACGGATTTTAATTCGTATTTTTACCACCTAAGAGATACATGTCTATGGGGGTAAAATATTTAAATTTTGTTACAACAGCGTGATTAATTTTGATTGTTCCTTAAAAAAATTCCTTAGATAAAGTATTTTAGATTTAAGCATTGTAAAAACAGGCCTATTTACTTGAAAATTTTTTCAAAAATTGCAAAAACGTCTTAAAAAAGTGAGAATAAAATTAATTTAAATTTGTAAAACTTAAAATACTTTTCTCGAAGTTGCTTCAAAAGCGGCAAAAATCAGTTCAAGAAAATTCAATTATCTTTAGAAGACAGTGTAAAGAAGAGGCGTCTAACCCCGGGCCCGCGCGGTATTTTCCGAAATGACATAAATTAAAAAAAAAATATCTGAATTGAATACCACAAAACAATGGTCTTTACTTGAAGTTAAAGCTAACAATCTTCTTTAAAGCAAAGTGAAGACAAAAGAAGTTTTCTTCTAAGTTTAAAAATGAAAACTTTTTTTTAGACCAGTGGTTTTAAACCTTTTTCAGATTGCGACACATATAGTCACACTTTTTCGAAATTCGCGGCACATTTGATGCGTATCCGAAAAGAGATATTCTCTTAAAAAAAAGGTCTTCACTTTGAATCTGTCTCAAATTTCTTGATAATGGTCCCGAAAAAGTAGTGTTCTCTAAAAAGATGGTCGCGGATCAATAGACTAAAGTTTTAAAAAAGTTTCGCGGCACAATTGGAAATCTCTTACGGCACAAAGGTTCAGAAATACTGTTTTAGACTAAAAAAACAACTTGCTGATAAAGTTGTCCCCGGAGTTTTATGTACTTGATCCGAAAATATTTCTTAATAAGCCGATATGGCTCTCGCGTGAAAAAGATTGGCACCCTGATGTGAAGTATAATATTTGTTTAAACTTTAACAAGAAAATGCAACGAACTTAAGGTCTGTTCAGACTGAAAACGGACGTGGAAAAAGAAAAGCTTGTGGCGGAAAGACTGTTCAAAACAAAAGCAGAACTTTTAAAAAAGTAACCGAAGCGCAAAATTTTCCGTGCTTTGGGGAAAAATTTTGAATTAAAATATTTCAACTTTTTAGCTTGGTTCAGACTAAAAGTGTCGCAGAAAAACAAGTGGAAAGTGAAATTTTTGCGCTGCACTATCAAAACTTACGCTTTCCGTTTTCTTTTTTGAGTCCACTTTCAGTCAAAACCAGGGTTTCTTAAAAGGGGGCCACGAACAGAAGTCTTTGCTGAAAACCTTTTTTTAGTCTTCAATAGTCTTTTGGAACAATATTTTGAGCACGGAGCCACGGTTGCTGAGAGTCTCTGGAAAGGAGTTACAAACCATGAGAGGTTCAAAACCATTGGTCTAAACTGACCTTTAATGCTGATTCAATGACCTTTAGTAATTATACTTAAATATGCAATACAGTATTTTAGTGAGCTTGAAAATAATGTGGCGCAAAGAAAAGCTTTTCCAAAAAATTAATTTCTCTTCGCAACCTTATTCCATGTTTATTTATATGATTTATTTTATTTTTAGTTTGCCACATAAAAAAACAAGTTATATTGACAATAAACAAACAATCAGAGAGGTACTTGTCTTGTGGCTAGTCACCAAATGCTATTCATAGCCTTGCGTGTCTGGCAAAACCGAAGTAATCTGCTTAGCATGTTTATCATAATTGGCAAAGAGTTTTTGTATTAGCAGGCTCAAGTAAAATCAATTGAACGATTAGGAGTGTCAAAAGCATCAGAATGGACTGACAATGACTGAGTTTCATTGTTTTTGCGTTTGAAGTGATAGCTTAAAGGTTTTTAGTTTAATTGTCTTAGTTTGATTGTTTATGGCCACTTTGCGACGTCAGGTTTATGTAAATACACCTTATGATATTTCTTTGGATGAAAATTTCGTGAAAGTCATTGACTCCGGGCAATTTTTCTGCAGCTATTGTGGTTTTTGACTATTGATGGTAAGTAGAAATTTTCAAGAAAGCGACATTCTCACTTGCAGCTTCAATTTTAAGATATTTGGCGAGGAATCTCGTCAAAATGGTGCCAAGAAAAAAATAACTTGAGATCAAAGAAAACCTGCTCTAACTAAGTGCTTAAGCAATTACTTGCTCAATTGTCAGTTTAGTTGCTGTCAAGTAGTTTTTTTGATTCTGTGTGCATTCTTTAAAGATTGTCATGTAAATATGCAACAAAAGTACATTAAAAGATGCCAATTTAACATCAAAAAAAGTTAGATTTGTTATTACTTTTTCTAAATGGCGCCTACTAAATAAGCCCAGCAGCTTTTTCTTTTCTTCCTTTTTGCTAATCGCAACACTACAACAATACTACATTTAAACATACAATTATAAATTTCTTGGGGTCATGGATTCTGCTTCATTTGTCGTGAATTTGTCCTACTATTTTAAAATTTTAACATTTTTTAAAGATTTATCTTTAGAAGAGTTCTTCAGATAAAATTTTGAATTATAGAATAAAAACACACAGTTAAAATTAACTTCAAAATGTTTTTTCTTTGCTAACCTTTTTATCCCAAGACTTAAATATTTGCTGGGGCTGCTCCTACTTCTAAACCAATTGAAGAAAAGTTAGTAGCACTAGAACTTGATCTATTTTTTCCAACATGTTATGAAAATTGTTTAAATATTTCAAAGCATTCTTGTTATTTTTCATGTTTTCAAATCATATCTAGTTGTGACGGATAGCTCAGTCACGTGTGCCGCTACTTTCTGCAATTGTTAATCCAGCAATTATAGCAGTTTTTTCGACATATGGAAAGCGTTTGTCACTCTATGATGGGCTATAATTTGAACTAAAGGGTCCAATTAGCTACTACCATCCGGATACAGCTCGGGTGAAAGACACGTCAGAGCTGCAATAAATACATCTTTTTAAACAAATTGAAACTAATAGAAAAGACTTGTAATTAAAGAAAATTTTTAAGTTGGTTTATTTATTTATTTATTTTCCTTCAGTTTCTAACTAATAAAGTAATGTTAATATTGTTAAGTACTTAGTTAAGAACTGTATTACAAAAGTATTTGTGAATTTACTTTTAAAATGCTATAAAATAAAAAAGATATTTCTCTGACTTGGCGGTTTGTATGAACATTCAATTTTGAGAAATTCAATATATTTCGTTTGTATTAGCTGATTTCATAAAAATTTGTCACCTTCCTTCCATATGACTAGTGGTAACTTATTCGGACAAAAGAAAGCAACAATATTAGCTATGCTTAAAATTGACTTTGTGTTACATTAAAAACGATTAAAAAAAAATTAACTTTGTTAAACTATTGTCAAATTGTAGTTCGTTTTGAACAATTCCATTTTTTTCATTTTATCTCTATATTTATGCTCCTGAATCGCAGAAAAACGACAAAGGTCCTATACAATGGGCAACCAATTACCCCAACCTGCTTCCGATGCCAGAATATTGATTGAAATTTTTATTTTGCATTTTTAGTTTTTATAGAGATATGACTCTAATTTAGAACTACTTGCCAAGATTGCCAAGCAGGGGAAAGTGTTGTTTAGTGTCTTTACCAAGGATACACCAGAATGGAGCAAGTACGTTTTGGGACGAGACCATGTTGATCACAATTATGGCACTTCAACCACTCGACCATGCTGCCGACTAATTATTGCAGTATTTATGACACATGAAAAGCGTTTGTTACCCTATGATGATCTATTTTTGACCAATATCAAAACAATATCAAGACCAACTTGCCATTAAAGAATTGAAGAAGTTTACTAAACTTACAAAGTTTTATTTATAATAGACTACATTTTTTTAAAACGTCGCATTAAATTTCAACTTTTTCTATTGATTTGTGTTTTTCCTACAAATATGTTTTTAATAATATCGACATCTTGCAAATGTGAGATATTTGGCTTTAAATATCTAATTCATAAATTGATTCAAGAGTCTATGTGATGATGCTCCACATCTAAAAAAACACTACAACATCGTCTTTCATACTTAAGTAATCCTTCAGCGGCATCTTTTAAACAACGCATCTTATTCACGTGTTTCTTTTCATAAAATAAGTTTTTTTCCAAAAAAACTCTTCAATCTTTGTCATAGTAAACGAAAAATACCATATGCATGTATTTCATAAATAAATCTTGCCATTTTTTGATAATTGAAAATATTCTTAAGTGTCAATTTCAATCATTTAAAACGTAATATTTTATATAAAAAGGTAAGACTCTAGTGACCTCTAGGAAAAAGCAAAATAAGAATTAAATCAATTATGTGCTTGGAACGAAACCTATTTAAACATCAAATACTGTAGAAGTTTGGGGAAAAATCTCTTGGGTCGAAAATATTTTTTCAGCAGCTCCAATTCCTTTATTCGATACGAAGCTATATTCAATTTAAAGTAAAAGTTAAACCAAAATAAATCACAAGGTTTTTTGTCTTGATTTTTGCATTAAATGACCATGATTAAATGACCAACAAGAAGTTAGTTCATTGGATTTGTTGAATCAGCCTAATATATATAAAAGATTGTCTAATCTTAGGAAACCCATTACTTAATAAAGATTTATTTTTTGCTTACTTTTAATAACAATTATTTAAATCCTATTAGTATCACTGTCAGAAGCGCCGGAAAATATTTTGCAGGGGGGCGAAATTTATAACAAACGCACCTTTTTTGCTGTAAAAAAAATTCTAGCTAAGAAATAACAAAGAAGTATTCACCCTCAATCGATCTAATATTCACCAGATTTAAACACCCATGTTTTTGCACTATCAGCCCACCTGTACCTCCCGTTTTAAAAAGATGGGAGAAGCAATTTCCCTTCTGCCCCCCCCCCCGCTTCCGGCGCCTCTGATCACTATACACATAAAACAACAAAACTCGTCCACGCACAGTTATTGAATAAAATTGAAAGTTTTACAAACGACTAGAAGTTAAATCTTAAACGTTTTTGCGATGCTTTTGAGAATTTATTGCGCCAAAAAAAACAGGTTCATCTCCAGTCAACTAACTTCTTTGACAACTTTTTGTAGATGAAAGATTTAAGCTCATTTCGAAGACAGGTGATGAACAGGTCCCATAGAGTGTGGGGAGTGACAAGCGCAGTGACAAACGGCGATGCGAGGCCCGCGCTTTCATTTATCGCCCCATTCATTCGCCAAGTCACTGACAAATTTTTTATTTCGTCAAGTACCTTTTCCGTTATTTTCTGCGCGTTGTTAGAACAGATCGATTGCGAAAACCATGAAAAATATGTCTTTAACATTACAGCCAGTAGTGTTGTTGGTATTATCTTTTACTGGACGTAAATGAAAATGAAAACACAAACTCGCAAAGCTTCACCTTTTATTCTTCAATCTTTCATTAGCTTAAGAAAGTTTAGTTAAGGGTTTTTTACGACTAAATGAGCTAAACCAACAACCGTAACGCTAAGAATTTTGCACCATTGCGAGAAATCTTACTAGAAAATACAATGTCTTTTAGGAAGTAACAATGGTCTATTATATAAAGTCATTTTTTATAGTTTAAAGGTGAATATGATTTATTCAAAAATATTTATTTTTCATAATAAAAAAGTTTGCTTATCGGTTACAGTTGATCGTTTACAGTTTCCACGCTCAATATCTTGAATTTTTTAATAGTCGCACAATTTTTAGATTTTGGTTTAAACAAAAATAACTATAAACTGTTCTTAATTGCTTGATATTAATTAAAAATATGTCACTAAAATAATTGGTAAAAAACGATTTGTTATTAAATTTTCATGAAAGAACAGATTTTCATTTTTTAATTTTTTTTGCAAAAGAGTTATTGGAGAAATGAAATTTGTCCTACTTGTTAATTGTCTAATTTAAGAAAATTTTTAAACAAGCATCAAAACCGAAGCATTTTATTTTTTATACAAAAATTTATTTTTGTGTTCGTTAGCAATTTGTTACTTTATCGTACTTAATCTGAGTTTTCGTATAGCTAAGTTAAGTTAATTGTTTAATCGATTTGAATTGAAAAGTCCTAATTCTCATTTTTGAAGATGTAGCCGGATAAAAGTTTATTCCTCTGCTCAAAATATTCTCCCGTTGGTCGACTAAGTAGAGCATCCAACTCGGAAGCAGCAGGTGCGGGTTCGGTTCTTACTCGCGTCAAACCTAGCTCATTGGAATTGGTATTTACAGCCTCCCTGTTCGACGTTGAGCGTCATAGCGAGAGTGAAGAAATATTTTAAGTAATGGCGACTCCAGGCCTTTGTCGCTAGTCGGACTCGTGTTTGATACGGAAGCAACAAGTTGCAAATACACGACACAGTAGATTGCTACGACAGGCTAGCTCGTAGGCTACTGTAATAGGCTTGTACTCGGGCTAAGCCCGAGTGCCGGAATCGCTACCAATTTTAAGCCCTCAAACTTTTGGACCACACAGCACTGTTCCATTGTGGGCTGCGTACATTTTGCGTATTGTGCTCATTATAATAGCTGTGATATTTTCTTTAAGGTAGGACGTTGAATAATAAATAATATGATATTAGTAATAAACTATCTTTTAAAACCTTAGTAATCCTGATCGTTGGGCTCTCGGGCGCTCAAAATTTTTTTACATGTAATTATTGTACAATCAAAGTGCAAAAACACTTGAAGTTCCATAAGTCGGTTTACAACTAGGAAAATTAAAAAATTTCAAGTTAAAAAAATCTTTAAAATTTTACTTATAACTATTTATAGATGTAATTTATTACATTTATAGCAAAACTTTATAAAAGTTATGATAAAAATCAAAACTTAAAATACAATGTTTAACTTATTTTTTTAACAAGAAAGTAGTAAAATTTAAAAAATTTTTAAATTAAATTCTGTTTTTTTATTGAGAGTTTGAAACAATTTAGTAAACCAAAGTTAATCGTTAAATAAACAAACGATAGGTGGCGCTCACGGTTTAAACTTTTTTATTTAAAGACGCAGCCGTTCTGCTCTTCGTTTGTTTAAACCAGGGATTCTTAAACTAGAATGTTTGTACCATTAGGGGGTATGAGCTCTGTTCCTAGGGGATGCAACAATGTGTGAAGGCTCAATTATTAAAATTGGTATATGTCACGCAAAAAATTTTGTTTTTTTGTAAAGTATTTCTGTTGACTAGTTTGCTTGGGTAGTCAACTGTTTGTTCTTTTCTATTTGCTATTGTTTTTCATGTCATTTTAAAATTAATATTTCCGGTACTGACAAACTTAGCTTTATTAGAGATGCAAGAACATAGCTTTGAAGGTTTTAAAAGTTTTAAAGGGGTGCAAAGCATAAGAAAGATTAAGAACTACTTATGTGGGCAGCGTGGTCGAGTGGTTAAAGCACCGGACTGATGATCAACACGGTCTCGGTTCAAAACCCACTTGCGCCATTCTGTTGTGTTCTTGGGAAAGACACTTTACGACACTTTCCCCTGCTTGGTGGTCTTGACAAGCAGTTCTAAATTACAGTAATATCTCTTCAAAATTACTAGCGGACAGCAATATCTTGGCATCTCCGGAAGCAGGTCGTGGTAATTGCTTACCCTATGTATAGCGCCTCCGTCGCTTTCCTGCGAGTCAGGAGGATAAATATAGAGATAAAAATAAAAATAAATTCTTGATTCTTGATTATAACAATAGTGCTTATTATTATTACAATAGTACTTGATTGATTATTACAATATACTTGATTATTATACAATACATTATTACAATATACTTGATTATTATACAATAGATTATTACAATAGATTATTACAATAGTAAGTCATTCTTGATTATTACAATAGTGAAGAAATTGAAGCAGCTAAGGAGCTATTATTCCAGCATTTTCCTGATCAACATACAGACCTAAGAAGCTACAAAGGAAAATAACCAGACAAGGTCTCCACAAAGATGAAAATAATGTCAAAGATTTACTGGAGCTCTTTCATGAAATGTCTGTTGCTGATAAATTTAACCCACCCATTTTTGCTACAGCAGATTCTCATTTTCCTTCTATGGATATCACCAATATTGATGCTTTAGCTCTTCAAAATGAAGTTAATCTTTTAAGAAAAGAAATTAATACAATTAAAGACAGTAGAAATGCTGACAATGATACTTTGGTTGAAATCAAAAAAATGCTCACTGAAATGAAAAATGCCAATGTTAAATCTTTCACTATAAGTGATACAACTGATAAAAGCTTTTTCAAAAAAAAGAAGTCTTTCTCTAAAGTATTAAAAGAAAATTTAGTCACAAATTCAACTCATTCATCTTCTGCAAATATAAATTCTAATATTCAATCAAGTGCATTTAATAGCATAGAAAAATGGAAAATAACTAAGAAAAGAAGGAAACCAGTCACTACAGTAGGAAAAAAGGTGACAACTATTTTCAAATCTGTAAAGCCTCTTTTTAAGGCTTCTGAAATTTTTGTGTCAAAGTTTCAACCTCATACTACAATCGATTCAGTGGAAAATTATGTAAAAACTCTATTGTAAATCTGTGACTTGTTCACAACTATCCACAAGATACTCATCATATGCTTGCTTCAAAATTGTTATGCATGGCATTTCTCTACAGGATGCATTAAATCATGATAACTGGCCTGAAGGAATATTTGTTAAAAAGTTTTACTCAGTTTCACATCACACCAACACTGAAAATGCAGTATTAAATTATGACACTGACAATGAATAATCTTAAGTTGAAAAGTACTATTTCTGATCTTCTTATAGTTTCCTTTAATTGTAGAGGTTTGTCGTCCTCCTTACTTGAAATTCAAGAATTATGCAAATCACATGATGTTGTTCTGCTACAAGAAACATGGCTTGCTAAGCAGCAACTTCACTCTTTAAGTTCTATTCATGATGATTTTCTTTTTGTTAGCACTTCTTGCATGGATCTGGAAGATGAAGTGATGACTGGTTGACCACATGGTGACACTGCTGTTCTTTGGAGAAAATCACTCACTGCTTAGCCTGTAAGTAATGTTGATAAAAGCATTGTTGGGATAAATATTAAATGTCAAAACAATTCCATAGTTATTATTAATGTTTATCTTCCGTATAACTCTCCGTCAAATGTTGAGGCCTACTTAAAATATTTGGGTACTCTTTAAATTTTGTGTGAAGCTCAGCAAAGCTCGAATTTATGTATTGTTGGAGATTTTAATGCAAATAAAGAAAGTACTTGTGGACAGTTCTTCAATAATTTTTGTGAGCAACATGGTTATATCATCTCTGACAGATCTATGTTACCTTCTAATACTTTTACTTACTTAAGTGAATCTTATCATACAACCAGCTGGCTTGATCATTGCATATCTTCTTCATCAGTTCATAAATCAATAAAAAAACATTTTATTATTATTGGATTATATGACATCAGATTATCGCCCTCTATCTATTACTTTTTGCTGTAACTTATTACCACTCTTGCGGTCAAGTGATGAGGCTACTAATCAATACACTAAATCTTGGAACTGTGCAAGTCCTGAACAGAAAAAAAGATATAATTTGATCTTATCTGAGCTTTTAAAAGATGTATCTTTTCCAGCTGTTGCAATGCAGTGTAGAAATGCCACCTGTGATGATCACTCTCATCTTAATGAAATAATACTTTTTTACTTAGAAATTATCTCTGCTTTTACTAAAGCATCTAAAGCAGCATTAAGCTATCATCAGAATACTCCTCAATATTCTCAGGTTCCAGGGTGAAACAAAAAAAATAAAATCTTTACATTCAGCTGCTTGTTATGCTTTTTTAACTTGGGTGCGTAATGGCCGTCCTAGACATGGAGTTTACTTTGAAAAAATGAAAGTTACTCGTAAAAAATTTATGCTATCCTTAAAACACTGTAGAAAACTCAAGGAACAGCATAAATCGGATGCCTTAGCAACTGCTCTTCAATCAAGTTCTTTAAGAACAGCATTTTGGAAAAAAGTACGCATTCCACTCTCTGTTGGCAATGCCACTGGTCAGACTGATGTAGCAAATATGTGGAAATGCCACTACAGTGGACTTCTTAACAGTGCATCTGGTAAAAGTTGTGACAAAATTTTTGTTGATAACTTTCTAACTCGCCGATCCAGTTTTTGCAATATAACCAACTTTCAGTACACAGCTCCTATGATGTGTAATTTAATTGAAAAATTACCTTTACAGAAATCTGCTGGTGCTGATGGTATCACGGCAGAACATTTACGGTATGCTCACTATTGTGTTTGTATTTACGTAAGCGTTCTGTTTAATTTATGTGTGAGTCATGGCTTTATTCCTGAAGATTGTCTTATTACTGATATAGTTCCTAATCTCAAGTGTAAAAATAAAGATGCAACTAATGTAGGTAATTACAGGCCTATAGCTGTGGCTACTACTATTTCTAAACTTTTTGAACATTTTATATTATTTCACATAAAGCCTTTTTTGTCAACTAGTGATCACCAATTCGGGTTTAAGCGTGGTACTGGAACTGATATGTGTATCTTCTTGCTCAAGCAAATCATTTTGTCTTACCTTCAACAGAATAGCCCTATTTTTTCAGTATTTTTATATGCCTCTAAAGTGTTTGACCGAGTATCTCATGAACTCTTGTTTAAAAAGCTGTTGTTGCGTGATGTTCCGCCGTGTTTTATACGATTGCTGCGATATTGATATCGTCAACAACAAATGCGAGTGAGGTGGGGATCTTAACTGTCTCAATCTTTTGGAGTCTCTAACGGTGTGGGACAGGGGGAAATACTTAGTCCTTACTTATTTGCTGTCTATATCGACCAACTGTCAAAAGATCTCAATCGTGTTCCTGCTGGTTGTTATATTGGAAACACTTTGGTTAACCATATCATATATGCAGATGATATATGCTGTTTCAGTCCTAGCGTTGCAGGACTTCAAGATTTACTCGATGTGTGTGATAGCTTTTCTTATAAAAATGGTATTGTTTTTAATACTAATAAATCCCAGTGTATGCAATTTCTTCCTAAATCATTTCACCTCACGAATATCCCTGTAGTCCGCTTGTGTAACGAAATGCTGAACTTTAGTAAAAAAGTTAAATATCTTGGTGTATATTTAACAAATGCATTTACAGACAATGATGATATAAATAGACAAGTAAGATCTTTATATTGTTCCACAAACCAATTGAAATCTGCTTTTTCACAGTGTTCTTTTGATGTTAAAAACCTATTGTTTAAATCATATTGTACAAATTTCTGTGGTTCACATCTGTGGAGTAAATACCTAAAATCAAGTTTTCAAAGTACAGGGTGTCCCAAAATAAATGAAACCCATTAATTCGACTACGATTTATTACTAAAATAAAATACGTTAAAAATTTTAACATTTTCTGTGAGCTCATATAATAACAAATGAGTACTGAAAGTTTTGGGCCTTTAGCCAGACTTTAAAGTTTATTTAAATACGTGCTCCAAATGACCACCATTACGTCTCAAACATCTTTGAAGGCGGCGAGCAAAGTTATCAATCACTCTGTTACATTCTTCTCTTTTTATTGCACAAATGTTCTGCGTAATGGCCAATTTCAATTCAGCAATAGTTTGGGGATTATTCTGATAAACTTTGTCTTTTAACAAGCCCCACAGGTGTAGAAGTCTGGAGAATTCAAGTCAGGCGAATGTGGCGGCCATTCTGGATCACGTCGCCTGCTAATCAAACGATCAGGGAATCGTTGATCCAGCCACTCTAATGTGATATTGGCTGTATATGGAGTAGCTCCATCCTGTTGAAACCACTGCATATTTTGATTTATTCCCTGCTGTGATCAAGGTCCATCCAGAACATGTTAAGCACCGCAATATAGCGCTCTTTGGTGACAGTAAGTGCTTTTTCATTATCATCCTGAAACCAGTATGGTCCGATAATGCCGTGTTTTGATATGGCCTTTCATGCTGTGCATTTCAGAGAGTATAGTGGCCTCTGAAGCAACTCTTCTGGTGCTTGTGTACCCGAGAATACATTATTCTTGCTGTTGACATGCCCAGAAAGCATGAAGTGAGCCTCATCGCTGAACCATACATGGTTAAGGAAATCAGGGTCACATTCAATTGCGTTTTGAAACCAATGGCACATCTCAACACGCTTCTGCATGTCAGTTGTTGTGAGTTTGTGTTTGATCTGTATTCTGTAAGGATACAGATGAAGGTCCTGAGTAAGGATTTCATGCAACGATGACTGCAAAATGCCGAGCTTCACTACTCCGGCTCCGGCAAACAGAAACTCTGGATGCTTGCACATTGTCTGCAGATCTTGCACTCAATTTCCTTCCGGTGGATGGATTCTCTGTTTTCTTGCTGCGTTTATCTACAGTTCCATAGGTTTGAAAGTTGTGATACCACAGGAATATCTGAGATTTTTCAGGAAAAGTGTATTAAACTTTCTGCGGAAGCGTGTTTGAACAACCTTATAGGATTTAGTCTCTATATAAGTCGTGACGTAAAAAATTTTTTCCTCTAACTTCCAAGCCATGGGGTTTTAAACTAATAATTGTTATTCACAACCAGTGATGGGATTCAGGGGGTTCGCACGGGTTCGCGCGAACCCGTTCTTGGAATTTCGGCACGTTTAGCGAACCCGTTCTTGGAATTTCAGCACGTTTAGCGAACCCGGTTTTAACTTTACGTAATCTATGTATTTCAATATCTCTGTGTTTAATGTAACAGTTTCAATCTGCTGCAGATGGAGTGTAAAGAACGATTCTGAGTGAAGACCTTTATTTTTATTTTTTTTTTTTAGAGAACACCCTAATTTTTGGAGAAAAATAGAGAAATTAGAGACGAAATCGAAGTGAAAACCTTTTTTTTTTTTAGAGAACACCCTAATTTTGAACCTGTTCTTAAAACTTTGAATCCCAACACTGAAACTGTTGTTAACGAGTTCGATACCAAAAAGAACCTGTTCTTAAAATTTTGAATCCCATCACTGTTCACAACTGCTTTCAAATCTGAAAAAATATAAACAACAGGGTTAAAATCAGCATATTTATTAGAAATGTTGTGGGTTTTATTTACTTTGGGACACCCCGTATTCGTGTAGCCTACAATGACTGCTATAGGATGTTACACAACCTACCTAGATACACAAGCGCGCGTGAATTACAAGTTATAAATCATATACCTACTTCTGAAGCTTTTTTGAGAAACTTTGTACAATTTTATTAATCGCTGCCTTAACTCCCCTAACTTCCTTGACACCAACAAGATGAACACTTATTGCTTTTTTGATAGTCAATTTTTTACTTATTATAGGCACATGCTTTATTGTTTTTAATAATGGTTGTTTTTCTAACGTGTACATTTGTTTTGTCGATACTTTTATATACACAGTACTGTTTGAAACAAGTTTTTTAAATTTTTGAATTTGAATTATTTTTTGCAATTTTTGCTGTTTTATTTTGTTTTGTTTTTTTGTTTGTTTTTTTTCGTTATGGACCGTGAGTCTGATTTAAATAAATAAATAAATAAATAAATAAAATATTCTGCCTTCTCATGGACCAAAGTCTGTTCATCAGTCTCCCATATTCACAATCGCAAAATTTGCTTTAGAAAATTTAGAAAATAACTATTAACAGAAATGAAACAAGATCACTGCTAGTGTGCAGCTGATGCAGATTGGTGAAGTTATGAATGACATCATTACGCTTTAGAATTTAGATTATTCAAAAAGTGAAGCAATTGATATGATTCATCGAACAGTATCTGTGATCCTTGTTCAATAAGCAGTTAAGGATGTATGTGTGATAACTAGGGCAATTTTTTGTCATTAAAGTTATATTTTTTTTAGAAGGTCTGTTTTTTATGAAATACCCAAAAATTCAATCAAAACTTTCGTACGATGTTTGATAACGGAGTTAAAAAGTCATATTAAAGTCATATTTTACACCATAAGTCATAAAAAATATTTTCGGTCATAAAAGTCATAAATTTAGTCATTGCTCCCATATTCAGTAGGATATTCATGGTGCAAAGACAGAACGTTAGATTAACAACGATTGCAAAGCTTTGCTATCTCCATTATTGTTATGACTCTGTGACGCCATAGTTATCTTGCTCAAAAATATCGAATTAATTAATTTATTTCCTTGTATAAGTTCTAACGAATCAGCTACACTAGTTTGCAAGTTGTAATTTTAGTCTCAAGCACAGATATTGCTCTTTTGCTACAACACCATCAACTGTCGAAAGAGTCGTAATGCTTTTGAAACTCGTAAAAGCGCTAGGCTAAAAGTCACAAGTTAGAAAATAAATTATGTCGTCATAACCACAAGCAAAAGAAAATTATTTTAACACGTGCGTGTTCCTTAACGCATTTTAGCTTATTTAGCAAGCGTATGAATTAGCAAGTGTTCCTTAACAGCAAGTTTTGGCAAACAGTATGGGAAAAACTGCAGAATCAAAAGTAGTAAAAACAAAAAGGTATGTAAAGCAATATCCCCAAGAGTTTTCTTGCAATCCCCAGAATGATCTTTATTGTCAGCTTTGTGCCACCATCGTCAGATGTGACAAGCGCTTTCACGTGGAACAACATCGACAATCGGCAAAACACCAAAAGAAAATTGCACCGGCAAAAAAGACCTTAAACAAACAGTCTTTTGTCCCCATTTGCCAACGGGATTTTACAAAAAAGGTTGTAACGGCATTCTTAGAGGCTGACATCCCACTTTATAAGCTTCAGCATGCCAGTATTAAAAAGCTATTAAACTCAGAGTTGGGGAAGCATTGCCCTTCTGAATTAGCATGTCGAAGCCATGTTAAGGAATTGGCTGCTAAAGAAACTGAACGCCTTAAGGAATTGTTTGCTGCAAAAGCATTGTTTTTGGTCGTAGATGAGGCTGAGGTATCTGGTCAAAAGTATGTCAATATTTTAGCAGGGGTGATGGAGGAACCTGAAAAAACATACTTAGTCAACTGCAAACCATTAAATGGCAACTCCAATAGCTCCAATATTTGTACAATTGTTGACGACACCCTCAAGAACATGAATATTGCTCGTGAGAAGTTTTTGCTGCTACTCAGTGATGCCGCAAGGTACATGATAAAAGCAGCTGAAACATTAAAAATCCTGTATCCACGCCTGCTCCATGTTACTTGCATCGCACATTTGCTGCATAATTGTGCTGAGCATATACGTGCACATTTTAAAGCTGCAGACAATTTGATATCGTCTATAAAAGCAGCAACCATAAAAAACAAAGACCGACATGCTTTGTTCACCGCAGCTGGTTTGCCGGCACCACCACAACCTGTTTTGACTCGTTGGGCCACGTGGCTGGAGGCATCTTTCTACTACGCAGAAAACTTCCAAATTATCAAAAACATTGTTGACAATTTTGAAGATGGTGGAAAACTGGTTGAGCGGGCAAAGGAAGCCATAGCAGAACCTGCAGTTTTCGTCGAATTAAGGCAAATCTATGGTAACTACCGAGATATTGCCATCCTAATCAAGGGAATTACCAATTCATCGAATACAATTGTTGCTGCTTCGGAAGCCATTCAAAATCTCCACTTTGGTGACGACCCATGTGAGATAAAAAATTATGTTCAAAGTCGTCTAGCTAGAGGTAGCGACTTCCTTAAAATTGCCGCCGGTAGTGGTGCACATCTACCAGATCATTCTCCTGCTGAGGTAGCGCTGCTTCAAAGAGCACAGCCAACTTCGGCTTCTGTGGAACGCTCTTTCTCTATACTGAAAAAAATGCTATGTCCTGGACGCAATTTTGACAAAGACAATGTCCATTCGTACTTGATTATGCGGTTCAACTGTTCGAAATAAATGATAATGAGTTCAATACTCCGACTCGGCTGCATAGTTTTTAAGAACCAGACAGAAAAAATTAGGTCATATTTAAAGTCATATTTTAGGAAATATTAAGTCATATTTTAGGAAAAATTAGGTCATAAAAAAATTGCCCTAGTGATAACCGCTGCAGGAATATCAGCCCAAGTAGCAGCCATGGCTTAGATTTCACTTTGGTCCAAAGCTTTTTGAGTTTTTTTTTCAGCTTTCCTATCGGATATTCGGCATTGGACAAGCAATAATTTGGAAAAAATTTATAGCTCTTTTGCGGTCAAAATTTAGTCCATAACTATGTCTGTCAATAGAAGCAAATGGAATTTGTAAGCACACACAACTAAGAGAAACAGTTTATTGCTGTTATACAGTAAAGTTTTATCACTCTTGTGATTTCCATATGACCAGGTGAACGACAGATGAGTCGCAGATCCCCGTTGCGTCGTTTTAAAACTAAGACGTTGAAACAGGGTAGTGACGTATTCATATTTATCATGAAAGCCGGGTTAACTAAACTGGCAAAGGGTGAAGGATTTTAAAACGTGGAATCCGGACTGAGGAAGACTTGCTTTGCTTTTTAAATTTTCGTCTTACGTTGACTTTCACGCAAGACTGATGCCTTTCAAATGTACTTCTTTGCCTTTGATTTAAAGTAGTTAACATTTTTTCGGCGGGTGGAAAAATTTGTTTGCATAAATCAAAGACTTCAGTGCATTAGAAGCTGATACAAATTGAGAATCACAGCCATAAATTAATAAGAGTCAAACTTGTTGAAATAAATTTTGTTTCTATCAATTTTTGTCTGAAATATTTTTATTTTTACAGAATTGAAAAATTTATGATAGGTTCTAAAGCCTCGTTGCAAATTCAAAACAACCGGAATAGCTTTTGAAGCCTAATTTACGTAATGTATGATTTATAGCTTTAATTAGTGCTTAATATTTTTATGATTTACAAATCGAATGAAGAATCGACACGGCGAAATCAATTGAAATATTTTTAATTGTTCTCGATATTAATTTGAATATCCAAAGCTATATAAAAAGGCCGACATTTCAATGCAAAATATAAACTTTTATAAAACGTTCAGCTTCAATTCACAAGGATTGCTTTGAAAACTTTAATCTTAGGTTATATTGATGTAGCGCAGTATTATCGACAAATACAAAAAAATTTTAATATGCTTAAAACCCTTGATTCCAGGCCTATTAATCAAATTTGTTACAAGAAGCGAGAAAAACATGCCACTACCAATTTTTGATCAAAATGAATTAATTGTTGTTAAATTGTGATTTACTTTGTTTATAATATAAAGCTGGTGAGTCCAAACTCGTCCTCCTACGGGTCACTTTTCAAAATTTTGTAGAACTCGCAAGCCGTAGCTGGTTGGAGATTATTTCTAGGCACACCATATTTTCGAAGTGATAAATCGGGACGTTTCTTGAAAGAAAAAAAATTGTCCCTAATAAGTAGTGATCTTAAAAAAAACCTTTATTTGAAATTGAAAATTCTGGGACATAATGGTTAAGCGACGGGACACCGAAACAAGCCCTAAAAAGTGGGTTTGTCCCGGCTAAAACGGGAAATATGGTAACTCTAACTGTTTCAGAATATAAAAAATGATTATTAAATCTTTTCTGTATTAATTTAGTTTTAAGAAAGTAAGTAAAGGTTGTTATGACTGGGGGAGAAAAAACGTTTTTGGAAGAAACTTTATTTTTTATAGTTTGAAACTCTTTAGCGGGCCACAGATAATGTTATTGCGGACTATATGTGGCCTGCGGGCCTGGATTTAGAACACCCTGGTTTGTATTATAAATCCTGGGTTTGTATTGGTTATTACTTCTGCCTCAAGCTCCTTATGTCCGGGTTTGTTTCTCTAACATGTTTCTTGATCTCTGGATCCATTGTAAAAAGTTTCTTAAAGGGAGTTTTCATAAATCTTTAAAGAACAAAGAACATTGTGCCTGAAAATAATTAGTTTTTATATTGAAATATTAACACTATGTTTTGTGAATTTTGTAAGATACACGCGATACTTTTTTTTCAAAAGCGGTTAGGTTAATACCAATTGAAAAAATTTGAATTTTTTTCACTGTCTGGTATATTTTTATTGTATTTAAAAATTTGTTTGTGCAATTGGTTTTATGATTTGATTGACTAGTACATTAGTAGTTTTTAGGAGTATTTTTATAGCGACGTTGAAGTATATTTTTTGGATTTAATTTCCTTTCTGTACGTTTGGGCACAGCACTTGGCAGCCATTTACCTGCAATTAATCAACGATACAGCAAAGCGTTTGCTTTCTTGGCTATGGTTTGAGCGGGAGTCGTTGTACCTTTGTAAAGGGTAGCCTACTTCATTGTCTATTTCCTCTTCGGCTGTCTTCACTAGTCAAATCAATGTTGACCACTGGCAAATTAAAAAAAGTTAGAGAATGCAAATCATTGTTAGAATGCCAATCGAGCTACATTTTGGCGGTCGTTTTTAATGTAATGCCATCGTCGTTTTTTTACGTATAAGTCAAGATAATATTGATCTAAAATAGAAACTTTAATATTTTGACTAAGAAATACTTAAATACGTTGACGTGTGTAATTTTGATAACACGCTATTTTATAAAAGTGATTCAACAAAGATTGACAAATAAACAATAATGCAGCCTGTAAGTTTTCGCAAATATTTTTTTAGTTGACAAACACAGCTAAAGTTGATAAAAAAAAAACAAATTAAGAGAAAAAGTTTTCAAAAGATTCACTTGTTAATTCTTTTCTAGTGCAACTAAATTTCTTGATGAACGATCTTTTTATTTAATTATATTAATATAAGTAACACAGAAAAACTTGAAAGAAAACGACACCCTTAGTTCATTCTTGGCGTGACACGGAACAGTTTACAATAATACACAAGGCTATAACTGTTATTGATTTAAAAATGTACACGTTTGAGAATGAAAGTTTTTACATTCTATAGAAAAATTGCCTTGTAATTACACAAAAAGAACATCAAATGGTAAAATTAAAAACATCGCTTTTTTTACAAAAAATAATCCTTTTTTGTTGTTGCTTCTTACAAAAGAATTGAAATCTGCAAATATAAACAGAACAACAATTACAAAAATCTATCATAATTTTTAAAAAATCGCATTTTCTTGCATGTTTGTTGAATAGACGTTTGCATTGCGTGAATGCAAAACAATAGAAAACGAAACCACAAGCAACTAAAATCAGCGCATCAGTTTTTTTTCTATCTTTTATTTTCTTCATGGGAAGTGCACAGACAATAATTTCTACTCAAAAATTTTTAAATCGAAGTTTACTGTCGTATAAGTACTTATATTGCACTGCTTGTATAATGATTAGACACATTACGTTTCGTAACAAAACCATACACCAACAGATACCAAAAAACACTTGAAGAAATAAACTGTCGCGAAATAGCGAAAATTATGATAAAATTTAACAAAAAGCCTGTAACGCATTAAGCCAAAAGCAAATATTTCAGCCAGTCGATCGAACTATGAGCTGCACCAATATCGACACTTCGACTAATTTATATTGAAACACAAATTAAGCAGTTAATTAACTGACGCGAATGGACGCGTCGCAAACATCATGAAATTACATCGAAAGAAATTCACCATCATCGGCTCTCGACTGAGGAATATAAGCTGCCAAGAAATTCCAGAAATTATGACATTAAAATTCAGCTAATAGAGATTTGAGTTAATATTTAAAAAATTGCTTAAAAACTTGAATGTATTAAAGTGATTAAGAAAAATTTCTCAAATAATAAAAAAATAATTGATTTATGATTGTTTTTGCACAACTATTACGATGGCTACAAATAGAAGTTGAAGCTACTGTATACAAGCTATTTCGTCCGTCTGATTTGTCTCTAGAAACGTTTGCTAAACGCTGCTGCGACTAAAAAAAGAAAACAATAAAATGACAATAAAATTTTTAGCTATTAATGAGAGCTATAAATTAAAATATAAACCTTTTTATCTAATAACTTATAAAAAACGAAAGAGAAAGTTGATAATTCAACTTAAATTTTTTTGTAAATGGTGCGTGGCTTTATTTTTTTCACTTTTGAAAGCGATCACCCTAAGTTTGCCAGCAGCGTTGCGTTTTTGTCTAAAACCATATACCAGCGTCACGTCATGCAAGTTTAGTTTTTTTCATGTAAATTTTCAAAAACCAAAGCAACTTTAAGTACATTCATTGCTAAATCAATTATTAATTTTATTGGGTATCTCAGCTCAACCAAGTTACTTTTAAAAAGTTTTAACAAAGAAACCAAAAATAGTCACTCTTTTTGCAAAAACAAAAAAACAAATTGTTGTAAATTTCTTTTCCACGACCTTGTAATTAAAATTTTCAAGGTTAAGCTCTTGACTGTTCATTTATCATAGCGATTCGACAAGAGCTTTTCAGACAGTTTTAACTTGAGTACGTGACATAGGCTCGTTTTTGGCAGCGTCAACGATGCCTCAAAAATACTCTCGAGCGATTTCCTGCAAAGATATTTTCTGGCACTAGCCAAACATCAAGTTAATTAACCGCACAGTTCAAGGAAAAGTTTGAGTAAATTCATATCGAACATAAATAAATACGAACACGAAAATTTTCGAATTTCATATTTTTCGTATATTTGTTTGCAATAGTGAATTTACTGAATGACGAAATAATAGTTGAATATTGTCAAAAAGTAATGATAGGCTGGAATACTTTTGCAAACAAATATACAAAAAAAAATTTTACTTTCCTAAAAATGTACTGTGTGTACTTTGGTATGTTTTATAACATAAAACAAGCAATAATCTTTTTTTGCGAATAGCCAATGTGTTTATATTTTACAAAATATGCAAGTCAAAGCTTTTCTAAAAGTAGTAGATTATTGTCAAACAAGTTCTCCTCAACGTTTTTATCAAAAATCTTTTAGAAACCAATTTAATCAATTGATTTTTCATTTGGACATAATTTCTTTTGAAATTACAAATGAAAACGCAAAAGCACGAGTGTTTACACAAAACAATTTATAGTAAGATTATTGAAATTTTATGGAGTGCTAATAATGTGCGGTAGCTTAGATATGCGTTTTCGGTACTTACGTTCTGAAAAAGTGTAAAACAGCAAAATGTTTAGGATCACGATCCTGATCCAAACACCGTATCCAGTATTTTCCGCATAAGAACATCGGATACTGCATCAAAGACGAAACGTACGTTGCTAGTGTCTGTCGCACAAGTAAAATGTGTGTAAATTTCTTTAGTATCTGCATGTTTGTTTTGCTTTTCAAATTGTTCTCTGACATATTCAGCTGCTTGATTGTATTCATTTTCCCCGGTGTATTCTGGAAAGCAAATTGAAAGAGGAGACTTTGTTATTTTTTCTTCAAACAAATCTTTTTTGTTGAGGAAAAGAATCATAGAAGTCTTCGAAAAAAATGGGTTGTTACAAATAGATTCAAACAATTTAAGACTTTCTCGCATTCTATTTGTTTCTTCGTCTTCGACCAAAACTTGATCGTAGGCAGACATACCAACACAAAATATGATTGCAGTAACGTCTTGAAAACAATGAATCCATTTTTTTCGTTCTGACCTTTGTCCACCTACATCAATAAGCGTGAAGAAAAGACCCTTGTACTCGAATGATGTCTCAATGATCCCAGTAGTTTTTACTCGGGTACGTAGAACATCTTGCTCAGTTGGGACGTAGTCACTGGCACATAGACGTTCCAGGGAGTCTAGGTAATAACCTGCAGAATCATTGAGTTGATATTCTCTTGCCCTTTCGTAACATTCTTTTATGCCTTCATCAGCCCATAGTAACTTTAAAGAATCGCCAACATCGCCAGATAAATCAAATTCTTCCATCTGAGCAGCTGTTTTAACAACTTTCTTACCATCCTCTTCACAACTATCATTGCTATAGGAAATGTCTAAGGCTTCCATTGCTTTGACAATGGCTACCATAGATTGAACGGTATTTGTGTAAACGACCGGTTTAAAATTGACCCGTTCTTGTTCTGAAAATCCATCTTGATGCAAAATTTTCATCTGTTTGGCAATTGTACTTTTACCAGACTCTCCTGCTCCTAACAATAGGAGTTTAACTTGTTTTTTGGCCATTTCTGCATCTTTCTTGATTTGCTTATCGATTTGATTTGAAGTGGACTTGGCTACTTTATCATCTGGTTTCGACGCAGCACAACCCATAGTGAGAAATTACTTCTGTTCTTAAACACAATAATTCAAAGTTATTGAATTTAGTCGTAACAAATCTTAAACCATAACTTGTTTTTAAAATCTACAGTTATAAATTATTAATTGAATCAAATTTCAATAAAAAATTTTCAGGTTTTTTTCTCTACGTCCGATAAAAGCGATATGAAATTTTTTCATTATTTTTTATGAGTCATTGCATATTTTCAATAAATAGCTGATTTTATCATTTACAAAAAACGACCTTAATTTCTTAAAAACTTATTTCTTATAAACACTTGATATTTAAAAATGTGTGCAAGAATCTTTTACAAAGAATTCTAATCTTTCTAATTTCAGCTTCATCTACTTTTGAAAGAACTACATTGCTAACTCAAAATGAGTATAACATATTATGAGCACCGCCCAAGCTCATACGTCACAGTCGCAAACGTATTGGTACGTTGCATGCTGTGTAAGAGCTGAATTGCACACACTCAGCCTATACATCATTGCTATGAACGTGGAAAGAGTTGTGGTATGTTTCCACTGCGCGTCATGCAAGGCTTACGTCACTTCCCGCAAAGCCAGTAACTTCCTGAACATTGGGCACCTTTTACTGAAAATAGTTGTATCAAAATAGAATTAACCCTCCGGAATGATTCGATTAATAATGACTTTGTTGTCAGTTGTTTTTAGGATATTGAATGGAATTTACAAATACTTTTTGGATATTTTGTTCAAAACGTTTGTAGTTCCCTGTTAGCTAGAAAAACAGTAACTTTTGCCTGGTTGAAATTTAATGCAATAGCTTTTTATAATGTTTTTCTTACTTTTTTGTACGTATTAAGGTAAAAGGTTTTATTCATATAATACAGTACAATAATTGCTGTTGAAGATTTTTGTGCAATTTTCTTCATGAAATTTTTTGCAATTTTAATATTGTTTGAACAAGTTTTTCTAGAATACGCCTGAACAACATAGGCTACTGTCAGCAATGCGTTCCACAAAAGATCAACAATTGGATTAAAAACCTGTACAACATTTGTAAACAGCAAAATTATGAGACCCATACAATTTTTAAAACGTTTTTTTTTCAGTATTAAAAACAGAAACAAGGTTTCAGAAAATTTGCCGTTATAGCAACGATGGGCCAATTTTTTAATCCAAAATAAATTGAAATCACTAACACAAGCTTTTGTTACAAGTTATTTGTGACAACTACACAAAAATTTTATTTCATAATTAAAAGGAATTTCTATTTTAACTGTTTTTTTCTATTTTTTGTGCAACTGCCCAACAAATGCGAAACAAAAAATGTTGTATTTCAATTTCATTGTATCATAAATGGCAAAGAGTTTTTTAGTCTCCAGAATAAATAGATTTGCATAAAATGGTGGCAAAGCGCATGACAATTTTACTTCTAATTTACAGACAAAAGACTTGAGACTTAGGGCTCATTTCCACTACGAGCGGGGAATGGAATATTTTTTGTTTCTTTTACTAATTTTTTTTACTTCGCTTAGCGCATAAGCGTGGAAAGAAGTAAAAAAAGTCAATAAATCAAACAAGGAATGGTCCATTCCACAGTCGTAGTGGAAACGGATCTTTATTGTCAAAACAAATTCTAACACAAACTTTAGAGCAGGGGAACGAAACTGTTCGCTGTCGGGGGCCACTTTGTCAGTTCCAGCTGACTAAGCGGGCCGCATGAGTTTTTAGTTATACTGTAAAACTTTTTTTCTTTAATTAAAAAAACAAAGAGCGCCCTTATTGGTTATGTTAAAAGTGATAAGGCATGACATAGAATAAACCAACCTTAATAAAAACTTCAGCACATCCAATTTCCGGTTTAAAGTTTGATTTTTATTAGAAATAAAAGCGCTTAAAAAAGCAGAAGCCAGTCAACAAAGGATTTGTAACACTAAATTATAGACCTTTTAGAAACAAAACAAGAAATTGTTCAAAATAGTAATGAACCACAAACAAAAAGACTATAAACCCAGTTTGGAACCTAAAACCGCCACCCTACCAAGAATCTGGTTTGGGTTTGCTTAAAATTTCCTTAAACAAATGCAAGAAATCAAAATTACAAACACATAGACAAAATAGTCAAAAAAATCAATGCGAACCAACAATACAGCTAAAGTTATGTAACGCGGCATTGAAGCATGAAATAAAGATTAACAGAATAACGAATAACAATCTTTACTATTAATTAATTTAAAGTCAAATGAATTCAGATGAAGACCGATTATAATTTTGCCCACAAATTTTCTCAACTGTCTTTACTTAAAACTGTACTTAAAATAGAAACCCTTTACTTTTAATAAACTTTAGTCAGCAGAAGCACTTTTTTAAATGGGAACCGTTTCGTTTTAGTATTTAGAAAACCTATTAATGTCATACTGGATAACTAATGAACTCTAAAACAAAGACAACTAAGTGTAGCTTCGATCTGTGTTTTCAAACAAGATTGAACAACCTTGCTTTTTCTGATTAAACATATTATGTAATATGTAGAATTTTGCATAATATTAGCATTCAAGCGCAACAACTTCATTCAGTCGATCAAAACTGATCTTGATTTATCTGATTTTCAGTGTTTTGCTTTCTTTTTTTAAAAAAAATCTTTTATATTACCTTTAGCACGATTGTTTTCTTTTGCGCCGAAAGTCAATTTTCTGTGGTCAAAGCAGCGTTTTATGGGTGCATTTTATAACTTTAAAACCGGTTTGCCAAAATCGCGCAAAAATTTAGGAAGGGGCTTGATTTTGCCAAACTGATTCACGGGCCGCATGCTCTTCACCTTTGCTCTAAAGACTAAACAACGATGCGAAGGAAGCAAAAATTTTCGCTGTTCCTTGGCGCTACTTATTTTAAAGATATTCGTATAAAGTTGTAATTATTAAAATTTACCATACAAAGTGGGGAATCTGCGGCCTCCATGAGTTTTTTGTGTTGTTTCCAATAACAATTGAATTATATGTCAATGACTACTGGCTGATAAGAGAAAGCCTTTTTTTAGAGATCACTTTATATTAAGGACGAAAATTGAGAAACCCGAGTCAGATCCAAAGTGATGACTTTTTTTAGAAATCACTACTTTTTGGCGACGAGAATCAAGAAAACCGAGACGAATTCAAAGTGATTACCAATTTTCTTAGGCATTTTAACTTTTGCGGCCTCCTTTCTTCAAAACTTTAAACTATGGCCTCCAATAACAAAAAGGTTTCCCACTCTTTTATATTCTCTTCGGCTAGATTAACATCAAAGTTTTAAAACCAGGAAGATTAAAATTTTTTTGCCAGAGAATAAAGTACTATTAAACAACAAACTATAGGCTACCAATAATAAACGGTTTGGTTCCCTTTTTTAACCAAGTAGAAATATTCTGAGGTTTATTTTTAGTCCTGCTTAAACCAAAAGAAGATTCTGGAAAAAAGTCATCGCTTCAAATTGTATATGGCAAAGCGCACTTTTTACTGTCGGAGGCACTGCTAGCAATCTGGTTTGATAAGTTGACCTTTCTTTTTCTCTTTTTACTTGGTTCAGCGGACATTCTTGCACTATTATTACGGTTGCACTTGTCTGCTGTAAACCAATGGCTATTGGCGTAGTCATATGTTTACTGTGATTTTAGACAGAAACAGAAACCTAAACAGTGTAACACGCAAAACCTAGCATTATCGTTACATTTCAAGGCAGCAAGCTTCTAAAAGGCAGTAATTTCAAAAACATTGAGAAAAGATGGCAGGCATCCCAGTTTTCCCGAGCAGAATAAACTCTGCTGAAAAAAGAAATTTTTGATTTGCATAATCAGGTTTACCATGCGTCCCGATTTTTATGGTTTTGTCTCGCAAGAAATCAAATACAGATTCCATGTGCAGACCCCTTTTTTGTTTTTTTCAGAGATCGCTAGTTTTCAAAAACGAAAATCAAGAAATCTGAGACAGATTCAAAATGAAGACCTTTTTTTTAGAGTTTTAAAATGAAATCTTCTTATTTGGGACGAAAATCATGAAATCCGAGAATGATTCGAAGTGAAGACTTTTTTTGAGAGAACACTACTTTTTAAGGACGAATTTTTTTCTGTTAACGAGCGCCCCGGTTTGCCCGTATGAAAATATGGTATGCCTTGGCTCTGGCGCCCTCTATTGAATTGTGTTAACAAAATCTTAATAACTTAAAACAGAAAAAAGTTTTTTTGATTCATATTTTCTCTGTTAAAAATAAAAATTAAAAACCGGGAGTTTCTGAATTACGGCCGACTGTCTACTTTCTGAAAGAAAAATATTTAAGCAGTTATAATGAGGCCTTTTTTGTTTTTCAATTTGCTTATTAGAGGTAGTATAACTTGCAGTTGCGCATTTATAACATGTGGCCGTTAGTGATAATCCATATCATTTTAAAAAGTAGTTTAGTGTCTCTTATGTTCGTCCAACGGTTTTTTTATGTTTTAAAATATACGTTCTGTGTGTCAGGATTTCATTCAATCAGAAAAAAATCGACAAAAATCGAAACGAAAAAATAATAAAAACATTGCGTTGGTAAAATCAATTGTTCTCTCGGGTTTCATATTGGCCATTATAAAAAAAACAAACCACGGCATTACATAGGAACTGCTGTAATATGACCAAAAGCGGTATTAGCTAAAAAATTGCCCCTTTGTGCCGGCTTCAAATTTTTTTAGAGCTCCTTACTCGCCAATGAAACTTTGATAGGCCTAATTTTATGTGAGTTTATTTTCCATGAAAATTTTTGTTGTAGGCTACTACTATCTGTTAGATATTTAAGTGAAGACCAAAAACATGATCATATTGACTGGAAGAGTTAGAGGTATTAGAACAGGCTAAGAATTTGCTATGGAATAGAAAACAAACAATCCAAACGATTCTTAGTGCTTCCAATACAAAACTTCAACTTGTGGAAAGAGTTGGCAGAATGATTCAAAAGCAAATTTTTGTCAAGCAGAACGGAAGTTGTGTATAATATTGTGATAAATTTTGTTTCGTAAAGATCGCCAGTTTGTTTGTGGTTGCTTTTTCCACTTGTGAGCTAGTCCAGTAAACCGCTTGCGTTCTTAGGCTGTTGACATAAAGGAAGATGATGAAACGGTTTGCCAAAGAAGTCATTCGTTTATAAACAATATTAAAGGAAACGTGTAGAGATATAAACATCATAAAATTATTAGCAAAGTTTGTTTTGAAGTATTATATAAAACTCTTTAAATCAAACCGAAAATTTGCCGAGGAAAATAAAAGAAAACGAAAGCCGTGGTCAGTAAGGAGAAATGAAAAAATAACCAAAGTAAATGTTATGTTATGCTCTCACGGGTAATAGCCATTTTTATCTATCATTGATTGACCAATAACACTTTTTCAATAATAATTTACGGGCGAAATTTTTAGTCATTTTTTTAAATAACGTGAAATGCGTTTCTTCGTAGCCATACCATTCATCTTAGACAGCAAACAATTGAGTCGCTTATTTATATTTTTCTATTGTCACAAGGGTTTCAAGTGTTTAGGATTGTAAACGAAGACGGAAAAAACATAATTTGTAAAAACAAATATTTTTATGTAAAGTCCATAAAGGTTTTCATTGGGTAGAAGTGACGAAGTAAAAATCTTGAAAATGCAACAAGGCTAAAATGTTCGACCTCATAATTTGCTATTTGGCAAAAACTTAACATGTCCTTTCTTGATAACACTACATTTTTGTAGATACTAAAGCTCTATTTTGTCATAGTAGCACCAGGACGGTGACATCTCTAAAATAAAAACCTTTTTCTTTTAGAGATCCTTTTGTTTTAATACACTAAAAAGTGGTTCCTGCTAAAACGATAAACTTTTTGTAAAGATCACATTGTCTTAAAACACTAAACAGTGGCCCCTCTAAAATGAAGACCTTTTTTTTTAGAGATCTCTTTGTTTCGATACACTAAAAAGTGGGTCCCCTACTTTTTTCACAACGGACATTCATTTTTGTAAGGCCATCTAGGATCATCAGTAAAAATGTCTTCGTAATGAGAATTCCTGCTTTTTAATTACAGCTTTGTACATCCAAAACTTTTCAAAGAGACCTGATTTTTTTTTGTAAAGTTTTATCTCCTGGAGGTGAAAAACAAACAGTGTGAGATTTTTCGCCGTCCTGTACACCGCGTTAAAATCAACTCACACTTCAGCAGTTTGAAATGTTTATGTGAGTATAAGATTTTTTCGAATAATGCTGACATATTTGATTCACTCGGAAAGGAAGTTTATTCACTCTGAAAAGAAGAGAATCAGTTCGCTTCAAAAAAGTTGATTTTTTAAACAAGGTAGAAGACGTTTTAGCGCGGCCGTTTGGCCACAACCGTTTGGGCGCCAGCTGATTTGGTGCCATTCTATTTAGCAATGGCCATTTTGGCGCTAAAAGCATTTTAATTATAAATCTTATTGCAAAGTTTCGGCAAAGAAATTGTTTTTTTAACTACATAACAAGTGCAAAAAGCAGCCTTTGTGGAATCAATATTCTTCATTTTTTTATGAACCAAACATTTAAAAATTATTATGAGAAAAAAACGAACGTTTTCGACTTACTTAGGCCCTCATCAGGTTTCTACAACTTTAGCAATAATTTATAAGCCTGTTTTTACTTTTCGATAATAGT
Source organism: Diplosoma virens (assembly GCA_963680785.1). NCBI lineage: Eukaryota > Metazoa > Chordata > Ascidiacea > Aplousobranchia > Didemnidae > Diplosoma > Diplosoma virens. The sequence continues at coordinate 30,214,681 of OY796890.1, read as the reverse complement.
TTTAAAATCTGTTTTGAAAATGTCACGTCATAAATTATCTGAATTTAAATATTCATATTTGCAATTAATTAATTAGTTTAGCGCAGTTGATGATGGAATAAGTTACAATTCCAAAACGTCCTGAATAAACTATGTTTCGAAATATATTGGTTTTACTTTTTATCTGAAATTAGTTAAGCGTTCCAAATTTTATGCTCCTTGATTGTTTTAAAAATTTTTAATAAATTATAAATTTATAAACAAATTTTTTTAATGTTAAAATGCTCGTTTGGCGTCAAATCGGTTTGCGCCCAAATATCCGTGCTAATTGTCAACTGGCGTCCAAATTGCCGCGTCAAATAGTCTGATTCTGTTATAAACATGTGCTCTTGTGAAGTAGAGTCAAAGACGTTTCGCTAATCGCAAAAAACTGTAAAAATCCAAAAAAATGCAGTTTACTTGACCGTTTAACAGCCAATACTTCCATTTAGAAAAGGGTTGTTTAAATTACTGTGCACAGTTGCTACGCCAAAAGATTCTCTTGAGGGGTTCAACTCCTTTGAAGAGAATGATGCTTTAAAGTAAATTAAATGTTTTTTAGTTTGGTGATTTATTTGTTTGCTTTTTTTGTTTCAAAATGGCCGTCTTCAATGTTTTTGAGCCGATAAATGCTTCAGTTCACCAACAATGACATTTTTATTAGTCTTACTAATCTCTACATGCAAAAAGACTGCTTCTAAACCTTGAATAATTTCACTTTTATAAATAAGTTAACTTTTTTACAAGTTACGATTATTACCGAGTTGCTGATGTTACGCTACGCAATGTCAAGGCTGTACCGTTAATGCAAGAAAAGCAATGACTTTCCTTTAGGTATTTGCTGAAGAATATCAAAAGTCTTTCGATGAAGCTATTCTTCTGTTTCAAAAGTTGTTTTCGCTGATGGATGGCTAATTTTGCTGCCAACATTTGCAGAAACTTTGCTAAACACAATCGGTACAAAAAAGTGACTAGGCGAGAAAAAAGTAAACCGAAACGTTTGTGATTTTCGACAAGCATACAAGTAATAAAACCTTGTTACTAGAATTCATTGTGATTTACCAATTTAGATTTTTTTTGCAATATCAGACAGTATATTCTTTCGATTTATTTTATACAGTATATCAGATTCAGTGGTTAAATATTTTTTCAAAATGGGAGTTGGCGAAGCGATTTCGAAAATAATTTCCACATTCCAATGATTCCTAACATGAGAAATACACGAACGTTATTAAAGATTCTCAGAAATATTTTTCTGTATTTATACCGAAAAATACGAAAATTGTAAATAAAATAAATATTTACAGTATAACAGTATCATTTAACCTATGGCTACGAGCCCAAAATCTAGCAAAAATGGCCTAGCATCTTAATTTTTTTCTTGATCCGAGTCCTAAATATTTATTAAAAAAGGTTTGCAGTCTACCTAGATTTTTAACATAATCAGGGTGCTGAAAGGACATTTTGACGGAAACTTTATGTACTAATCAAATGAAAAATTAGTCACAAATTATCAAATCTAGTTAAGTCTTCAATCATTTGCTTAAAGTTAGTTAATTCCTATCTTATCGCTTCTAGGTTTGTAGCGCATGTTCACTTTTCCTTTATACAATAAGTAGGAATTTATTTCGCTACAAAAAACTACTAAAAATACTAAAAAAACATTCCTGCTTAGACATTTGCAAAATAAGCGAACAGTCATTAATCGTTGATGTGAACTATTAAAAAAGAAACAACAAAATGGAAGATGCACAAGCAAGAGATTGACACTTGTTTAGCTGAATACACGTAAATAAACATAAAGCATTTATTGTGCAAGGACTGGAGCTCACAATTATCCTTCTTTTTCCGGGTAGAAAACCAGCAGCAATGTTTGAAAAAAGTTGCTCAAGTTTTCCGTAGCAAATTTGTTTCTCAATAAAATATTTGAAGTTGATCAGCTAAATAGAGATAATTTAACTCACCCAGTTTATTGCTTTTTACTTTGTAAACTACAAAAGGAATATAAAAAAACAAGCCCAAACAAAATCGAAAGAATTGCAAAAAGATATTGAATTTCCGTATTGTCAATTATAGGAAAGAACATGAGACAGAATGTAGCCAAGACAAATAGGATTGGAATGAAAATCGGAACCTGTAAAGAACTTGGTTATAACCCATCGTTGTGAAAAAACTCTATTTCAAAAAACAACATAACAAATGGCTGTGTTTGAACAGTTAGATTTTTCTAAAAAAAAGAACAACGTGATTTTTCTTTAAATAAAATAATAATACACACTACAGGGTGGTTAGAAAGAAACTAGGCATTAAATATTTGTAATAAATTCGTTTTTCATCTTTTCCACATCAAATCTTAGTTGTTTTCTTCTTCACATCAAATCTTAGTTATTTTCTTCTTCACATTAAATCTTAGTTGTTCTTTTTTCACTGATCTGGATCGTTCTAAATCAGCTCGCAGGCTGCATGGGGCCCATGAACCAAAGGTTGCCCACCCTGTTGTAAAACGATTTGTGTGTGGCGCAGGTCACACTCTATTTTATAACCAAAGCTTTTCGTGGACCACAAAACTTCATTCCGGGGGCCGCAGACCGCACATTCCTGCTGTATACGAACGGTTTATAACAGATTTTTGCTCGTAGTTTTAAATCATCTCAAGAAGACTTGTTTTATTCATTACAAATTGGTAACATAGGCGTACGCAAAGGGGGGGTTTCAGGGGTCAAAACCCCCCTTGAAGAATGGTGTTTAGCCATATATATATGGTAATAAATAGACTTCAATAATAAGATTTTGGTTTCTATTGTTTGCCGCACTTTGAAACTTAATTACTGCTTGCGCATCAATTTTTTCTATCGCCTAAATTGCGATTTTTTCTTTTTGCAATTTCTTTTTGCAATTTTTTCTATCGCCTAAAGTTAGCTAATGTACAGTTGCCACTGTGAAGAAAACTTTCAAACTTGTAAAATATTGAAAGTTAAGTATGGGAATGGAAATTACTGCATGGAAACAATAGCTTCAGTTCACAAATTTTTTAATGCTTCACAACATCAAAACATTTTTACACAACTCCATCAACACGATTTCGTCAACAACAAAAACTTCAAATTTGTGCCATCAGATGGGTCGATCGACACGAGAGTGTTAATACTTTTTCAAATTTTCAATTTACCGTTGTAGAAGCTTTGGCAGAAATTTCAGCATGGCCAGACAGAGAGGAACTTCATTACGAGCTTTGCAGTTGCTTTCGACAATTACGCAAAGTGAATTTTGCATTGCTCTCTTAGTTTTAAAAAACGTTTTTGGATACAGTGTTGTTTTGTGCAAAGTTAAGCAAAAAAAGTAGAAAAACTCTTTTGCGGCTGTCAACATAGCACATGATATTGCAAATGAATTGAAGTGTCTTAGAGAAAAAAACGAATATGAATTTCACTAGTTCTATATTTTTGCGCAAAAAAACGGCCAAAGCCGAAGATTTTATTTTGGAAACACCACGCCTTACTTCAAGACAGACCAATCGATGCAATATTGCTGCTGAACAGATGAAGAATATTTTAGAGTAGGGATTTTTATTCGATTTCTTGATAACTTTATTGTCACTCTCGAAGCAAGATTTACAGCCCACAAATCGATTATTGATGAATTTCAGTGTTTAATTTCTTCTGATCCAACTAGTGGATCAACTCCTCAACAAATTAAAAGTATTCAAGTTTTGGGAAAATTTTACGAAAATGATTTAACAAAATTCTTGGGAGAACTAGTGCCTGAACTGATATTATGGTACAGGAAGCTTTTTCGGTTGAACGCAGCAGAAAGACCAACTAATGCGTTGAGCAGCATCAAGGAATGCAGTTCCGATGCTTTTCCGCACATATATTTACATTGATGACCATTTTGTTAACTCTTCCAGTGACAACATGCACTAGTGAACAATTGTTTTCCATATTACGCAGACGAAAAACGTGCTTACGAAACACAAGTGGTACCACTCGAATGAATGGACTTGCATCACTAAAGATTTATAGGAGCCACACGCCTTGCCCTGGTGATGTAATTAACAAATTAAGTGAGAAAACAGGCGTTTGAATATAAGCCTTTAAAAAAACTTTAAATATTTGTTAAGTAATGAGGTTATTTTTTGTTCGTTTGATTTTTCACCTATTGTTCTCATCATTTACACGAGTTGGTTTTATTTTGGAAAGTTTCTTATCATAATTGAATTACCTGCACATGCCTTTTCAATAGTTAGTTTTACGGTTTGGTAAAAAAAAATTCATGCTACTGCAAGACGGTCTTAAAACCAAAACACTTTATTTTTGAATGTAGGCCTAATTTTCGAAGTTTTTGCCCATTACCAGGACCACTTAGAGCAGGGTTTCCCAAACTTTTAGTTGATCGGTACCCTTTGAACACTGCAGCAGGTTTGCATCTACCCCCAAAATGTTGTGACGTTTCTCTAAAACAGGGTGGTCCAACTTCTTCACTCTTGCGGGCCACTTTTCGAAATCGTTCGAGTTTGTGGGCCTCAGCCGGGTAGATATTGTTCCAAATCATGGTGTCCTCTAAAAAAAAAAGGTCTTCACTTTGAATCAGAAAATTTTCCCAATTCATGCCGAAAATCAAGGTGATCTCTAAAAAATGAAAACTCTTCCCTTTTCAGCAGCCACAAATTTTCCCCATTCAAACCCAAAATCACGGTGATCTGTAAAAAAGTCTTCCCTCTTAATTGTCCTGTTTGACGTAATTATAATCGACCGGATTCGAAAATTCTAGACATTTGAGTCCATTATTTCTTCCGGACACGGAATTCAATAAATCCTTAAATAAGGATATTCTCTCTGATAATGTACCTTTTGAGAAACCTAAATGTGCCCCAGTTTGGGAACCCCTAACTTAGAGCAATCGTGTTTTCGGCTCCAAAACCCCCCCCCTTCACAAATTTCTGCGTAAGCCACTGATTGGTAAGTTTGAAAAAAAGTTGTAGATTGATAGTAATTCATTTTAATAGTGAACCACAAAACACTTTAAAGACCAATAAGAAGCCGTGATTGTGAAGAGAATGAGAATCTTTGTTAAACAATGTTTTTATGCCATGCAATAGGTCCTACTCTGTCTTTATTTGTCAATTATGATATACAAATAATTTTACATTATCATATCATGAAGATTTTATCCTCTTTACTAGAAAACATCCGGGTGTTATATTTTGGACAAACATCAAGAGATTTCTCTCTATCATCGTTTGGAGATGCCAAGATATTGCTGTCCGGTTAAAAGTTTTATTTTGTTTTTTTAGCTTACATGTAATGATATGATTAAAATTTACAGCTACTTGCTACAATTACGAAGGAAAGAAAAAGGCCAAATGGTGTTTTTTTAGGACAAAAATGACAGCAGTGAAAGTTGAACTAGAACCATGACGATTCAAGTTGTCATCAAAATGACGTTTTAACCTATGTAACCACATTGCTGATATGACTGCAACTTATTTTGCTTTATCTAAGTAAAAATTTTTATTTAAACGTTTCATTTTAAATTCAAATTTTGTGGTCTATTTTTAATGTACTGCCAATCTGCATTTACATTTAAATTTTGTGATGTAGACCTATTTCGTTTTTGATTTTTTCTTTGTTTATTCCTGTTGAGTTATTTTCGATTTCGGGTGATTCAAATATGGTTATATAGGCTACTGTGTTTTTTGACATTAGCCAACATTGTGTTTTATTTTTTTTAGGTGTCTTCAAAATTAATTTATTTTTTTCTAATTTTCTATTAGCCAAATAATAATTCAAATATTTGGCTCTTTACTCTGCTTCGTAATCGTACCAGGTTGCTGTAAATTTTAATCATATCACTAAGTAGGCCTAAAAGCTAAAAAAACAAAATAAAACTTTCAACCGAATTATTAATCAATTTAATCAAAGAAGAATAAAATAAAACATAATGAGAAACACTGTTTAGTTGCAACGAATTATACTGTCTTGATAGTTAATCAATTAAGAGGAAACGCTGACGCAACGCAAAGCTTAGTGTAATTGTTTCAGTAGCTGATTTTTCATTTTCGACGACACCAACAATTTAATTCTTCAGTCTATTGGCAACCATCTATCACTTTCAGGACTACCGAAGATAAGTCAAAAAATAAGAACAGAAAAAATATAAAAAACTTGACTGTTTCTAAAACATTTGATAAAAAATAAAAATGTAAATATATTAAAAACATTTTACAAAATTTTTAAAGACTTTTAAAACAAAAGTAGCGAAAATAACAATTGCAGGGTCGCCGCGAATGCTATAAAAAAAAGACAATGTCATTCATCACGCTGATAATTACGTACAAGTTTGTTTTTTAGTCAAGAAGAAAATTCTATTCATTGCTAAGTAATAATTTTGCTGCAACAATTTGATTAAAACTTAGTTTAAGCAAAACTTCACTTTTACAAAGAGAAATATTCCGTCAGTACTTAGCCAAATTAATGTGACCGCAAAGAAATTCTACGTGTGGACAATTTGCACCTGATTGATCACCTTTGTTAAGTAATTTGAAACAACGCGCACTCGGAAGTAATCAAACTGCAGTCAATTGATCATAAAAAAACTTCTGTGTAGCTTAATGAAGAAAACCAACTCTCTGTTAAAAGTGCGATCATGCACATTCTTTGTGTGATCTCCGCAAAAACTTTGCTTTTTTTTAAGTAGATTGACAAAAACTTTTGAAAGAATGCAACAATATAGACATTAACGCTAAAATGTGAAGGGAGATTTTTGGCCAAACCCAATTAAACGTTTAATGCAGTGTTTCTACGAGTACACTGCTTAAGGAGGAATTTGAAATCTTTATGGAGGAAAAATTGCCGAAGGAGAAATGGGTAGGAATTTCAGAATCTTTGTGCAATGTAAAGTGAGCCCCCAAAATAATTGCCCGGTCCTTTTGCAGTTGAATCATGGCAGCTGATAAAAGCAATTTCATAAAACCAAATTTGCGATCCAAATTCTGGTTATCCAAGAAGTTCATCATTAAAATTTACTTTGAAATTAAAAAGAAAGACCAAAAAAAGTCTTCATTTTAATTTCAACGTAAATTTTAGTGATGAACTTCCTGGATAGCCGAAATCCGAATCACAAATTTGGTAGAAGACAAAAATATTCTTACTTAATATAACAATAAGAATTCTTCTTGAACTTAAATTTTGGGAAAATGAAGGTGTCTTAGTTGTAAAAGGAAGAAATGCGACAAAAACTTTGAGAAACACTTTGACACAAAGGTTTTAATTTATCCCATAAAGCAGGGCTCGTTCAAAACATTTTATCTTTGTTTTTCAAAAAAATGTTATTATTAGAAACGGTTTAAAAACATAAAAACATAACAAGAATAAAGAGAAAAACTTAACGCTTGCAATATTTTGGTTTTCAGGTACGTTTTAAAATAAAAAAAAATAGCAGGCTCAAAATTCTTTTTTTTTTGTTTTCGGAGCACGCTTTATAAAAATGTTTGTTTCGTTTCAAAACAATTTGAAAACTAAATTGTTTTGCAATTTTTTTCGATGACTTCTTCCGCGTTGGAAAAACGTTTCTGCTTAAAACTGTTACCGAGTGCTACGTATGCGTAGTTGTCAATGAATGGGAAACACTAAGCGGCATGTTGATTTTAAGCGATTAGACTACGCCCATTTGAAATACAGTATACTCGTTTGAAAAATGGTTAGTGTTTTTTCAAGCTAAAAGTTTTTAAAAATTATTATTTTGTGTAGCAAAACTGAACCTTTTTGATTATAACATTATAAAGACGGAAATAAATATACGAATAAAACACATTGTTTTTTCTGACTGTGAAACTCTTTTATTATTCATTCATTCATTCATCATCTTTGTTTATCCTCTAAACTCACAGAACAACCTTGGAGACATTATATTTATGGGGACCATCAAGCGAACTACCCTGACCTATATTCTGTGATGCCAAGATATATATAGTTGTCCGATTAAATTTTTTATTTTGCTTTTTATTTTTATTTAATACAAAACTAAAATTCAAAAGTGTACTTGCTAAGATCGTGGAGCAGAAAAATACCTTAAAATATCTTTTTAAAGACGCCAGTGAATGACAAGAGTAGAATTTAAATCCCGACCATGTCAATCGAATTGCCCATTAATACGACCTGCTATCTATTCGGTAACGATGTTCTCCTTATTTTAAAATTGAAACTTAGAATAACATTAAAAGAAAAAACTTATTTTTTTCTTACGTTGAGAATCACAGAGGGTGCTGAAGTGAAGTGCTTTACGTGGATCATTGCCAGTAAAGGGCTAAAATGACCTTTTTTTGCAGCAACATGGGATATGCGCCCTCCAGTGAAACAAACAATCAAACAAGTTCCGACGATGGATGATGCAATAGACACACCATGATCCCAAGTACCGCATTTCCAAAGCTCTGCAAAAATGTAAGATTAACTTGTGAAACGCGGGTTACACAGAGTAGATTTGAAATTTGAGCCACAGAGGAGATTGAAGACTTTGTGAATCTTTGCTTAAAATTTCTGTTGATAATCTAAACAGTTTTTCAAGTTGTTGTTTTTTGTATTAAAATTTTGGCGCACAATGACAATTGGTTTTTGCAGAGGTTTATGGCTTGCTGAATCACTGTTAATAGTTGCTTATACCAGGAAGAAAAGGTTGAAACGCGTTCCATCCAGGGTAAATTTTGTTTGAAAATTGTTTAGCTTTGAAAAAATTTGAAATTTTAACAATACTCGTATTTTACTTTTGGCTTCTATAGAACGACATAAGGTTTTTCAAAAAAACATTTTTTTATGATTTCTTTCAAGTTCAAGTTTAAACAACATATTTTTACAAAGTTTAAAAAATAAAGGCATATTTATTTTGTTTTATGATTTATTTGTCATACATGTCAGTGTTTAAAATTATCGTGCGAACAAAAGAGAATTAAAAAATCCAGCGTCTTGCACTTCAAGTGTATGAAGTAGTCTTACTTCAGGAGACGCTGAGTTTTTGTTCAGTTCTTTTAAACACAATATAATCTTGTAACTATGACTCGAAAAATTTAAAGAATCACTTCAACTTATTTTAATTTTCATGTATAATTATTTAAAAAAATTTATACAAACTAATAGACTTACAATTTTTAAGTTTAACAGATTTTGTCAAAATATGTTTCAATGCTTTGATAACATACAAGATAATTTACCAATAAACACAACTTGACATTGACTTAGACATGAAGCATTCGATAATTATGCCTTAACATTCTCATTTAACTGAGTTAGTTATAAGACAGCATCATAATAAACTCGGCCACGCAGGCACCAGTCACACTTGGGTCTCATTACGACAACGTTTTTGGATTATCAAAGGTGCCACTGCTGTTTGACACTCTATAGATCAATGCATAAAATATAAGAGAAGCAATGCTTCGGTAGGCAAGCAGTTAATGGCTGATCTTCCAGGTTATAAATTACAAACAGACAAGTCACCATTTTACATGGTAGGCGTTGAATACTTCGGCCCTTTTTTGATTAAGCAAGGAAGAAGCCGGATTAAAAGATATGGGTGCATATTTTCATGCTTAACTACAAAAGCAGTGTACAATGAGGTTGCCAGTGACTAATCTACAGACTGCTTTATAAATGCACTGAAAAAATTTATAGCCAAAAGAGGTCGACCTGATGAAATTTTTAATGATGATGGTACTAACTTTGTAGGCGCTGAACGTGTTTGGCGCGAATCACTTCAAAGTCTACAACATTCAAAATTAAATATTTTTTGCCTTTAATTAGAAATTAAATGGCAATTTAATCCTCCCTATGCAAGTCCCATGGAAGCGAATGATACGCTCAGTGCGCAGAATTTTTTAACGCTTTAATTCAGATGCAGACATTAACCGAAAAAGGTTTAGTCACATTAATGACCGAGGTGGAGGAAATTTTAAATTCCAGACCTTTGATCTCATTGCTGCTCCATGATTCCGAAGAGGAGCTTTTTACCTCCAACCATCTACTACTGCTAAGAGGTAACCCTATTTACTGCCTGGCACACTCGACACAAATAGCTGTTACACGCGCAGGTGTTGGGCTCAAGTACAGTTTCTTGCCAATCTATTCTGGCGATGTTTAGTCAAGGAAGTTCTTCCTAAATCTTTTGCACCGGCAAAAATGGTTCAATCCATTGAGAAATTTTAATGTAGGGGACGTAGTACTATTGATTGAAGATATGCTACATAGGTCAAATTTGGGTAGTGGGATAGTGCTTCAACCTTAACCGATAAGCAAGGCCTTGTGCGAATGGTCCAGGTTAAAGCGCACTATTCCGTATTAACTAGACCTGTTACCGAATTGTGCTTTATTGAAAAAATTGCTAAAAGTAATTAACAGCGAGGTATTTGCGGTATTTCCGTTTACGAAGATTACGTTGTTAAATTTATTAAACGTATACTTGTGTGATTCAGGTGTTTTTTTGAAGATATTTCTGTTCATTCTAATTTCAATTTCTAATTCGTTTTGTTAGTTTGAAGCATATTTATGTTAAATTTATTTTATTTGTGTACTACTGTTACCGGCAAGTTGACGGCGCTTTCGGAATGTTTAAAGTATTGATGAAACATTTTGGCGAAGAATGTAGCGTCGCCCAGACGTGAAACCACGGTATCATTGCGCTTCGATCAAAGTATGCGCGGAGTGCCTTTATTAAGATTGTTGCGCTGCTGCTGTGTGCCTTTTGGCAAGCTAAAAATGTACCGTAATTATTTAATAGATAGTAATTGATTGGTCATTCTGCTTGGAAAGCAATGTAATGGAGAGCCTTTTTGGTACTGTATAATTTGCTGAAGTGTTTCGGTGCCAAGCAATTTTTCGTTTTAATTTATTGTTGAAACTATAATCGTTGTATCTAATTGTTGAACCTAATTGCTGAACCTAATTGCTGGAACTAATCTAGTGCAGCCTACGTAATTGTAAGAATAATATTTTTTTCCAAGTAGCATTTCAGCCGTACCGGAATCCACAACACCAAACCTATTCAATATTCTTCAAAAATTTCACTCAGAGAATTTACTGTCGCCCACTAACTTTTAAAAATCAGACAAAGGTTTGAGCTACAATTCCATCTGCCGAGAGCTTATAATCCATACCCGAGCTGCTTTTTAGACTTGGTTAAGTTAATTCTTTTCTGGCTACTTTCGCCTAAAAAAAAAAATAAATATTGAATCGGCTTTAGTTATTTTCAAAAAACTGTTAATAAACTGAAATAGGCGGCGTGGTCGAGTGATTAAAGCGCCGGACTCGTGACCAACACGATCTCGGTTCAAAATCCACTCGCGTCATTCTGTTGTGTTCTTGAGAAAGACACTTTACGGCACTTTCCCCTGCTTGGTAGTCTTGGCAAGCAGTTCTAAATTACAGTCATATCTCTATTAAATTACAAGCGGACAGCAATATCTTGGCATCTCCGAAAGCAGGTCGGGGTAATTGCCTACCTTATGTATTAGCGCCTCCGTTGCTTTCCTGCGAGTCAGGAGGATAAATATAGAGATAAAATAAATAAAAATAAATAAACAAATATAGCCATAGCACAAAATTAAACATCTTTAAACAGATAACAGACCTAGTGCTAATCGAGCCATCCCTGCGACAATTATGGTGACGAGACTGATCATTTTCCCAAATCCTAGTACATTCATCAACTTGGTTGTCACTTTTAACACTTTTGCAGTTGACGTAGATGATGCTGAGAATCAAAAACGCAGCCACGAGTTTCATCGCAGCATCAGAAGGGTCATCACAACCACCTGAAAGTAACAATGTTCATAAAGTACAAGATCAAGAAGTTATCAATTAATTAATGAAGTAGAAGCCATAACGAATATTCAAAATAGAATTAAACATATAACTAGTGAAAACGCAACTACTATAAATAGTGTTACAGGAAGTTCCTCGCGGTCTGAATCTCTGTGTGGCTGTCTCGGAAATTTACGCGTCCTTGTTTTGATTCTATTTAATTTTGTGTGAATGAAATATAAAAACGATGCGAAATATGATGGACTAAATAAGACGGACGAACTAAGACGGACGAACTAAGACGGACGGTTTTCTATAATAAACGTAAAACACTGACAACTAATGCGTAAAAAAACACTTATAAACACTCACCAACTATAGATTGTCACGGAGAGCAGACCGACAAAAATCAACAGTTTAGAACAGTATATACCCAAACAGCGTCTCAAACAGTTCAAAAGCTCTAACGATATTCAACAGTATTTCCAACAGCAATTCGATTACCGTCACTCAAATGCTGAAAAGCTAACTGGCTAGTCTTTTTACAATTTATAGCCCTCGTGGAGAAAAACGCAGCTCAAGGTATCAGAAAATAAGCAAGCGAGCGTCTTGAAACAATGAAGCGGGTCAAATGAATGTCAAAACAAAAATAAAGTTGTTGTTGATTTTCGCTTAAATAACCGCTATCAATTTTTGCTTCAAGCAAGCGCTGCTTTGGTTTCTTTGATTGTAAATTTTGTTAATAGTGATAGCCGCCGTTGTTCCGTAGTGAAAGAGATTGAGGTTCTCTGCGTGACGTCTTCGCATTAAACTCGTCTTGCCGAAACCGAAGTCGAAACAGAGAGAGAGAACGCGTTGATGGTGGATTAAGCTACTTTGAAAGTTGTTTTGAGTAGAACTGAAAGTTGATATTTTATGATAATTTCAGTGGTCGATAAATTAATAACTTGAAGAACGTGGCCTTGAAAAAATATTTCGGTATGTAGAATGTTTTTATAGACGTTTTTTAATTGTCAGTAAATAATTAGTGTTTTAATTGGTTAATTGATTTGGTTTGTTGTTATTTACAAAATTTGAATGATTGTCGTGTTCATTTTAATAAGCGTATTTTATTTCAATTCTATTAGTACTTGAATGCACGTAATTTGTTGCAGATAAACCGCATTAACACCTGAATTACATCGGTTCTAATGAAAAGAAAGGTGTAAAGTGTGTAAATCGCGCGTTGTTGAAAGAAAATCTAACAATTATCAACCACGACCTATCTCCTTATGTTCTTTACTTGGGTGTTCAAGGCCATCCAGTCGAAGTAACTAACAAAAGTAAATTAAAGGCAGAAACAAACCCGGGTTAAAAACTTAAACGATACTTGCCGTAACAACTAGTGTCTTAAAAAATCTGAAATTAGCCAACTGCACAACAATAATAGTTTAGAGGGAAAGTTTTGGCGTCAATTGCGTCGGATTTAAGGTGGAAATTTAAGGTGGGTGGAATGGAAAGAATTTTTATAATTTCATACATTTTCCATATTAGCTCATTTTAATGTTGTTTTTATACTAAGTGCAGTCGATAAACTAGCCTTTGATAAGACACACAAAATGGTAAAAACAAGTAGTCGCCAAAGGTATATGTCAGTGGTTCTCAAGCATCTTTGCACCTGTGGCACACTATGGGATTTTTGAAAATTTGCAGCACACTTGGATCAGAGTCCAGGTTTTCATCCTTAAATTATAGTTTTCTCTAAAAAAAAGGTTGTGGAACAAAGGACTAATGTTTTAAAAAGTTTGGCACACACAAGTTGAAAACCATTGGTCTATTCCAATGTATTGGTTAGGAACAAACAATGGAAGTTACAACCAGATTAGTGATACAGCGGGCACCGCTTATTGGATCTAGCCGCTTATTGGCGCTAAATCCCGCGGAGGACAATATAGACTTAGAAAAACACTTGTTGAAATTTACACGGTATGAAATTCAGTGTTTTTTAATATAATGCAAAGTATGGAAAATATATGGAATATGGAATGGAAGAATTTCAGTATGGAATGGAATGGAAAATTTTTAAGTGTGGAATGGAATGGAAAATTCTGAAGGATATGAAATATGGAAGATTTCCAATCCATTCCATTTCATAGCATGTCCTGCCCGCGGCAGCATATCGACAAAAAATGATACTAAGTTCTCCTGTTAGTTGATGTCGCAACCTTTTGTACAAATCCGCAAGCTTTTCGGGAAACAAGCAAAAGAAACTGTTTTTCTCAATTTTTTTTATTGTTGTAATTTCACAACCTCGCTCAACGAAAACGCTCTTTTAAAAATATCTAAATTTTGTTGTTTGTAAGGTATTAGCAAATTTTCGACTGCTTGCACGAACGGAATATAGTCCAAAAGATTATAATAAGTCAACATGTCGCAAAAATTCTGCCGACCCGTTTCTAATCATGTTCTTTGAACAAGACTATAATCTTCTGTTGTCATATAACTTTTCATGAAAGTGGAGTAGACGGCTTCGTGATCCGGCAAACCGCTTTGTAACTGTTCCAGGTTGTTCACAAATTCGCAGAGAAAATAATATTTTTCCAGCTTGCCTCCGTACACAATCCAGAACTTTTTGTATGAAAAACCGGGTGCATATATGGGAATGCTTGATGTCTAGAAACCGCAACGTCGATGTTTTGATGCAGAGGTACTTGTTTGCTTTTTTATCAATAATAACAAAATCAATTTGCTCCAGCAGATGTTTAATCAAAATCGGCTTGACTAGATTAAGTTTGTAAGACGAAAAATTAAAACCCAGCGCTATCAGCTCCTTGCAATAAGAATCTAATTATTTTGGTGAATTTTCTTTTCTTACATTTTCGCTGCTTTCTAACGCTTCAAAATTATGTTGATATTTTTCTTTGAGAAGTTGATAAGCAGAAAGCGATATTGCTTCCAAATAGTTGATCAAATTTTAAACCAATTCTTTTTCGTCACCCGATGTAATAAAACACTTTCCTTCTTCGAAACGGGGGACATTTGATGCGATTCCCACACTCATTGGAGCATGGCTGGCTGCAAAGACAAGTTTTGGGCCGTTTTTTGGTAGCTTTTCACGAGCCAAATAAGCTTTGAAATCGTAGCATGCGTGGTATGGGTAAAAGCGATCTTACTTGATCTTGCGTGTAAAACACATATACCAATCTGCTCCATGCTTCTCAAAGATTGTGTAAGGGTTACGATGAATGCCTCCTGGGGAAACTTTCACGAACAGTGGTTGTGAACGTTTTGGTGAGACGGTAGTAATTACAGTTTTGATACCATAATTTATTGCAATGAACACATTGATAGACGTGACAATATTTTTCAAAATCGGTAATTAAACTTAAATGATTTTCGTATACGTTCAGTTTCATTGTTTGAGAATACAATTGGCGGCTGCGTTGAATCAATTTTGCTTTGTTTTCTTTTAATTCATATGCAACAATATTAATATGGTAAAAATTTTCGAGACCTAAAAAATCAATTAAGTTAATTCCTGCAAATTTGTTAATTTCAAAATCCGCAATAATAGTGAAATAATTCTTTTGCAGCACGATTACAGTGGCGCCGGTCAGAGCCGCGGAAAACAGCCAGACACTTGAAAAAGCAAAGATTGGTTTCTGCAGAAACGTTCGCCATTCCGTGGTTGTTCGTAATAAAAGCAGGAAATTCGATAGCTCATCCTAATGGCACGTCTTGCAAGTGATTGACGTAGAAAGTGATGTGCAATATCTGAACTATCTTCCATTGGTATGTGGTTGCATTATGTTGTTTATAAAATTCTCTTTAGCAATAGAGTTCAAAAAATCGAGCAAGTCTTATCTATTACCAATCAACAAAGCGGTTTGTAACATCAAGTAGTTATTACAGGAAGCATAAAAATACCTTAATTCTTCAGTTTCGATGTTTTTTAAAATATATGCCAAACTGTAAATAATTTTAGACCAATTTTTTTTCTATTTCAGAATGGTTTCGACAATTTTGTGAATTAAATCCTTCAAATCTTTATTGTAGTAGAAATTAAATATGCTGTACATTTTCTTTTTTTTGTAAAATTTTGAATACTTGACCAATATTTTTCCATAGATTTTTTAAAATTAGAGTCTGATTCTTCAATTTTCTCTTCTTGCATAATTTCGCTGGTAAAAAATCGATTTAAACACAAAAAGAATTGTATGCATAATTGCATACAATTCTTCTTGCTCATTGTTCATATGCTTTCAGCATGTCATCAACCATATCAGCATATTGTTTATGATGGTGATTTCCCAAGAAGTTAGCAACAACTGATTTCAAAACATTCCAAGCAGCCAGTTCTACCGGATTGAGTCGTGGATCAAACTCTTCATTCAGCATCAGTTTTCTAATTTCAGGACCCACGAAAATTCCAGCTTTTAATTTTGCATCACTTTTATGAGCTCCAAAGAAATCTTTTAGAAATTTGAAGCCATCGCCTTCCTGGTCCATCGCTTTTACAAAATTTTTCATTAAGCCAAGTTTGATATGAAGAGGCGGTAAAAAGACATTTGCAGAGCTAACCAAAGGCTGGTGATGAACATTATGTCTTCCGATTTGGGGGCTTTGTTGAGTAGGCCATACTTTAACTGCATAGTGACTGCTGTCTTCCAGACTGTTCCAAAGACATAAAAAGCACATATGTTTTGTGTACCCTAACTGCAATTCAAGGAGGAGAGAAAGAACTTTTAGATCACTACAAATTTTTCAGTTATACTTGGGATATTCCAAGATATCAAGTAGAATCTTCATTGTATCATAGATTTCTTTTCTGTGAATGCTGTAGCCCAAGGGGAATGTTGGTTTGGTGTTACCATTGTGCAACAACACGGCTTTAAGTGTTGCTGGAGTCGATGAACAACCTCCAGTGAGTAGGATTATGTTCACACCCCAGTTCAGTCATCAACCCTTCAATATCCTTGCAATACCATATATTTTCTGCACTTGCATAATAACGAGCAAGGCTTTGTGTATCAAATTTTTTAAAATTTGCTAAAGTTTTTGAAATTTTTGGAGAAATTAGTAAATAGTTCTTGAAATTTAGTTTTTTAAATTCTTGTAGAATTGATTTTATCTTATACTTTTTTCGGTGCCTGTTATGAAAGGCTCTCACCGATAACGCAATCTCGGTGTCTACTAAAAGATAAAATTCTTAATCTTCTTGCTGGATCTGACCTTCGAACCAGCGACAGCAAAAATATAGTCTAGCTAAATCACAGCTCAGAGTACCACAATATCTTCTTTATTAATAAAATGTGCTCCAATCCACTTAGGAGCCCACAATAGTATACAATCAAAGCAGCAGGTTAAAGCTCAATAGCTTAAAGGTAGGGTCCACCTAAAATCTAAAATTTTTTCATAAATGGAGTAGAATTTTTTTAATCCATTGGTTTTGGTTTGATGTAAATCCGATTCCCCGTTGCCCCAATATTTCAAAAAAACTAAAGTTAAAATGAGCGGTTTTGATTGGTCCTCAGTTTTATGACGTCAATGGCTGGTAAGTTGTGTAAAGACTGCATAAGCACAGTACATGTTATAATTTTATTCTGGTTGATAAGTTTATTCTAATTCAAGTTATGGTTATTTCTTGTATGGCTCCCGGTTGTTCTAATAGAGGAAAACAAAATGATATTAGTTTTCACCGATTACCAATAAAAGATTCCACTACGCTACAGAAATGGCTGAACAACATGAAGCTAAAAAATCCACCAAATTTGAAATATAGCCGGTTATGTAGCAAGCATTTTACTGAAGATTGTTATGAACGAGACCTGAAATCGGAATTGCTAGGAATAAAAAACAAGTTAAATTAAAAAAAGATGCAGTTCCAACATTGTTTGATTTTACCTCGTATAACATGTTAACTGGTAAAAAATTTAAGAAGACAAAACAAAATAATCCAAAAATGTCAGGAACATCAAAGGCAAGACAAATGAGGATAAAACAAAGAGAACAAAAGAAGTTTAAGCAAAAGGTGAGCAGCAACTTTTAGTGTTTTTAATTTGACTGGTAAAATTTTAAAAAATCTTTGGTGTTTCTTGCTCACAATTTTAATACACTTTCATATACATAACTTATATGAATGTTGTCAGTCTAATTGGTTATTGATTTATGTAAACTTGAAATTGATAATCTTATATTTAATTCTTATCTGTTTTCAAACTTACAACCACTTCTTAAGTAAAACATTCTTATTTTGCAAAAGATTTAAAAACTAAAATCAAAACTTGTAATTTTTGGCCCCAAAACAGAAAATGGCATGCCAAGTGATATAAGAATCCTGTTTACTTAAGATTTAACAATTAATTAAAATTTCTTTTTATTCTACATAATAATTAAGATCGAGCAAAATTATTGAAAATGTTTCTTAAAAAAATAAATGTCAAAAATTCACAAATTATCCAATTATATATTTCATGGTTTACTTTTTTTTGCTATTGTTGTTTGATTGTTTGTTTATTTGTTATTTGGATTTTTTCTAGTTTCTGACTTTTTTTAATTTGTTTTAGTTTTAATATTAACATTATTAATTTGTATGCGCCAATTGAGCAAACATGGGGTCTCTTGAATAAGTCACCATAAGCAATTTTTTCAGTGAAACTAACCCAGAATCTCCCTTTCTGCACCAGAATGGAATAAAGAAAAAACTAAGAGAAAAAGAATCTCTCAAGAACTGATAGGAATTGCAAGGGGATCTGGGTTAGTTGCACCAAAAAAATTGCTCATGGTGACTTGTTCAAGTGACCCCATAAAAGACCATTTTTGACTATTTTGCTGTCTCCTGGCACACTTGCCAACGTTTGTAATTTTTTATAGGTAAAAAAGGAATGTCCATGATAGAAATTGCTAATTTGTGTTATTCATTAAGTTTAGTTGCTTTTTTTTACTATAGTTTATATCAGTATTATATTAACATTTACTTTTGTGAAATTCTTATATGCCATATTGTTTTGTATTTTTTTGTAAGAATTTTATTGTAAATTTGCTTATCCAAACTATTACCAGTCTTTCATGCTAGCTGCAGCAAATTGTTTGTTTAGATTAGAAGGAATTAATCGTATTATGAATCGTATCCGAACCTATTTTTTTAAAGGTGTTTGTGATCAAATAAATTTAAGATTATCGCCCCTTGTTGCAATTTAAATTTTTGATTTTTAGAAATTCAAGACATACACGTGCCTGCTTTGGCAAAGCAAGCAATAGCTCGCAAAGAGAAACCATCCAAGGTTGAAGCCGTGAAGCTGCACATATCACGTTTCCGGACTTGATGTTTTTATATATATACATGTATAAAAGTTTTAAGTTTAGAATCAAGCTTAGAACCCGGCCTGTTTGTCAGCTCTGTTAATATTTTCATTGATTATACTGTATAAAATGCGATTTTTTTACTCGCCCGTCTTGTTTAAGTGCGTAATTGTGCAATTGTATTTTATGTATGTCGGTGGCAAGTTCTCGATCTTGTGTCAGACATATTCATTCGTGCCTAGTTCTCTATTCAGGGTCAATGTGAATATCAGATGATTATAACTTACTAACATGCGTCCCTCGTGGTAATGACTGTACTCGTCTCATTGATAAATCGCATACCTGATGAGCCCCCCAAAGGGCGAAACAGGGCCGAAACAAGGCTACTTGTTTTGACTGCCAAACAAAAAAAGTGTGGCCTAGTGTTTTTCCCACGAATACAACAGCTTGACCAGCCTAGGAGTTGAAACAGACAGCCGTCTAACCAGCACTTCTATTCAAGCCACGCCTCTGACAAAACAAAATCTAATAGCTGATCTGATACAAAAGAATAGCAAGCAATGATGTTGAACAATCGAAAATTTATTCCATATACAATGCATTTACAATATACAATACAATTTATTTACTCTATCTAAAAGACCGGCGGCACATTGGCTTCATGAAAACCTTCGTACCTTCCATCTTCTTCTGGAAACCGTGCTCTTATGGCAGTTACTGCACAAGCAGGTACTACTCGACGATTATTTCTGCCCAATTTTCCGTATATCCAGTATATGTAACTTTTGTAAGCAGCAAATCTATACATTCTGCAATAAAATGTTATTTGATTAAAGTACGGTTAAAGTGTAATAAAAGTATAAATAATACTTTACAACGGGTTATTTTTTCAACGTTTTTCCAAAAAAATTTAAATTTTATAAAGTAAGAAATACCGGTATGTCATAACACGTACAGAAGTAGAAAATTTCTTTAACAAGCAAATAATTGCACTATAGACAGAGTTACCATCTGCCCAGTATTCAGAATTATTTTTAGGTATAGGCTACTGTTCGCAATAACTAATTTGTCGACGTTTTGTTGCAGGAAAGGTTTATCTTTTAAAAAAAAGTAATAGCGTGACAATTTAAAAAAAATGGTGACAAATACCAACTAAGCATACAAATCAAAAATAAGTAAAGTATATCCATGTTTTCTAAGACAATGCCCTTAAAATTAGCACGCAATAGTAACCCTGACTGTACAACAAAAGCAAATTTAAAAGATTTTTTCAAGATAATACCATTTCAGTTTTTGGTTATAAATTAAAAAGTTGAGAGACAATAGCTGCTATGCCTACAGCTTTTTTTTGCGCCAATTAATTCAAAATATCTTTACATTAACAGCAAACACTATTTAGTAAAAATGATTCAGTGAATTTATGTAGCTTAGGTTACCTGTTACTGATTTGTTGCTCCAAATTTTCACCAATAATCTGCTTTACTGAACACATCAACACCTCCAACACCTCAGTGTCCAGACATAGCTTGTTGAAGCTAGGTGTGCTGGTGATGCATTTTTCATTAATTAATTTTTGTTGAATTATTTGAACTCCTCTGCAGCATTTATTTTCAATTAATGATGGCATAATAATACAATGCTCGCAGGAACAATGAAAATATTCTTCATTTGATTTTGAACAATTATTTGAGATTTTATCAAGCTGTTGTTCTTGGTCTATTTCATTAAATTCTTTCGTAGGTTCGTATAAAAATCCTTTCCTACCAGTGCTTTCCATTTTTTTTTCTTTTTACTAACTTTAGAACTGTACTTTTGCTAGTTGCAAGCAGATGCAGCTGTAGTATTTACTTCTAACAATGCTAGTCTCAGTTGTTTTGCCAGCCAATAACGTCATCACTCATGTGCGCCACCAATGGCGATTTTTTCTTTTGGGGATAACTAAAATAACAGAGACCTTTGAGTAAAAATTTTTTCAGGGTTGATTTTTAACCACTTAAAGAATATTTTAAGCTCAACTTGTATTTTGACTGGACTTCCCTTTTAATTCTTTACAATCACGTAGACAAACAAAGGCTTGCGACCAAAAAACTATGAATTTACCGGTACACAGTTAACAATTTTCCAATTCTAAGTTACCACAACGAATCATCGAATCATAATAATGCTTCCGAGCGATCCTTATTTATATTACTCGGTCGTAAGTATCTCGAATGTTCTGAAATTATCCAAATAAAAAACAACAACTATTACGTCATAGTCAAAACAGGTCAAGCGGATAGTTCTGGAAGTTACTTCAAGATTCAAGATACTAAGCAGTGTTGCCATTTTTTTTTATAACTAAATGTAAAATATTTAAATTACTTATAAAACCGTTATTTCTTAGGCTATTTGAGCCGGACCAAAGCGAAATCAAAGAGATTTTTTATGAGATTGTGAATATACATAGTGTGGGCGATTTTTAGGAACGGAACACTTTGATTCCGGATACGAAAAAAAGAAATGGTTGTTCCTGGTTCCAGTAGATTCCACTGTTGAGCCTAGACCCTAAAACTTCTGCATTCTCTTTGGATAGATACAGATCACGCACTAGATCATTCAGGCGTTCCTGATTGATGAGAAGCGGGGCAGACTTGTGTTGAAAAGATGGATCTGATTCAATAAGATCTTCCTCACTTTCAGTACTGGTACTCGCACATTCATCAACAGACAAGGTATCTTCCTTTTCAGTGGGAGGCTGAGGTACAGGCAGATCTGGGTAATGGGAAACGAGTTTAATGACTGACCTGCATACGGGGTAAGAAATTTTGGACTTATTTTTTCCAGAAAATTCTTTTATGTTCGTCATGCAGAAGTAACAACCAGTAACGTGATCACTCTGCTTACGCCATACCATGGCAACAGCAAAAGGCATTTGCTTCCGTTTACCATCCAGCCAAAACAGAAGACTTGTTCTGCAACGGTTGCAGCAAATATGTGGGGCCCATTTTTTATCTTGGTCGCCTACTTGGCATGCAAAATAGTGCTTATATGCATATTTTATTCTGCTGTTCAGCTTTACACGGTGAGCAGGAGCAGTGTATTTGCCTCAGACATAACAAAAGTTGTCAGGGTGATTGATACAACCACGTTTGGAACTTGAAAGCATCATTGTAAAAAGTTGTTTTAAATCAATATGCTAATTTCAATGGTTATATAGCAAATCTAAGCAAAAAATACAACTAAAATTAAACACTTCTTTAAAATTCCTACCTGCAGGAAATTCAACTGAAACCTAGTACGGTAGCTAAAATTATCTTGCTAAATTAAAAGGGTGTGGCTAAAGTTACGAGACCGAAACTTTTTTCGCCATTATTAAATCGTATTTTAAGCCTAACTATGCTTTTAAGCCTAACTAACCTTAACCCTAATTTTAATCCTAAACTCAAGCCCTAACACAAAACACAAAAAAGTTGGTCAGGATGAGCATCAAAAATTTACAAACCCTAAAACTTAATCTCTAACTACTCACTCAACCTTAGTTCAGAAACGGGCCTGCTGCTATGGTTTCGGTCACGTATGCTGTAACCTTAGCTACTTTAAAATTGAAAGAGCATAGACTACTAGCATTAATACTACGAGTATTTAAGCATCTTGTTATGAAGCATTAAATCAATTGTTGCATTGCAAAGAGATTAGAGTGATGTCATAAATTTTAATTGTTTATCAATAATTGACCTCTTTATTGTGACTGAATTTTAAAGTAGACCCGGATCGGAATGGAAGTAAGTGGAATAAATTGGAGATATCTCAATTTCTAGACGTGATAGAAAGAACCGACTGCAGATTTGGGCTCAGCACACCTGAAACACTGGGAAATGATTGTTTTTTTGCGGCATAACATTTTGCTGTTGACCAGTGTAATCAATCACTAACTTTTGTAAAATAACCGTTTAAAACCCAAACTTTTGGTAGCGTTATTTTTCTATGATGCGAGTTTTCATCTGAAGCGTAAAAATTTATTTTAACTTTTAATTTTTGCTTATTTTATTTCTTTCAACGTAAATAATATTGCTTTTTTAGTTGTGTTCCCTGATGAGCCTCACAGGCGAAACAGTCTGTTGGGACTATTTTAATAACGTTTCTTTTGTAATATTTGTGTTCTGATAAATACGTATATACATATAATTATATTATATACACAACTCATTGACTATAACTCCTATTGTGTTTGAATGAAACATTACTACCATTCACATTTAGGAAACTAACTTGAAATGGCATACATCATAACTGGGAACTAAATATGAGTGAATAAAAATAATGGCTAAAAATAAGTACTTAATGCTTATTACATTTTCTAAACATCAAAGTATTTTATGGATAATCATGATGTTATCTCTAGTCTATTTTACAGTTATTGTTTTTCGCATGGTAAATCAAACCCACGACAAATCTTGATGTTAATCCAATTAATGACTTGTGTTGATCCTGGCTGTAGAACTAGACCCTGAGTGTTGTCTCCTGCATCTAGTCGGTTCGAAACTCAGTGAGGTATGCATCACTGACAACCTCTAGAAGAGCAAAACTCGAATCTGGTGCTTCTTGTTTTAGGTGGCTTAGTTTCGTTTTTATTAGTAGGTAATGAGGTTAAAACGTAAATCTCAAAAATTTTATATTTGTAAAAATTTTTACACATGTAAGTAATAAATATAGAATTTATTGACAATGAAAATTTGAAAACAAAGTTTATAAAAACAAAAGAAACCAAAAACCATAAGCAAAATAATTAAAAACTTAAAATCCGCAAATACAGACTACAAGAAAAACAATAAAATGGGACTAGTTTCAGAATTTTCCTGAATCATCCACTGCATATACAGAAACTCCACAAAAAAGGAGTCATTTCCATAACCAATAATAAGCTCATCCTCATTTCTCTTAAATAAACTTTAGCCATTAGTTTGATGGCATGGAGTCCATCTCCTTCACAGTAATTTATTGTTATATATTGATAGTAAGAATATATATATATATGTGTGAATTTCGTCGGATCTTGTAAACAAAATAAAAAGGAGTTTGTTGTTTCTATCTCATTTATAATTATTCAATTATTGAAATTTTGTACGAGAATGAACATGCAGGCTCACTGGCATTTATAGACATTTATATTATATTTGAAACTCGAGTCTGGTGTTTCTCATCTTTATGCAGCTTGTTTAAAAACATTTATATTAGGAGATTATTTAAAAGTTCACCTGGGTTCTAAACTTTTGGTTGATATTTTTTGAAAGAATAGAGTACGAAGAGTAAGTTTTAATTTTCAAAAATTTTAATTAAATAATTTTTTTGTAAAAACAAAATTGCTTGTGTGAGTTTCTCCTTCATTGCAGACCTTTGGTCTGTTTTAATGAGCCTTAGTAATGATAACAGACGTTCAACATCGTTTTCGTTGAAGGAAGTACTTATTTAAAGACACGGTAAAAATAAAAAAATGAAGGCATTTTGAAAGCTGAACGGATTAATGCCATTTTCATTAATTTCGATGGGGTTTGTCATACGAGCAAATTGAGGTACAAGCTCGGTCACGGAATGACTTAAACTCGTATGTGAAGGTACCACTGTACTATAGAAAGAGGCTACTTACGGTAGTAATTGATTATGGACTCGGCATTTGCTCCTTGTCATTGGATTGAAGAAAGGAATGCAACTAACTCGGCTGCCGAAGCATAGCATTACGAAAATACTATTTGCTCAAAATTTAATTGTAAACTTTTCATGAGTTGCACGCTGTGTCGCGCGAGGCAATATTCTTTTAAAAAGATTACTGCATTGCACTCCACTGCCGCGTGCGACCGCGTAAGCTGCGCAGTTAACTTCACTAATATGTAAAGAAATCGGACATCAGGAGTCGGAATATTTTCTCCGACTCCGACTCTTAATACTCTTAATAGTCCGACTCCGACTCTGCAACCCTGACAAATCGTCCACCCTTACAATTTCTTTGCGGTCACTTTAATTTGGTTAAGACGGAATATTTCTCTTTGCAAAAGTAAAGTTTTGCTTAAACTAAGTTTTAATTAAATTGTTGCGGCAAAATTTTCTCATCATGAAGACATTTTTACTGATGACATCATATGCTATTGTGGGTCCTCGTGCCGAACTAGCGCCGAACTAGCGCCGGAAAACTTTATCAAGCGAGTTTTTGATGAAAAGCTTTTTGTTATTAATAACATTTTTACGTCAAATCTTTTTCTCGACAAGGATCGTAATTTTGATACTAGATGGCGCCTAACATCTTAATATGTCTCACTCTAACAGAAACTCCGTATGTGTAGTGTTATTAAGCAGGGACATGTTACATTTTTGCCAAACAGCAGATTATGGCGTCAAACATTTTAGCCTTGCTGCATTTCTAAGGTTTTTTGTTTCGTCACTTCTTCCCAATAAAAAACTTTAAGCAAAGTTTCTATGCAATACAAGTTATGAAACTACTTGTAACCACTGAATCGTCACAAACCGCCATCTTGTTTCATTTGTTTGTAAATCTGGTATTGCGAAGCATCACGCAAAGCAATGCTTCATAGATATTTTGTTTTATTTTTTTTTACATGAAAAAGTTAATTTTGAGTTTTTATTCTATAATAATGACTCTCATAAAGTAATAACTGTAACTATAAATAATGATTTAAAATAATAGAATAAAAAAAATACTATTTTAAAGTCGTGAAAATCAAAGTATATTCTTGAAATACGGACCGCTAAGTGCCAAGCACCCGCTTATATATTCATCAGTATAAAAAGCATTTGTTAATTTTGCTTTTAGTGAAACAATGTAATAAAATGGCTTATTGATTGTTGACATGATTTTGGAATCCAAATTCTTCAAGGCAACTCTGTAAAGTAAAGAACTGAAAGCAATTGGTTTTGTTTATTGGACCAATTTTACAGTTTCAAGAAAACTAATTTCTTGGACCACAAATTTTGGATAAAGTACAGGATCCAAACTAAAATAAATCATGAAGCTATATACCGTATATACTCCCGTATAGGTCGCACCTCTAGTTTTTGACAGTAAAAGTGGGTGTTTGTGATTGACCCGTGTATAGGTTGCACCCCTGGTTTGTGATTGTCAAAGTAGAAATTTGTGGTGAACCTGTGTATAGATCACACAGTAATTTGGTACCGGTAAGTTACACTGCTCATTTTAACCCAAAAACAATTAAATATTTTTTTTTAAAAAACTTCAGTTACAAATATCATGCTGTCACATTGCCACACATAATGTAAACATAGAGTACTAACATCTTTTTGCGAGCCGAATTCGATTTGGACTGATTCTATGGACATCCCTTGACAAGAAAACTGATGTTTGTTTTAATGTCTGGTGTATAGGCTGCACCTAAAATTTTAGCTCATTTTTTTGGTAAAAAAAGTGCGACCTATACGCGAGTATATACGGTATAGCATTGCATTTGATAAATTTTAAATTTGAAATCTATTCGATGTGACCAAAGTTCAAAACAATTTAAAAAATTGATTTGTAAAGAGAGAGAGAGAGAGAGAGAGAGAGAAGTATTTCATTTGATTGTTTCGCGTAAAAAAATGCCACACAATCACGTAAATAATAAATGAAAAAAGACAATATATTTAACATAAAAATTCGATTAAGACTAAATAAAATAATGTTTTCGCGTCCAATCGGGAGACTGCGAAGTGACCAATTACGGTCTTCGGGTCAAGCAGCCAACCTATAGAAAAATGAAGGCGTTATTATATTTTAATGGAATATTATGTGGTTGTCCTCAATACAACAAAAAAAAGGGAAAAGAAAGTATGGAGCAAAATGAATAAGAAAATATTATTATGGTCATTATCAAGATATGAAATCAAACTTAATATCGTAACAATAATTGCTTTTCGTAATTTTTAAATTTATTAAACGAAAGCAATTTAATATTTAAATCAATGTTATTCTATATTTTTGCTTCAATACATTTAAACGATTTTTTTAATCTAGCAAGCCTGTATTTCGGAATATAATATTTCAAAGAATGGTAACTTCTGTTAGAGTAATTGTGTACAGCGGGAGAAGTCACAAAATAATTATCAAATGTAATTGGAAGGCGAGAATAATGATATAAAACATGAAAAAATTGCAAACTAATTTTAAAAAGCTTTTTGTTGGTATAAAACTTTAAAATAGCTCTTAAAAGCAAATGTTTCATTTAAAACTCTTTTGTTAATTGAGTAGCCTTAAAAAAGGCTATTTTGAAAAACTCGAACTTTTTCGTCTAGCTCTCTTCAGAAGGCTTTGCTAGAATGAATTGCAGAACTGAACGAAGTATTTCAAAATTTTAAGACTGATTCTGATTGGCTAAAAATTAAGTTTAGTAACAGCTATCATAATAATTGAAAATATTTAATAAAGTAAAACCAAGTTTCGTCGGCGTAAAAATTTTTTGGTAAAAAAGGAACAAAATTTTACAAGTTTCGTGTTAAAACTCGGAACTAAAAAGAAAATTTTTTACACTTATACTAACAATTTATATTTGTAAACAAAATCTTTCTGTCTACACAAATTAGGTTTACGAAGAGTGATGAAAATTGATTCTAAGACTGATAAATCAAAATCGGATCCTGCTTTGAAAGAATAAAAAATTGGTTGTCTTTATAGTGAGATACACATTTTTGGTTATGTAAAAAATGGTTTCCAATTGCTGAGTCACAATGCGGTATTGAATTAGCTGGTTTTCCTGGGCGTTCTGGTTGTTTACATTCTTGACTGATTCTGTTCCGGTAGACTTCGGCACATGCTGGCGGATTCTGTCCTGCAAACGTTGAGACGTTCGACCCACGTACCGACTATCGCAGTGGCACACTTATTCATATACGACGTTACTTTGTTGAAAAGTGGGAAGAACGTCTTTATGTATTGCAGGTAAAATTCGTCTGGTGAAAAAGACCACAAATAAAACATAAAAGTTAAGTACTATTTCTTATTCATTTACTGGGGCTTAATCAAGCAATCAATGCAATATCCATTACTAGTTTTGTTTATTCTTTCGCCAACAAGTCACAAAAACGTTCTTTTATAAATAACTAGACTATTTTCGGTTGATACCAAAACTACGTTTGCAAAAAAACAATGTTTTGACTACATCTGCCTTCCCCTGCCTATATTAATACATTAAATACAAGCTGACTGAATGAAACAAAATGGGGACACGGATGAGGAGTTTTATAACTTGTAATTTATAGAAACTTTACTTTAAAGGACTTTACATAAAAATATTGGTTTTTGCAAATTGTTTTTTCCGTCTTTGTTTACAATTCTAAAAGTTGAAAACCCTTGTGACAACAGAAAAATTTAAACAAGCGACTCAATTGTTTTCTGTCTAAGACAGCGGTTCCCAACCTTTTTTAGTCACGCACCCCATTCAAAAAACTATCAAGCTTACGGACCCCTAAACTTTTAAGAGTGACCCTCACAAACAATTTTTGCAAAACTACGCTTACATTTAGAATATTACCGTTTAAATGCAATTTTGTAATCGAATAAAATTTAAAAATTGCTCAAACATAAAATGGTACATTCAAGAATCATCAGAAAACAGCTTTAAACAAGTAGATTACAGGTACATTGAATTGGAAGCAAACGAATAACAATGAATGGGAAAATAACAATGATGCAAACAAATTTAATGGGAAGCCTGTTGTTGTGTTTTTTTGCACCAAATCACTGAATTGTGGGTGGGTTTTTGACAAAGCTACCCGCATATCATGCTGAACATCCATACGATTTCTGTGCTTAGTTTTCATGGTCACAAGAGCCGAAAATCCAGCCTCACAGAGGTACGTTGTTGCAAAAGGAATCATAGATCGAATTGCTTGCTTTGCCAGAGATTGGTAGGATTGCTGTTGAGAGCACCAAAATTCTTCCAGAGTTTTGGCATTAAATTCAATTTTTAAAAGCTCGCTTGCTCTCAGATCAATAAGTTCTTCTTTGTTGGGATCTTCGTCATTAATACCGTTCAAGTCAATGAGAAAAAGATTTCGAATCCATGCTTCACTCTTCAAGCTATCTAAATTAAAATTTCCTTGGAAGGAGGTTTGTAGAGTATCCAAGTGTGAACAAAATTCCTTTTTCATAGAGATAAAAATTTCACATTCTTTTTTAGTTTCATCCTTTTGGAAAATTAGCATAATTACCTGCTTGCAACCTACGTTTCCAAAGTGACAACTTGAGTAGGAACGCTTTCAGTTTTTCAGCTGAATCCATTATTGTCACACCTGGTCCTTGAAGCGCACGATTAACGTTATTGATGTGGCTAAAAATATCAGCTAAATAGGAAAGGGCGTACAGAAATGATTTAGACTCAAAATTTTCATAAAGGTCACTTCTTTTATCTTTCAGAAAAATTGACACATCTCGTTTGAGCTCGTGCAGTCGTTTTAAAACTTCGCCTCTGGAAAGCCAACGTACTTCTGAATGACACAAAAGCACAACGTGATCTGATCCAACATCCTGACAGAGAACTTTGAAGATACGATGATTAATAGCTCGGCTTCTGACAAAATTAACTACTTTCACACACACCGACAGAACTTCTTTGAGGCTTGGTGGTAAGGTTTTGCTGCTAAAGCATACCTGTGCAGTGTGCAGCATGCAATGAGTAACATTTACATTAGGAACTTCGTTTTTAACCAAAGCGGCAAACCCAGATTTGTTTCTAAGCATAGCTGGAGCTCCATCCGTGCAAATAGAGCCTAATTTCTTTTTCCAGTCAAAGTTTTGCTTGACAAAAATTTACCATTCTAAACACATCGCTAGCCTTTGCGGTTTCCAAAAGAGGCTCACAAAATAAAAATTCTTCTTTGATTTTATTGCCATTAACATAACGCACAAAATTCAAGAGCTGACTGCAATTAGAAACATCAGTGCTCTCATCAAGCTGCAAGCTAAATGCGAATGGGAAAGATGCCAATTCTTCCATGACTTGTTTAAGAATATTTTCTGAAATATCATCTATTCTGGATTTAATAACATTATTTGACATTGGTATACTTTCAAGCTTTTTTCTCTGTTCTGAGCCACAAACTATTTCAGTCATTTGTAAAGCACAGGGTTTCATTAGTGTTTCAGCAATAGTGTGCGGCTTTTTGTTCTTGGCAATCTGATAAGCAATTTTGTAACTTGCTTCAAGCAGAGGCTTTCCAGTTGGAATAAACCCATGCTTATCTAAAGTACCGCCTCTTTCAAATCTAGCCTTTTTTGCAAAAATGCATTGCGACTGTCAGAAACGTTTCCTGGATGATTAGATATTAAGTGGTCCTTTAGCTTTACTGGCCTCATGCTACTATTAGCTAGAACTTTTCCACACAGGAAACATTGAGGTTTTTCTGTACCATCGCGATCTACTGTAACAGTAAATCCTAATGATATGTATTCGTTGTTATATTTTCTCTTTTTCGCAGCCATTGCAATTGGTTCTTTTGCTAAATTTTGTGCCTAACCTGCTGCTTAATAAACTACTAATGTCTGACATGATTCAAATATCTGGCGTTCAACCAAGAGAAAGTGTGACATCATAAAGACTATGATTTAACGTGTAATTTTGTTGCTCCGCACTCAGATAAACGTCATAATCGGCACTGAAGAGAAAGCAAAACCATAACTCTTTAAGTTAATTCTGTCAAGGACTTGCGGACCCTCTGCTACCCATCCACGGACCCCTGTTTGGGAACCACTGGTCTAAGATGAATGGTATGGCTACGTCGGCACGCATTTCACGTTATTTTAAAAAAATTTCGCCAGTAACTTACTACTGAAAAAGTGTTATTGGTCAATCAATGATAGATGAAAATGGCTATTACCTGGGAGAGCATAGCACAACAATTGTTTTGGTTATTTTTTCATTTCTCCTAACTGGCCACGATTTTGGTTTTCTTTTTTGTTTTCAACGGTAAATTTTTAATTTAGTTTAAAAAGTTTTATACAATACGTACAAACAAATTTTACTAATAATTTTATGATGTTTATATCTCTACAAGTTTCCTTTAATATTGTTCATAAACGATTAACTTCTTCTTTGGCAAACCGTTTCATCATCTTCCTTTACGTCAGTAGCCTAAGAACGCGTAAGAGGTTTACACAGTAGACCAGCTCACAAATGGAAAAAGCAACCACGAACAAATTGGCGATCTTTAACAAACAAAATTTATCACAATATTACCCATGACTCCGTTTTATTTGACAAAAAGTTTTTTTTGAATTATTTTGGCAACTGTTTTCAAATTTGCCAAAGTATTGCTTTCCGAAATTGCCAAATTTGCCAATGCAAATCATTTGCCAAAGTAGAAGTTTCGTATTGAAAGCACTAAGAATCGTTTGGATTGTTGCATCCTATTCTATAGCGAATTCTTATCCTGTTCCAATACCTCTAGCTCATCCAATCAATATGATCATGTTTTTGGTCTTCACTTAAATATTTAACTAATAGCAATAGCTTACAACAAAAATTTTCATCGAAAATAAACTCACATAAAAATATGCCTATCAAAGTTTTATTGGCAAGTAAGGAGCTCTTAAAAAATTTGAAGTCCGCCTAAGGAAGCAATTTTTTAGCTAATCCCGCGTTTGGTCATGTTATAGCAGTCCCCATGTAGCCTAACGCCGTTTTTTTTTTTTTTTTCTATAATAGCCAATATGAAACCCGAGAAAACAATCGATTTTAGCAACGCTATGTTTCATTATTATTTCGATTCGATTTCTGTTCATTTGAATGAAATCCTGACAAACAGAACGTATGAGAATATAAGTAATATAGCATGGAATTTTATGGAAATGAAAATAGTATGGGTATCAATACGAAATTAAATATATTAAATAGTATGGGAATCAATGAGAATATAAGTAACTTTAAAACATATTTTTTAAAACATAAAAAAATTGTTCAGCGAACACAAGGGACACTAAACTAATTTTAAAAATGATAAGGATTATCACTAACGGCCACATGTTATAAATGCGTAACTGCAAGTTATACTACCTCGACTAACCAAATTGAAAAACAGAAAAGTCCTCACTATAACTGCTTAAATATTTTTCTTTCAGAAAGTAGACAGTCGGCCGTAATTCAAAAACTCCTGGTTTTTAATTTTTTTATTTTACGAAATTTCCGCAGGATTCTCGCGCTCCGCATGCGTCGAGTGAAATATAGTTCGTAGATACTCTTGATGTTTAAACACACTAAAGATGCTTTAATTCGGAAACAAAATAGTAAACTGCAGCGTTTGAAATATTTTAATTGG
Source organism: Diplosoma virens (assembly GCA_963680785.1). Classification (NCBI taxonomy): domain Eukaryota; kingdom Metazoa; phylum Chordata; class Ascidiacea; order Aplousobranchia; family Didemnidae; genus Diplosoma; species Diplosoma virens. Next base: position 30,182,303 of record OY796890.1, on the reverse strand, counting down.
TTCATATAACAAATTAAAAGCTTGAAAGAAGAGCGAGCGCTTTGATAAAATAGCCTACGAATCACTCTTGTCCAATTACGATCGTCATAGTAATTACCAGGTTGCGGAGTCGGAAGATTAAGATCCGACTCCGACTCCCGACTCCCTAGTATGGGCAAAGTATTTATCTTAAATTAGATTTAACTAAGCAAAAATCATGCTTTCGAGTTGACAGTTGCACAAAATAAGTCAGGTTTTTTAAATACACAAAAAGATATTTACTTAAAAAAATTATGTATATGAGTGTATATACATGTATAACTGCAAATTACTGGTGCTCTTCAGAAGAGTGCTCAATGGCTTCAATAGTCAGAACGATTATTCCTGATTATGAAAGCACATATATTAAAAAAAACATTTTATTAAAATAGTCCCAATAGACTGTTTCACCTGTAAGGCTCATCAGGGGACACAGTTAAAATAAATTTTTACGCTTCAGATGAAAACTCGCATCTTAGAAAAATAGCGCTACCAAAAGTTTGGATTTAAACAATTATTTTACTAAAGTAAGTGATTGATTAGCAAATAATTACTTTTTTACGAGATATTAAAAGAAAATATACTGTAATGTTGCGCATAGATGTATTCTTAAACTTGGCCAAGCTGCCGAAAAGATTCCCGGTAAAGCGTAAAAAAGTTTATGAATCAATAGTTAAAAGAAAGTGTTATAAAAGAATCTTTTTATAAAAAAATATTTTTATAACACTCTCTCTTAACGAATGATCCATATTAATGTTTTATACAGCATAAAAATTTTTTTTTATAACACTTGCTCTTAACTAATGATCCATAAACTTTTCTACTGTATACTTTAATCTTTTCGGCATTTTCGGCTTGGTCAAGTTTAATACATCTACGAGTATGCGCAACATTACAGCATATTTTCTTTTAAGATCTCGTGACAAAAGTAATTATTTGTTAATCAATCACTAACTTGAGTAAAATAATAATTGTTTAAACCCAAACTTTTGGTAGAGCTATTTTTCTAAGATGCGAGTTTTACCTGAAGCGTAAAAATTTATTTTAACTTTTAATTTTTGCTTATTTTATTTCTTTCAACGTAAATAATAATTGTTGTGTTCCCTGACGAGCCTCACAGGCGAAACAGTCTGTTGGGACTATTTTAATACAACATGTTTTTTTGTTATATTTATGTTTTGATAAATACGTATATACATACAATTATATTATATACACAACCCATTAACTATAATTCTTACTGTGTTTGAATAGAACATTAATACAAATCACATTTAGAAAACTAACTCGAAATGGCATATACAACTCGAAACTAAATATGTATTCTATACTTAATGCTTATTACATTTTCTGAACATCAAAGTATTTTATGGATAATCATGATGTTATCTCTAGTCTATTTTACAGTTATTATTTATCCCATGGTAAATCGAACTCACGATAAACCTTAATATTAATACAATTAACGACTTGTGTAGGGCCTGGGTGTAAGACTAGACCCTGAGTGTGGTCTCCTGCGTGTAGGACTACATCTAGTTGATTGGAAACTCAATGAGCTCAATTTTGTCGGATTTTGTAAACAAAATAAAAAGGAGTTTGCAGTTTCTATCTCATGAATATTTCAATTATTGTACTTTTGTACGAGACTGAACATGCAGGCTCCCTGCCGTTTATTGACATTCATATTAGGAGATTATTAAAAAATTCACCTTGGTTCTAAACTTTTGGTTGATATTTTTTTGAAAGAATAGAGCAAGAAGAGTAAGTTTTAATTTTCAAAAATTCTAATTTAATAATTTGCTCATAAAAACAAAATTGCTTCTGTGAGTTTCTTCTTTATTGCAGCCATTTGGTCTGTTCTGATGAGCCTTAGTGATGAAAACAGACGTTCAACACTTGCTTGTGTTGGAAGAAGTACTTATTTAAAGACACGTCAAAAACAAAAAAATTTTGGAGGCAGAAACGGATTAATGCCATTTACATTAATTTAAATGGAAAAATTCGCTTTGCATTACGAGCAAATTGAGATACGAGCTCAGTCACGGAACGAACTAAACTCGTATGTCAAGATATCACTGTACAATAGAAAGAGGCTGCTTAGGGTAGTAATTGATTATGCACCTGGCATTTGCTTCCTGTCATTGGATTGAAGAAAGGAATGCAACTAAATCGGCTGCCCGAGCATAGCATTACCCAAAATACTATTTGCTTATAAATTAAAATGTAAACTTTTTATGAGTCGCACGCTGTATCGCGCGATACGCGGCAAGGTTCTCTTAAAAAAATTACTGCACTGCACTCTACTGCCGCGCGCGGCCGCGTAAGTTGCGCGGTTAACATCACTAATATGTAAAGAAATTAAACATGAGGAGTCGGAGTCGGATAAAATATTCCGACTCCGACTCGGACTCCTTCCTAAAACCTCCGACTCCGACGACTCCGACTCCGCAACACTGGTAATTATACAAACTATATTCTTAGAGTCTTAGGCAAAACATATCACTTTATTTTTTTACGCTTTCTCTAAGATAGGAATTCAAAGTAGAAATATTTATCTGTAAAAGATTTTGCACAAACTAAATCTAAAAATTACGTCTTTCTGATTCAAAAAAATCAGTACCTCGTTTTGCATTTTTAACTTTTAACTTTAACTAAACAGTTTAACTTTAACATTTTAACTAACATTTTAACTTTAACTAAAAATTTCAACATTGCTATGTATGAAAAAAATTCGTCCCTAAAAAGTAGTGTTCTCGAAAAAAAGCCTTTACTTCGAATCGTTCTCGGATTTCGTGGTTTTCGTCCCAAATAAGAAGTGTTCTCTAAAAAAAACGTCTTCATTTTGAATCTGTCGCGAATTTCTTGATTTTCGTTTCTGAAAACTAGTGATCTTTAAAAAAAAAGAGGATCTGCACATGGAATCTGTCTTTCATTTCTGGCGACACAAAGCCATAAACATCGGAACGTACAGTAAGCCTAAATATGCAAATAAAAATAATTTCTTTTTTCAACATAGCTTATTCTACTCAGCGGTGTCTAAATTTGGAAAACTGAGAAACCTGCCATCTTTTCCCATTGCTTTTGCGAATTAATGCCTTTTAAAAGCTTATTGTCTTGCAATGTAATGATAGTGCTAGGTTTTTCGTGTTCACACTGTTTAGGTTTCTGGTTCCGCCGAAAATCACAGTAAACTTATGACTACGCCCATAGTCATTGGTTTACAGCAGGCAAGTGCAACTGTAATAGTGCAAGAATGTCCGCTGAACCAAGTAAAAAGAGAAAAAGAAAGGTCAACTTATCAAACCAGATTGCTAGCAATGACTCCAACAGTAAAAAGTGCGCTTTGCCATATACAATTTAAAACGATGACTTTTTTTTAGAGTCTTTTTTTGGTTTAGGCAGGACTAAAAATAAACCTCAGAATATTTCTACTTGGTTAAAAAAAGGAACCAAGCCGTTTATCATTGGTAGCCTATAGTTTTATTTTTTTAATAGTACTTTATTCTCCAGCAAAAAAATTTTAATCTTCCTGGTTTTAAAACTTTGATGTTAATCTTGCTGAAGAGAATATAAAAGAGTGGGAAACCTTTTTGTTATTGGAGGCCATAGTTTAAAGTTTTGAAGAAAGGAAGCTGCATAAGTTGAAATATTTAAGAAAATTGGTAATCACTTTGAATTCGTCTTGGTTTTCTTGATTCTCGTCGCCAAAAAGTAGGGATCTCTAAAAGAAAGATATTGCTTTGGATCTGACTCGGGTTTCTCAATTTTTGTTCCTAATATAAAGTGATCTCTAAAAAATGGTTTTCTCTTATCAGCCAGTAGTCATTGACACATAATTCAATTGTCATTGGAAGCCGCACAAAAAACTCATGGAGACCGCAGATTCCCCATCTCTAGAATGGTAAATTTTAATAATTACAACTTTCTTTATACGAATATTTTTAAAATAAGTAGCGCCAAGGAACAGCAAAAATTTTTGCTTCCTTCGCATCGTTGTTTAGTCTTTAGAGCAAAGGTGAAGAGTATGCGGCCTGTGAATCAGTTTGGCAAAATCAAGCCCCTTCCTAAATTTTTGCGCGATTTTGGCGAACCGGTTTTAAAGTTATAAAATGCACCCATAAAACGCTGCTTTGACCACAGAAAATTGACTTTCGGCGCAAAAGAAAACAATCGTGCTAAAGGTGGTATAAAAATTTTTTAAAAAAAAGAAAAATAAAGCACTGAAAATCACATAATTCAAAATTAATTTTGATCGACTGAATGAAGCTGTTCACGAAAAACCGTATCCAGTAATTTCCGCATACGAACATCGGATACTGCATCAAAGACGAAACGTACGTTGCTAGTGTCTGTCGCACAAGTAAAATGTGTGTAAATTTCTTTAGTATCTGCATGTTTGTTTTGCTTTTCAAATTGTTCTCTGACATATTCAGCTGCTTGATTGTATTCATTTTCCCCGGTGTATTCTGGAAAGCAAATTGAAAGAGGAGACTTTGTTATTTTTTCTTCAAATAAATCTTTTTTGTTGAGGAAAAGAATCATAGAAGTCTTCGAAAAAAATGGCTTGTTACAAATAGATTCAAATAATTTAAGACTTTCTTGCATTTTATTTGTTTCTTTGTCTTCCACTAAGACTTGATCGTAGGCAGACATATCAACACAAAATATGATTGCAGTAACGTCTTGAAAACAATGAATCCATATTTTTCGTTCTGACCTTTGTCCACCTACATCAATAAGCGTGAAGAAAAGACCCTTGTACTCGAATGATGTCTCAATGATCCCAGTAGTTTTTACTCGGATACGTAGAACATCTTGCTCAGTTGGGATGTAGTCACTGGCACATAGACGTTCCAGGGAGTCTAGGTAATAACCTGCAGAATCATTGAGTTGATATTCTCTTGCCCTTTCGTAACATTCTTTAATGCCTTCATCAGCCCACAGTAACTTTAAAGAATCGCCAATATTGCCAGATAAATCAAATTCTTCCATCTGAGCAGCTGTTTTAACAACTTTCTTACCATCCTCTTCACAACTATCATTGCTATAGGAAATGTCTAAGGCTTCCATTGCTTTGACAATGGCTACCATAGATTGAACGGTAATTGTGTAAACGACCGGTTTAAAATTGACCCGTTCTTGTTCTGAAAATCCATCTTGATGCAAAATTTTCATCTGTTTGGCAATTGTACTTTTACCAGACTCTCCTGCTCCTAACAATAGGAGTTTATATTGTTTTTTGGCCATTTCTGCATCTTTCTCAATTTGCATGTCGATTTGATTTGAAGTGGATTTGGCTCTTATATCATCTAGTTTCGATGTAACACAACCCATAGTGTGAAATTACTTCTGTTCTTAAACACAATAATTCAAAGTTATTGAATTTAGTCGTAACAAATCTTAAACCATAACTTGTTTTTAAAATCTATACATTATAAACAGTGATGGCCTTACAAAAAGGGGGCCCGGTGCAAAAAAAGTAAGGGTGGTTACTATTTAGTGTGGCAAGGCAAGACAATCTCTTAAAAATGGACATTGTCATAGTGGAAGCCATTTTTTAGTGTATGAAAACAAAGTGATCTCCAAAAAAAATCTTTATTTTAGACATGCCACGGACGTCCCGGTGCTATTATGAAGAAATACAGCAATATTTTATGTAGGAGGGGCACTTTTTGATATATTTTAGTGGGGTCCCGGTGCGGCCGCTCTGTTTGCACCCTATTAAAACCATCACTGACCATAAATTATTGATTTAATCAAGTTCCAATAAAAAATTTTTTAGGAGTTTTTCTCTGCGTCCGATAAAAGCTGCATGAAAATTTTTTTCATTACTTTTTACGAGTCATTGCATATTTTCAATAAATAGCTGATTTTATTATTTACAAAAAAACAACCTTAATTTTTTAAAACTTATTTCTTATAACCACTTCACATTTAAAAACGTGTGCAAGAATCTTTTACAAAAAATTTTAATCTTTCTAATTTCAGCTTCATCTATTTTTGAAAGAACTACATTGCTAACTCAAAATAATTATAACATATTATGAGCACCGCCCAACCCATACCTTACGGTAGCAAACATACTGGTACGTTGCATGCTGTGTAAGAGCTGAATTGCACGCATTCAGCCTATACATTATTGATATGAACGTAGAAAGAGTTGTGGTATGATTTTACTTTGCGTCATGCAAGGCTTACGTCACTTCCCATGGGTCATAAAAATTGTGGATAAATCTAGAAAATATCCTTGTAAAGTTTCCTCAGTTTTAGCTTAACTCATTGATAAAGCCTGGGATTCGCCGATGATTTTTTCTCGATATATGTCTCGAAATGTTACAGGCCATGAGTAAATACAAGAATAAAACCATAATTGTTTAAAAGTTAAAAAGCGGATGTATTCTTGTACGATAAACTTGGCCATCAATAAATCCTTGCTTATGTAAACGATAAAACATGGATACATTATTGCAGGCTTGAGTTGGCCGTTGATAAAGTCATTTTTAAATATCTTCGTATCATAATTGACCCTACTGAAGTATCAAATTGCTGTAATAACTATTTTAACGAAATCGGACGTGGTGTGACACGTAGTTTGCCAAATTACTCTGCAACCTGTGTAAAAGATTCTTCGATTAATAGAGGCACATCTACAACATTTTTGGAGTTAGTTTCCATGAATGAAATTTTTTAATATTATCAATGAATTAAATATTAACAAAGCTGCAAGTACAATGACATTTTGTGCTTTTTTTTATCAAACTTTCGTCCTCCGTGCTTACACCTGTACTTTCAACATTGGTAAATTCGGCTTTGATTTTAGGTATTTTTCCTAATGTTAAACTAGCCAGGGTTATTCCTTTATTTAAAAAAGGTGATAAACTTGATATAAATAACTATCGACCTATATCTTTATTAACTTGTTTCACAAAAATTTTTGAAAAAGTTATTTTTAATCGTCTCTTAAATTTCTTTGATAAACATTCTGTTCTGGTATCAAATCAATATGGCTTTCGAGCAGGTTGTTCTATATTTCACACAATTTTAGATATAGTTACTTCAACTTATGATAATATTGGTAATAATCAATATACAAGAATGGTTACACTTGATTTTACTAAAGCTTTTGATACTGTATGCCCACGTTAAGACTTTTAATAAAACTTGACCATTATCGAATAAGAGGAACAGTCTTCAAACTGATGCAATCATATTTAAATAATAGTTTGCAATATGTGTGCATAAATAATATTGTCTCCAATTGTAAAAATGTTTTAATGGGAGTAGCCTACCACAGATTCTGTTTTAGGCTCTCTCCTATTTCTAATTTACATTAATCACCTACAAAATTATTTGAAAAGTATTCCTAGACTCTTTGCCGATGATACCGCCATGTTGATTAATGCTTCCAGTTTCGTGAACTTGAAATCAAAATAATTTTCTAGAGTGTCGCAGTGGATGGGTAAAAATTGTCTTACTATTAATCTCTCCAAGTCGCAAGCCATAATAATAACGCCTTTGTTATCACAATTAGCTTTGCCAACTAATATTAATATTAAACTTAACTTTAGTGCAATTGCAATTTCAGACTGTATCAATTATTTAAGAATTTTAACTGATTCCAAATTACATGTATTGTTTCTTGATCATATATAGTATATAAAGTTAAAAATAAACTCTCTCGTGCAGTTGATATTTTGTGCAAACTAAAAAATTTATTTTTATTTTTTTGTATTTAAAAAATACTTTACTTTCTTCTATTCGCACTTACTTTGCGGTGTTACAATATGGAGTGCTACATATAAAAGTTATCTCAAACGTTTAAGGAAATTACAAAATAAAGCTATGCGAGTTATCAAAAATATGCAACAGTCATCGAATGCTGATCCTTTGTTTAGTAAAAACAAAACTTTAAAATTAAAAGACTTAGTTAAGCTTGAAACTTCAAAATTAATGTTTAATTTTGATAGATGTAAGTTACCAAATTTTTTTACTAAGTACATGTATTTTAAATTCTTCCCACGTAACCCGTCCGTCCGACAATAACATGTTGTATTTACCAAGATACCGATCCAATCGTTTACGAAAATATTTTAAATATAGAGAAGTTAAAGTTTGGAATAGTGTTCCACGTAATATAAAAAAATTGCTACTCTTTATATAATTTTCGCTATTGTTCAAACGTTATTATCTTAAATTCTTATTCTTAAATCCATTAATATTTTGATCCAACTTACATCTACAGTGGTCCATTTTTATCTTATCGCTCTTGCACATGTTTATTTTTATAAATTTAGTTTATCAGTGGGTGCTCGAAGATCAATTTTTTTTTTTGGTAACTTCGCAGTCTCCGCATACGTTTGATATTTTTTATGTACTGTATAACAATTAACGTCAGTAAAGTGCATACTTTTTTTTTCTTTATTATTATTATTATTATTATTATTGTTTTGTAAGCTTGTTGTATTTTATATTAAATCGTATGAAATAAATTTCTCTGCGTTTTTTAAAATTTCCTTAAATAAATGCAAGAAATCAAAATTATAAGCACATAGACAAAATAGTCAAAAAAATCAATGCGAACCAATCATACAGCTAAAGTTATATGACGCGGCATTGAAGCATGAAATACAGATTAACAGAATAACGAATAACATTATTTACTATTAATTAATATAAAGTTAAATGAACTCAGATCAAGACCGTTATAATTTTTGCCCTCAAATTTTCTCAACTGTCTTCATTGAACTTAAAATAGAAAATCTTTACTTTTAATAAACTTTTGTCAGCAGAACGTTTAAAAACCAGACCACTCTTTCAACACTAGAAGGACCAAGCTCTTATGCTTCTTATCAACGATCTGTGTGTGGCGCGGGTCACACTCTATTTCATAACCAAAGGTTTCCGAGGGCCACAGTACTTCATTTTGGTGGCAGCAGGCCACACATCCCTGCTGTATACGAACGGTTTATAACAGATTTTGCTCGTAGTTTTAAATCATCTCGAGAAAAATTGTTTTATTTATTGCAAATTGGTAAGTTTGAAAAAAAGTTGTAGATTAATACTAATTCATTTTAATAATGAACAGCAAAACACTTTAAAGACCAATAAGGAGCCACGTAGTAGGTCCTACTCTTTCTTTATTCGTTAATTAGGATATACAAATAATTTTACATTATCATACCATGAAGATTTCATTCTCTTTACTAGGAAACATCGGGGTGTTATATTTTGGATAAACATCAAGCGATTTCCCTCTATCATCGTTTGGAGATGCCAAGATATTGCTGTCTGGTTAAAAGTTTTATTTTGTTTTTTTAGCTTTTACTTAGTGATATAATTAAAATTTACAGCTATTTGCTAAGATTACGAAGGAAAGAAAAAGGCCAAATGGTGTTTTTTTAGGACAAAAAAGACAGCAGTGAAAGTTAAAGCAGAATCATGACGATTCAAGTTGTCATCAAAATGATGTTTTAACCTACGCAACCACATTGCTGATATGACTGCAACTTATCTTTTGCTTTATCTAAGTAGATTTTTTATTTAAACGTGTAACTTTAAATTCAAAGTTTGTTGTGTATTTTTAATTAAGTAGAAGTGCTTATTTTCAACATTTACGTTTACATTTAAATTTTATGGTGTAGACCTATTTTGTTTTCGATTTTTTTCTTTATTTTATTAAAGACTAAACAACGATGTTTTTTTAAGGAAGCAAAAATTTTCGCTGTTCCTTGGCGCTACTTATTTTAAAGATATTCGTATAAAGTTGTAATTATTAAAATTTACCATTCTAGAGATGGGGAATCTGCGGCTTCCAATGACAATTGAATTATATGTCAATAATTATTGGCTGATAAGAGAAAACCATTTTTTAGAGATCACTTCATATTAGGAACGAAAATTGAGAAACCCGAGTCAGATCCTAAGCTATGATTTTTTTAGAAATCACTACTTTTTGGCGACGAGAATCAAGAAAACCAAGACGAATTCAAAGTGATTACCAATTTTCTTAAATATTTCAACTTATGCGGCCTCCTTTCTTCAAAACTTTAAACTGTGGCCTCCAATAACAAAAAGGTTTCCCACTCTTTTATATTCTCTTTGGCAAGATTAACATTAAAAATTTTAAAATCAGGGAGATCAAATTTTTTTTTCCAGAGAACAAAGTACTATTAGAAAATACAAAACTATAGGCTGCTACAAATGGTAAACAGCTTGGTTCCGAAAATCAAGAAATTCAAGACAGATTCAAAACGAAGATCTTTTTTTTTTTAGAGAACACTTCTTATTTGGGACGAAAACCACGAAATCCGAGAACGATTCGAAGCGAAGAGCTTTTTTTACAAGGCACTACTTTTTAGGGACGAATTTTTTCTTTTTAATGAGCGTCCCAATTTGCCCTTTCGAAAATTGCATTATGCATTGCTTGGCTCTTGCACTCTTTATTGAATTGTGTTAACGAAATCTTAATAATTTAAAACAGAGTTAACCATGAATTTAATAAAATATTGATAGATTTTTATTAATTACTATTTTCTCTGTTTACTCTGAAGTTTTTGCAATTTCATGATTTAAATAAATCCATAGAAAATAGGTTTTAAATTTGTAGTTTACTTTTATAATAAGAAAAAAAATTTTTTATAAAATCTGATTTATTGTCGCTTGTGTAACCGTGTAATGTTGGTTTAGTTTAGAAGGGTCCAGTTAAAGCTGACAGAAAAAATGCAAAACGAGGTGATATCATGATATGCAAAAAAGTGTGTTAAATATTTTTATTTTTTTTCAATCAGAAAGACGTAATTTTTAGATTTACTTTGTGCAAAATCTTTTATAGATAAATATTTCTACTTTGAATTCTTAGACTTAGAGGAATCATAAAAAATAAGTGATATGTTTCGCCTAGGACTCCAATAATATAGTTTGTGTAATTACTATGACGATCGTAATTGGACAAGAGTGATTCGTAGGCTATTTTATCAAAGCGCTCGCTCTTCTTTCAAGCTTTTAATTTGTTATATGAACCAATTAAAATATTTCAAACGCTGCAGTTTACTATTTTGTTTCCGAATCAAAGCATCTTTAGTGTGTTTAAACATCAAGAGTATCTACGAACTATATTTCACTCGACGCATGCGGAGCGCGAGAATCCTGCGGAAATTTCGTAAAATAAAAAAATTAAAAACCAGGAGTTTTTGAATTACGGCCGACTGTCTACTTTCTGAAAGAAAAATATTTAAGCAGTTATAGTGAGGACTTTTTTGTTTTTTAATTTGGTTATTTGAGTTAGTATAACTTGCAATTAGGCATTTATAACATGTGGCTGTTAGTGATAATCCTTATCATTTTTAAAATTAGTTTAGTGTCCCTTATGTTCGCCCAACGATTTTTTTTTATAATTTGGAAAATACGTTCTGTTTGTTAGGATTTCATTCAGATGAGCAAAAATCAAATTGAAAAAATAATGAAAACATAGCGTTGCTGAAACCGATTGTTTACTCGGATTTCATATTGGCCATTACAAAAAAAAAACAAAAAAAAGCAAAGGCATTGCATGGGAACTGCTGTAACATGAACAATCGCGGAATTACATTTAGCTAAAAAATTGGCTCTTTGAGTGGACTTCAAATTTTTTAAGAGCTCCTTACTCGCCAATGAAACTTTAATAGACCTACTTTTATGTGAATTTATTTTTGATAAAAAGTTTGTTGTAGGCTGCTGGAATCAGTTAGATATTTAAACGAAGACCAAAAACATGATTAAATTGATTGGATGAGCTAGAGGTATTAGAACAGATTAAAAATTTGCAATAGAATAGGAAGCAACAATCCAAACGATCCTTAGTGCATTCCAGTACAAAACTTGTAATTGTGAAAAGAGTTGGCAAAGTGATTCAAAAGCAATTTTTTGTCACATTAGACTGAAGTTGTGGATAATACTGTAATAAACTTTGTTCATAAAAACTCGCCAGTTTGTTTGTGATTGCTTTTTCCATTTGTGAGCTAGTCTATTAAACCGCTTGCGTTCTTAGACTATTGACATAAAGGAAGATGATGAAACGGTTTGCCAAAGAAGTCATTCGTTTATAAATAATATTAAAGGAAACGTGTAGAGATATGATCATCATAGAATTATTAGCAAAGTTCGTTTGGACTTATTGTATAAAACCCTTTAAACTAAATCAAACATTTTCCGTTGAAAAAAAGAAAACAAAAGCCGTGGCCCGTAAGGAAAAATAAAAAAATAACCAAAGCAAATGTTGTACTATGCTCTTACAGGTAATAGCCATTTTTATCTATCATTGATTGACCAATAACATTTTTTCAGTAATAATTTACTGGTAAAATTTTATGTTATTTTTCTTTTAAATAACTTGAAATGCATGCCTTCGTAGCCATACTATTCATCTTAGACAGCAAACAATTGAGTCGCTTATTTATATTTTTGTATTGTCGAGGTTTTAAGTGTTTAGGATTGTAAACGAAGACGGAAAAAACATAATTTGTGAAAACAAATATTTTTATGTAAAGTCCATAAAGTTTTTCATTGGGTAGAAGTGACGAAGCAAAAACTTGGAAATGCAATAAAATATTCGACCTCGTAATTTGCTAATCGGTAAAAACTTAACATGTCCTTTCTTGATAACACTACATTAAAGTTTGTGTTGGAGTGAGACGTGTTACGATGTTAGGCGCCATCTAGTATCAAAAATCAAGATCCTTGTCGAGAAGAAGATTTGACGTAAAAATGCTTTTAATAACAACAAGCTTTTCATCAAAAACTCGCTTGATAAAAGTTTTCCGGCGCTAGTTCGACGCGAGAAGCCTCAGTAGCATATAATGTCATCCGCAGTGATGGTTTTAATAGGGTGCGAACAAAGCGGCCGCACCGGTCCCCGTAAAAACATCAAAAAATGGCCGCTGCTACGCAAGATATAACTCTATTTTGTCATAGTAGCACCAGGATGGTGGGATCTCTAAAATAAAAACTTTTTCTTTTTTTAAAGATCACGTTGTTTTAATACACTAAAAAGTGGCTCCTCCTAAAACGATGACCTTTTTTTAAAAATCATATTGTTTTGAAACACTAAACAATAGCCCCACTAAAATAAAGACTTTTTTAGATATCATTTTGTTTTGATACACTAGACGTGGCTCCATAGAATGTGTTCATGCTTTTACATATTTTTAAGGACTGATCATATTCATCCAACCGAACTCTGCTATGGTCCCACCGCCCCCATAGCAGTGTTTCATAAGCAAATAACCTCGGTCCTATTCTTTGTTTTTTTTCTTTTTTTTCTTTCTATTTTTTTAAACAATTTTATGAGGTGAAGCAACCTTGGTTCTATATTAAACAACAAGTCACACCTTTCATCGCTAATTAGCAAGACACAACGTCAACTCGTTTTGTTGCTTCTTCCTTTTTCTAAACCGTCTTTAACAACACACAAACTTTTCAACATTTTGTTATTTTGTTCATGTGGCGGTGCAGAAATAAAAGAAAACTGAACTGAACTAATATAAAACAATGACTATTTTTAGCGATCTCTTTGTTTCAGAACACTAAAAGTAATCCCCTTATTATTCTTGCAATGGGCATTTAATTTTCTATGGCCATCTACGATCATCAGTAGAAATGTCTTCGTAATGAGAATTTCTGCTTTTCAATTACAGCTTTGTACAGCCAAAACTTTTCAAGAATAACCAATTTTTTGTAAAGTTTTATATTTTTCGCCGTCCTGTACTCCGCGTTAGAATCATCTCACACTTCAGCAGTTTGAAATGTTTATGTGAGTATAAGATTTTTTCGAATAATGCTGACATATTTGATTCACCCTGAAAAGAAGTTTATTCACTCTGAAAAGAAGAGAATCAGTTCGCTTCAAAAAAGTTGATTTTTTAAACAGGGTGGAAGACGTTTTAGCGCGCCGTTTGGCCACAACCGTTTGGGCGCCAGCTGATTTGGTGCCAGTCTATTTAGCAATGGCCATTTTGGCGCTAAAAGCATTTTAGTTATAAATCTTATTGCAAAGTTTCGGCAAAGAAATTGTTTTTTTTACCACATAATGATTGCAAAACGAACGTTTTCGACTCATTTAAGCCCTCATCAGGTTTCTTCAACTTTAGCAATGATTTATGAGCCTGTTTTTACTTTTTAATAAAAGTTTTAAAATTTGTTTTGAAAATGTTACATTAAAAATTATCTAAATGTAAATATTCATATTTGCAATTAATTAGTTTAACGCAGTTGATGATGGAATGAGTCTCAATTCCGAAACGTCCTGAATAAACTATGTTTCAAAATATATCGGCTTTACTTTTGATCTGAAATTAGTTAAACGTTCCAAATTTTATGCTCCGAGATTGTTTGAAAAAGTTTTTACAAATTATAAATTTATAAACAAATTTTTCTTAATGTTAAAATGCTCGGCTGGCGTCATATCGTTTGGCACCCAAAAGTTCCATTCCGTCATAAATATGTGTTCTTGTAAAGAAAAGTTAAGGACGTTCCGCTAATCGCAAAAAACTGTATAGAAATCCAAAAAATGCAGTTTACTTAACAGGATCAACACAGGTTTTTAGAGATATGTTTTGATGAAATATAGATTGCAAGATAAGTTCTTCTGATGATTGATTAAACAGGAATAGCCAGCTGTGGGGGAGTTTTTGTTTAAAATATGTAAAAGCTATGTATTCTTTGTATTTTTATTAATTTCTCTTTAAAACTTTAGTTTTTTTAATTTTATAATTTTAAATACAACTATATGTGGGTTTATAATATGGATCTTCTTGTGCCTAAAATAAATAAATCAATATGTTAAGAGCCCAGATGGTAGGTGCTTTCACGCAGCCTGGGCCGTGAGTAAGTCTGCTCATTGATTTTAAAATGACAGACCGAAACCGAACCTACCAAAACGGAAGGGTATCCACCTACTCCGATGTTCAGTGTGGGTCTGTTAATCGGCAAACGTCCTTTTCAGGACGGGGCAATGTCAGGATAAAACTGCCCTTTTCAGGGCACATTGCCAACAAGTTCCGAAGACCCACTATTCTTCAGCTGAACATTGAAGGCCTCACTGCAAGCAAGATGAATGTTCTTCATCACCTCGCTATGCAGTCTGAGGCACTCGTCATCCTACTGCAGGAGACCCACTGCACTGATGCAGAGAAGTTGGTGCTACCACACTACCAACTAGCTGGGTCTTCTTTAAGCAGGAAGCATGGCCTTGCCACGTTTGTTCACGAGCGACTGAGATACACGCTTTTGGACCAATCTCCACCGACATCGGAGATCGAGTGGCTGTGTGTGGACGTTGATGGCTATAAAATAGTCAACGTCTACAAACCACCGCCAACGCGATTGCAAACCCTGGATCTCCCAGTGTTTCCTCACCCCTGTCTGTACGCTGGCGATTTTAACTGTCGTCATGCTGACTGGGGTTATGATGACAACAGTCCGGACGGTGAGTGTTTGGCTGGATGGGCAAGTATTAATTGTCTTGCCCTCCTATATAATGCCAAGGACGCTGCCAGTTTTTATTCCGGCCGCTGGAACACTGGCACCAATCCAGACCTAGCTTTCGCTAGCGTAGGTCCAAACAGTCGCTTACCGGATAGACGTGTCCTTGAGAAGTTTGCCAGGTCACAACATCGACCCTCGCTTATTACACCACCAAGGTTTGCTATGGCAGTGCCAAGCATGCCTGTTAAGCGATGGAACTTCCGCAAGGCCAATTGGAGTCACTACATTGCTTTGACGAATAAATTCGCAAAGACTTTGTTGCCGCCTGATTCACTTGATGTGGATGCGGCTTACCAGGACTTCTGTAACATCATTAAGAAAGCAGCCAAGAAGACTATCCCACGCGGGTATCGAAACAACTATATTCCGTGTTGGGATGCAGAGTGTGAATCCCTCTATAAAACCTTTCTGCAGTCTCCTCAGGGAGACGACTCAAGTTTGGCTGCTACAACTCTGCTTGCCAAGCTTGACAGAAAACGGAGGGATCGATGGTCCGAAGCAGTTCGGAGCATTGATTTCTCACACTCTAGTCGAAAAGCGTGGAGTATTTTGAACAACCTTACTGGTAGGTCACGACACTCTCCTCGTCATTGTCCCGTTTCAGCCGATGCTATTGCATCTCAGCTGGTTAGAAATGGGAAATACGAGACTGTTGATCGCAAGTCATCTCGACTTGTCTTTCAAGAAGTGTCTGACCTTTGGAGGGCCACAACACCAGACGCAGTAAATATCTCTGACAATTTTTCACAGAGAGAATTTGCTGCTGCCCTTCAACATTTAAAACCAGGTAAAGCTCCGGGTCCTGATTCCATCTGCCCCGAGCTTATACTCCATGCTGGAGCTGCTTTGAAGTCCTGGTTACGTGACTTCCTTTCTTCCTGTTTGCGCCGACTCAAAATTCCCAAGATCTGGAGAAGAGCGCTTGTGGTTGCGATCCCAAAACCAGGAAAGCCCGTGGGGGACCCAAAGAGTTATTGACCGATATCTCTGCTCTGTGTCCCCTACAAGATCCTCGAGAGGCTTATCTACGCCCGCGTTGAACCATTAATCGATCCACTGCTCCCTAAAGAGCAGGCTGGGTTCCGACGCGGGAAGTCAACCGTAGATCAAGTTGTTCTGCTAACCCAGAACATCGAGGATTCTTTCGAGGCTAAAAAGAAGGCCGGTGCCGTATTTATCGATCTGACAGCTGCTTATGACACTGTCTGGCACCGTGGCCTTACCTGCAAGCTGCTGAGACTACTTCCGGATAAGCACATGGTCAAAATGATCATGGAGCTTGTCCGAAATCGAAGTTTCACCCTTACCACCGGTGACAGCAAGCAAAGCAGGCTACGCCGTCTTAAAAACGGCGTTCCTCAGGGATCGGTCTTGGCTCCCCTCCTATTTAACATCTATACGTACGATCTTCCTTCCATGATTTCCAGAAGGTTTGCTTATGCTGATGATTTAGCATTGTTGCACTCTTCTGGAAACTGGAAGGACTTGGAGGGGACTTTAAGCCAAGACATGTCCACACTTTCAGCGTATCTCCAGACTTGGAGGTTGAAGCTCAGTCACACTAAGACGGTGACGGCAACCTTTCACTTAAACAACCGAGAGGCCAAACGTGAGCTAAAGGTCTACAACAATAGTAGACTTTTACCGTTCTGTCCAACCCCTACATACCTTGGGGTAAAACTGGACAGATCGCTCACGTTTCGTCACCATTTAGTGGCATTGCGCAAAAAACTATCATCGCGCGTCACACTGTTGAGGCGACTCGTGGGCTCGGGATGGGGTGCTGGTGCTAAAACACTACGCATAGCCACCTTGTCTCTAGTCTACTCAACAGCTGATTACTGTGCGCCAGTCTGGTGTCGCAGTGCTCACACTCGCCTCATTGACAGTGTCTTGAATGACGCCTTGCGCATAGTTACTGGATGCCTGCGTCCCACTCCAACGGACCACCTACCTGTACTTTCAGGCATCCAGCCAGCTGAGCTTCGCCGACTGGGAGCGACACTCTCCTTGGCTTACCGTGGATCTCTGGACCCCGATCATATTTTGCATGGTCTGTTAAATGGGTCCTCAGATACTGGCCAAGTGAGACTAAGATCCAGACGCCCGTTTGTGCCAGGTGCGCGGAATCTCTTGGACAATCTTGCCAGACTTGGCATCCGCGCCTCTGAATGGACAAATCACAAATGGAACGCGGAGTACTGTGAAAGTGCTTCCAGGCTCCGTGCTTTTGTGCCCGGGACCAGTGTCAGGCCTGTTGGGATGGGCTTACCCCGAACAGCTTGGGTTAAGCTCAACCGCCTGCGGACTGGTGTTGGGCGATTCCATTCGTCCATGCACAAATGGGGTCTCGCTCCTTCACCGAATTGCGAGTGTGGCGCCTCAGAGCAAACCGCAGACCATGTACTAACAATATGCCCCATACATCGGGCACCACATGGAGCACGCGGTCTGACGGTTTTGGATGACGAAACTCGATGCTGGCTTAATAACATCACTGCCAGCATCTGATCCAGGCAGTGCAGCAGTCTGGGGTAGTAAAAGGATAAACCCTCGGCCCCAGTTCTGTTTGTGTCTGGCCTGGAGTGGATGCCCTTCAAACGACGACGACGACGACGAATATGTTAAGAGTTAGCTAAACATTCATGCACCATATCTAAACATTTGCCACAGGCTTGTATAATTTTTTGATTCTTACATATGACCAAATTCATTTAGGAGTTTGTATTAGATTTTATAAGTTTCAATCTTTAAGCAAGTACTAAAATTAAAAATGTGTCCAGTTCGGGTATTACTAAAACCCAAGCTACACCGTCCTACACCAAGCGACATGCAAGTCACGCCAAGCTACAACCAAGCTACACTAAGCTACACCTGAATGTAATTACTAAATACCAAGCTACACCTCAGTTCAACAGCAAACTTATTATTTTTGTGTTAAAACCCAACTACTATCATAGAATACACAAAACGTCAATTTAAATTGTTACTAACATGTTAAGTGTGTTTTTAACCTATTCTACAAACTGAAGTTCGACAGAAAACATTAAAAATTAGTCGCGTAGAAATGCGTAGCTTGGTAAATAAAAACATACCAAGCTACACCTCAGTTTAATGACAAATTTATTATTTTTGTTTTACAACCAACTACTATCATTGATTTGATCTAATCTATTTTCTTGCTATAACTAGGCTACGTTGTCCAATTAACGAGAACGCTCAATCAAAGTTCGGTTTGGAGTATATTGAACGCTATTTCGTAATTCTAAAACAAAGACATAAAAAGTAAAAAAAACAAAGCAATGATGATTTACAAATAGTCAACTTACGAGAATTGTTTCCAAGGCAGCCCCAAATTTTGATTAGAACATATAAATAATAATTACTAACAATTCTGAAACAGTAAGAATAAATTTATAACTAGATTCAACCACTATGACTTCAAAGATGCTTTTTTAGTTACTGCTGCGCGTATCTCAGAGAGTCTATAATCGTAATCAATTTAATTTTCAAGTTGTTGATGTAATAAAATTACACGTTTTTTAATTGAGCTTGCAGAGAAAGAATAATTTGAGAAGACGCGATCTAGATAGAAACACGCAAATAAAGCGCGCGTTTGAATCTTTGTCAATTCGTTAAATATGAACCAAATCAATCATGGTAGAACACACAAAACGTCAATTTAAATTGTTGCTAACAGCTAGGTGTGTTTTTTAAACTATTTTACAAACTGAAAGAAAAACACTAAAAATTAGTCGCATAGAAATGTGTAGCTTGGTAAATAAAAACATACCAAGCTCCTCAGTAGAATAAAATAAAATGTAGCACACACAAAAATATATGAATACAATGGCCACCCGTTGCGGTCAGGTGACCATAGCTCTATGTAAAAAATTAACTCATGTGCAATATCAAAAGACTATCGGCAAAGGAAGCAGAATAAATTGCCTGTCGCTTTTTCGGTGTGTTTATTCTGCCTCCTAGATTTTATAGTAGTTTTAAAAAACTTGACAATAGCAGTGGTAGTCTGCGTAGTCTTGAGAAAAGTGAATGATTTAGCAAAAAAACTTGATTAATACGTCATAACTGTGATAGCAACTAATAATTTCTCGGCAAATTCTAGTTATTAGTTCGCCATAAAGCATATAAACAGTACGAGATTTATTATATACTTAGATTTTTTAGATGTGTTTTGTAAACGTTTGGTAAAATAAATCGCTTCTTGAAAAGAAAGGGAGATTAAGGAGAAAGTTCTGAAAAATGTAGGAAAGTTGTAGTGAGAAAGTATGACCCTGAATACTTAAAATACCCGCGATGCTTCACAGCCCTGTGTGACAGACCCAATTCAGATCACTTGCAGCTCCTGTACAGCTGTGAGGTTAGATGGCTATCAAAAAGACGTGTTTTTTTACATCTCTTTGAAACGAGACATGAAGTTTACATTTTTCTTACCAAGAAAATGTCAACAACACAGCAACAACTTAAACTGAATATGTTTCTGGAAAAAGGGAAGGGAATGATGAGAAAAATGAAATGTTCGACTGACGGAAAATTGACCATTATCCATGGCAACCAATCTGGAAAAAATCCATTTCAACGTACCAGAACAAAAGCAAATAGAACAAAAAGTTTTCCAAAACAACTAATATAAAACCTTTTGTAAACTCATTGTAATTAATTCTAACACAATAGTTGAAAATTTGTTTTAATTATTTAAACTTATTCGCTGTCGTGAAGTTTGTAAAATAGTTGAGAACTACCCTAAACTTATAGCAATAAACTAAATTGACGTTTTTTGTGTTCTACTGTGATAGTAGTTGGGTTTTGACACAAAACAATAAGTTTGTCATTAAACTGAGGTGTAGCTTAGTATGTTTTTATTTACCAAGCTACGTATTTCTACGCGACTAATTTTTAATGTTTTCTGTCGAACTTCAGTTTGTAAAATAGATTAAAAACACAATTAACATGTCAGTAACAATTTAAATTCACGTTTTGTGTGTTCTACTATAATAGTAGTTGGGTTTTAACACAAAAATAATAACTTTATCTTTAAATTGAGGTGTAGCTTGGTATGTTTTTATTTACCAAGCTACACATTTCTACGGGACTAATTTTTAATGCTTTTCTGTCGAACTTCAGTTTGTAAAATAGTTTAAAAACACACCTAGCTGTTGGCAACAATTTAAATTGACGTTTTGTGTGTTCTACTATGATAGTAGTTGGGTTGTAACACAAATTAATAAATTTGTCATTAAACTGAGGTGTAGCTTGGTATATTTTTATTTACCAAGCTACGCATTTCTACGCGACTAATTTTTAATGTTTTCTGTCGAACTTCAGTTTGTAGAATAGATTAAAAACACACTTAACATGTCAGTAACAATTTAAATTGACGTTTTGTGTGTTCTACTATAATAGTAGTTGGGTTTTAACACAAAAATAATAAGTTTGCTGTTGAACTGAGGTGTAGCTTGGTATTTAGTAATTACATTCAGGTGTAGCTTAGTGTAGCTTGGTTGTAGCTTGGCGTGACTTGCATGTCGCTTGGTGTAGGACGGTGTAGCTTGGGTTTTAGTAGTACCGTCCAGTTCTAAAGATTTTTGATTTATAATGTCCACATTAGTTTAATTTACAAATTTGCAGCTTTGTGTAGTGTTTAAACTTAGTTTAGCCTTTTGCTTTTGGCTCATGATAAAAATTTATACTGATATAAGATTACACAAATTTAAAAAGTTTACAGTTAATTTTAAAATTTATATAACCTTATATCAGCATAAATTTGCATCATCAGCCAAAAGCTAAAGGTTATGCTCAAGTGTTCTTCTAGTTTAGAGATCACTTTTGCATGATTCAGTTGAGTATTTAACTTCAATTTCTTTTCGCCAGCTTTCTCCTCGATAAAAAATAGAAATTAAAAATAGAGGAAGAGCATTACCACAATTGCCTTTGGAACAATTGATATCATCAAGTCGAAATATAACATTTTTCCATAAATTCAATCCCAGTTTATATGATAAAGTTTTATGGCTATGTGGATGCAGTCAAAATATTGCTTTTTTTTGTTTTCCTTGCTTATTTTATGGAGGTGATGTATCATGGACCAAGAAAGGAATGAAAGATTTAAACCATTTAAGTCAAAAAATTGAGAAGCATAAAGTTTCCAATTTACATTTACATAACATGTTAAATTTGTCAATGCTTGGAACTGTAAATATTGATGAACACATTGATTTTGGTTATGCTTCATTTATTCATCGACATAATGAACAAGTAGATAAAAATCGTCTAATATTATCGAGTCTCATCAGTTGTATAAGGTTTTGTGGAAAATTTGAATTGCCACTTAGAGGTCATGATGAAACAACACAATCAAAAAATTGTGGTGAGTTTTTTGATTTGATTGATTTTGCTTGCAACTTAGACCCATCTTTAAGAAAATATATGGACTCCAATGCAGCTTTTAAAGGAACTTCTAAAACAATTTAAAATGAAATCTTAGACTCAATTATATTTGTTTGTCAGGATCATATTAAAAATGAAATTTCAAAATCTGATTTTTTCGGCCATCGTGACTGACGAAACTACGGATATGCAAGATAAGTCACAAATGGTAATTGTTTTACGTTATGAAAAAAATGGGAAAGTCGTAGAAAGGTTTTTGGGTTTTTTTAATTCTCCAAATCTTACAGCTGCAGCTTTGTCTTCAATATTATTGGAACAATTAAAATTATTAATTGGTGACCGCTTGAATAAATTAGTGGCACAAACATATGATAGAGCAGCAAATCTAAGTGGATCAAGATGTAGTGTTCAAACAAGAATCAAAGATCATTACCCTTATGCCCATTTTATCCACTGCTATGCTCATAAATTAACCCTATTTTCCTCAACCTTTTTCGAGCTATTGACTCCTCAAGGGCCGGGCTTTCGAAGCCCACCAAATTAACGATTTATAATTCCAAAACTACTTAAGCTATCTTTTTGAAATTTAAGCAGAGTGAGAATCACTTATTTAACTTTTGTTAGAGCAAAAAAGTTTTTTTGAAATTATTTGATAAAGTAAGCAAAATTGTAATTTATTAAGGTCACTTCAATTTTTACGTTTAGACGCTCATTTAACTAGCGTGAAATGCGATTGTACCGGATTCGCTGTTGTAACAGTCGTAAACTTAATTAAAAATTGGAGGTAAAGAGTGACGTTAACGCGCACGACAATTACGAACAATGAAGAAGCTAAGGAAGCTTGCTTCATTGTTTAAATGGTCGAATTATGAAAAATAGTATAGATCAGTTTTATTACTTGCTCACATGTTTTGTCCGCATATTTTTGTGGTTATTGTAGTTATTGCTGCTTTTTTTAAAACAGGATAAAAAAAGGAAAATGAATTTTTTTACATAAAATAATTTGAAATTGGTTAAGTTTTGATGTTTAGCAGTGTTAAAAGGTCAACTTACAGATATTATAAAACCAACAAAACTTAATCTTTTATATATCATCGTTTACATGTACATCGTATTTCACCGCCACAAAAAAAGTTTTTTAATCATTGAAATGAAACTACATCATTGCATTACTTTAAAAAAGAACACTTGAGAAAAACAATATTACTCTATATAATTGTTACTGTTAGTCATGGAACATATCTCGGCATTGATCAAAGCATGAAGCGGAAATTTGTAAGCAGTACCGCAAACACGTCGAAGAGTCACATGTTTGACACTGATTTTGTGATTTGTTCATGTTTTTTTGCATTTCTGGCCTGGTCCAATTTTATTATCATAGCAGAGACAACAACGTTTCCTAAAATTAGACTTTGAAGCATAATTTCGAGGTGTAAAAGTTACAACACTAGAGTCACTTGCACGGAAATGACTTTCGCACAAGATCAATTTAATTTTTTGTTGAACATTTGTTGAACTGTAAGCCAATCAAAGGTCTTTCAACGTGCGATTGAATTAGGGCTGGCGAGAAGTTGGAAGTGTCGTTTTCATGGCAACGGATTCTTTTCACGTTTATTGTTTTATTACAAAAAAACATTTTACGTCACTTTCCCTACTTGAAAGTCTTTATCAGCAACTCTAAATTACAATTCGTAAAAACTAGAGTGCCCAATAAAAAATTTCCTAAACCACAGTATTCTAATATTTCTGAAGATTCAAGATTCAGATTTGTTTATTTGTCACTAAACATTTACAAATATTCCCATAACATGAGATTAAATGTAGGACAACGTTACTGGGAAATAATCATAAGGTGTCTAAGCCAAACACTTACTTTTATTGTTTTATTCAAAATAAGAAAATATAATAAAATAAGCCTTTGAAAAACAACTAGTGATAAGGCAAAAAAGTAATTAACAAGTGAAAACCTAAAAGCAAAACTAGAAAATAATCAAGTCTGGGTAACAAAGCAGATGTATTTTTTATTTTATAATATGAAAAATGTCGCATAAAATACGAGAAAAAATAACACATTTTGGCTCCAATATATTTAATTCAAAAGTGCGTTTTTTTGTTTTACACTGTGGAAGATTAGATTGATCAACTTCAGAAGATATTGATCTCCACAAGACCTCTCCAAGATAGCTTCGAGAAAGAGATGCTAAGCTGTAAAGGCCCTTTTTTAACATTACGTAAAACAGAACAATTCTATGCCGAAATTGTTGCAGCATGTAAAAATATTCACTTCAAGTAAAACACATAAATAGGCTGACTTGCGTGCTTAATTTTTTTACTGCAAATTTTTATTGTATTGTCTGGGTTAAATGCTGTTAGCAATGTACCACGCCACAATTGTTTATTTTTTTCATTCAAAACTGTCCCACCTCATGCTCCTTGTAATGCCCAATGCATGTTACACTCCGATGCAACGTTATCTCCGGTTTGTGCAATGGCGCCGCATTTGCAATAAGAAAAAGGAACAAGATCCCATTTGTCTAAGCACAAATGAAAACGCGCAACTACACTCCGCAGATGGAATGGGCC
The DNA here is from genome assembly GCA_963680785.1 of Diplosoma virens. Taxonomy (NCBI): domain Eukaryota; kingdom Metazoa; phylum Chordata; class Ascidiacea; order Aplousobranchia; family Didemnidae; genus Diplosoma; species Diplosoma virens. Next base: position 30,157,778 of record OY796890.1, on the reverse strand, counting down.
AACTGGCCCCAACCGACTGGGCGCAATCCAAGTAAACGCAGCCAACTGGTTAGTTAGGCGGCGCCAGTCGGTTGCGGCCAGTTGTCTTTAACCCATCTGAAGGCGTTTAAGCATAACGCAAACTGTTCTGGACACACTGTTTTGACGGGTAAGGCAAGGCGCTGGTAATGAAAGCACGAGGCCGGATGTACTCTCATAGTACTCTGTGTTCGATCTACGTATAATTCATGTGATTGGTAGAACGGATGTTTAATTTAGCTAAATTGTTCACATTTTTGGTTAGCAGGCACAAACAAGCGTTTAGACCTTCGTATTTATCGGGAGGCATTTGATAAGCGGTAAATAAACCATAGTCAGGATCTAGAGCAGTGCTCTGCAACTCGTGTGCTGCAAAAAAACGAGAAACATACTTTTCCAAATGGAAAAAAAGTTATGTTTCTTTGAAGTAACAACCAAAAATCTTAAAAAATTTATTATACAGTACATCTCATTGTGTAATGTCAAGACCTGTTTTTGGTCTTTACTAAATTTTGATTGCTTTTCTTCATATGAAGCATTATTTAGTGAACATAAAAACTTTCTATAAATAAATTGATAATTTTTTTGATCAATTTTCACCCAAGCTCCATTGTGCACGATGTGCAAATTGGTAACTTCAGATGAAAAAAAAGTCATCACTTTATTTTTAGAGTTTGGATTGAAATTTTTAGGTTTTTTAAGACATCCAAATAAAACTTCAGGTAAGGGAAAGCATTCAAAATTTAGCTCTTTACACCTGGTCTAGGTGTTGTACTAATTTAAAAAATTTGTCAAAGTGTACCGCAGGTTTGAAAAAGTAGCGGAGCGCGGGTCTAGAGCAGTGTTTCTCAACCTTTTTAAGCTTCTGACCGGTAATATTTCAAATTAATCTTGCGGCCCGGTAATTTTTTGTAATGACAAAATTGTAATAAACGCGATAGATTCATAAAAAAATTCTAATAAAAAAAGCAAGCATTTAGCATCAAAAGAACATTTTAAAAAAATATTTCACCACTGAATCTGAAATAAATCGAAAGAACATACTGCATGATATTTCAGAAAAAAATTTAAATTGGTAAATCAAAACAAATTCCAGTAACAAAGGTTTTATTACTTGTATGTTTGTCGAAAATCACAAACGCTTTTATTTACTTTTATCTCGCCTTATCACTTTTCTGTACTGGTTGTGTTCAGCAAAGTTTCTGCAAATGTTGGCAGCAAAATTAGCCATCCATCAGCAAAAACAACTTTTGAAACAGAAGAATAAGTTCATCGAAAGATCTGTGATATTTTTCAGCAAATGCCTCGAGGAAAGTCCATCGCTTTTCTTGCATTAACGGTATAGCCTTGACATTTTCGTAGCGCAACATCAGCAATTCGGTAATAATCGTAACTTGTAAAAAAGTTAACTAATTTATAAAAGCAAAATTGGTCAAAGCTTACAAGTAGTCTTTTCGCATGTACTGAACAGCAAGACTAATAAAAACGTTTAAGACTTTATTGTTGGTGAACAGAAGCATTTATTGAGCCAAAAAGATAAAAGATAGCCATTTTGAAACATAAATAAACAAATAAATGACCAAAATACAAAACTTTTAATTTATTTTAATACCTTACAATAAATTAAAACAATTATGTTCCAAATAGAAGTATTGGTTGTTAAAGAGCTAAGTAAACTGCATTTTTTTGAATTTTTACAGTTTTTTTGCGATTAAGAGAACGTCCTTGACTTTTTTTACAAGAACACATGTTTATGACAGAATCAGACTATTTGACGCGACCATTTGAGTGCCAATTGACAGTTAGGCACAGCTATTTGGGGGCCAATCAATTGACGCCAGCCGAGCGTTTAACATCAGAAATAATTTGTTTATAAATTTATAATTTGTTAAAACTTTTTAAAACGATCTCGGAGCAAAAAATTTGAAACGCTTAACTAATTTTCAGAATAAAAAGTAATCATTAATAAAATGTAAAGCCGATCGATATATTTCGATACATAGTTTATTCAGGACGTTTTGGAATTGTAACTCATTCCATCATCAACTGCGTTAAACTTCTAAATTAATTGCAAATATGAATATTTAAATTTAGATAATTTATGACGTAACATGTTTAAAACAAATTTATGCCTAAACATTTTCAAAACAAATTTTAAAACTTTTTTCGAAAGTTAAAAACTGGCTCAGTTTTAAACTATAAAAGTATAAAATTTGCAGCAAATATGGCTAATTCGTTTTCTAAAACCGAAATTTGTGGCGTGTGTTATTTGAATTTAACTTTTGTTGGCAACTTGTACTGTATAAGAATTTCAAGTTTCATGTGATGCCCAACTTAATTTTTGACGCAATAATTGGGGTCGATCTTTTGCAACAACATAAAAAGGTAACGTTAAAATTTGAAGATAAACACCAGAACTTGTTGTTTCACCTATTACGTCTGTTGCTTATGTACCTTACCCACAATTGTTCGGCGATAACCTGTCGGCGCGATGTAAATCTATAGCAATAAAAACAAGAAAATTTTCATCCGTTTGTATGGCAATTATAAAAGCAGAAATTGCAAGACTTCTGGAAGAAGATCGGATCGAGCCAAGAAACTCCATTGGAGGGCGCAGCCTCTTGTGGTCAACAATAGGAAAAAGAAGCGAATATGCATTAACTACAGTCAAACCATAAATTTTATTTGAGCATGTAGACGCTTCTTACCCTTGGCCCAGCATATCATCCATCGTAAATCAAGTTGCCAAATGGAAATGTATTAGTACACTTGACTTAAAATCAGCGTATCATCAAATTCAAATTTAACTGAAAAATTGTCCTACATCGCTTTTTATTCAGGATCAAAATTGTATCAATAGAAAGTAATGCCCTTTGGTCTAACTAATGCCGTCCCAGCTTTCCAGCAATTGATAAACCAGTTCATTAAACGTCATGATTTAAAGTTTGTCAATGTTTATTTAGGCAACATAACTGTCGGAGGAATGGACCAAAAATCCCATGATGAGAACTTGAAAGCATTGAAGGAAACGGCCAAAATTGATAACTTTGCGTTCAATGAAAAAAAATGCCTCTATAATTGTACTGAAATCAAACTTTTGGGACATCTAGTTGGAAATGTCGTAATTAAACCCGATCCCGAGAGCGTCGCAGCTTTGAATGATTTGCAACAACCTTCAACAAAGAAAGAACTGCAGCGAATCTTAGATTTGTTTAGTTATTACTCAAAATCGATTCCTAATTATTCTGCCCTTATACGACCGCTTGTTCAAACTGATTCTTTTTCATTATCAAAAGATGGATTAAACACTTTCCACGTAATGAAAAATAAACTGTCTGAAGCTACTTTACAACCTATTGACGAAGATTTACCATTTACAGTTGAAACCGATACTTCGAATTTTGCTATTGCTGCTACACTGAATCAAAACAGCAAGCCAATGGCATTTCATGCACGAACTCTCTCTTGTACTGAACAAAAGCATTCTTCTGTAGAGAAAGAAGCGTACGCTATTATTGAAGCTCTACGAAAGTGGAAGCATTTGCTTATTGGGAAGCATTTTAATCTGGTCACTGACTAACGCAGCATTTCATTTATGCTTGACCTAAAGCATCCTTCAAAGATAAAAAACGATAAAATTCAACGATAAAATGTCGTGAAAGCATGTACTGACTGAAGTGAAGTTAAAGTTAAATTTTTGAAACCAAAAGACAACTTTAATTTAATCAAAACAACCAAGCCGTTTGAGAGAATTAGTCTTGATTTTAAGGGGCCGCTCCAGACCATTACAGGAACAAATTTATGCTTGTAATTATTGATGAATATTCGCGTTTTCTTTTTGTATATGCATGCAAAAGCTTAAAAGCGTCAACTATTATTGAAAAACTCACAGATTTATTTTGTATGTTTGGTTTGCCAAGCCATGTACATACTGACCAGGGGCCCAATTTTATGTCTTACGAATTTAAATCGTGGTTGCATAGCATAGGTGTTCCTATTAGCAGGACTACCAGGTATAATTCTAGAGGTAATGGATAAATCAAGCGTTATATCGGTATTATTTGGAAAACAATCGTTTTGGCTTGACGTGTAAAAAGACTATCGCTTACACACTGGGAGTATGTTTTACCTAATGTGTTACATTCTATTCGTTCATTATTATGCACTGCTACAAATTGCACTCTTCACGAACGATGTTTTGCCATGAGAAAAAATCATTTAATAGTGTATCATTGCCATCTTGGTTAAAACTGGAACCCATCTACGTAAAAGTCATAATTGAAACGATAAATCCGATTTACTAGTTGAAGAAGGCGAACTATTAAAAACTAATCCACAATATGCCTAAGTAAGGTTAGAAAATTGTAGAGAAATCCCGTTTCTTTTTGAGATTTGGCTCCAAAAGCAATCACATCTAGGGGAGAAAACCATGTCAACAACTATGATGCGGCAACTGACACTTCGTTGGATGAACAAAACGAAACTTTTAAGAATGATTTGCAAGATGATGTTAATATTTCTTTAAATCAATCTGACAATAATCCTTAAATCAAAAACGACGTAAATCAGGACCAACCAAAAGTTCTTGAAAATAAAACGCTGTGACGTCGCTCGTCACAAGTACGTCATCCTATTGAACGTTACAGCGACCCTGTATATTATTAATTATTTTTTGTAGTACAATGAAAACAATGTTCCACCAGCGCAACTGCAAAAGACTGCAGGGTTTTGCTTGTCTTAACCCGTCTCCGTGTTAGCTAACTCGATGTGGTTAGCATATCGGAACCGCCGCCAGTATACCCTTGCGGTTTAGCGGTGTCTTTTGCAGTTGCGCTGGTGGAACATTGTTTTCATTGTACTACCTACCCAGCGTTCAGGTCCACAACTGGATGTTTGAGGTGTAAAAACCACAAACAGAAAGTTGTGCCAGCTGTTTAAGTTTTCAACTTTTTCAGCTGGGGTCAACAACAAGCTGTAGTGTCCTGACGAGTCCTAATAAGGACGAAACAGGTCTGTCGGCACTTGCTTGTTGATTGACTTGACCATTCTTGCTATATTTTTTGTAGTGTTTGAATAATTTTCGTGGGGTGAATGTCATAGGTTTCGAACTTGATAATCGTCCAGATTAATTTAATCTATTGTTTGTTTAAGTGTGCACTTCAGTTAACATTAATTATTGTCATGATTGTCATCGGAATGGGTTTTCAAAAAGACGTTTTCAGTTCTTACAAAGATGTGGTAGCCTATTATTTTGTCTGTTGTAATATTTTATATTTATAATGTGTTATATTTTTAGATGCCAAGAAAATAGGCTTTTAAAGCCTTAATAAAGGTTAAATGCTAAATAAATTGATTTTTATATTTGAAGAATAATGAAGATTTAGAATTAATTTAAAACAAACTGCTTAAAGATGAAAAAAATAAATAAATAAATTGAATTATTATATTACACGCCTCCAGGAAATAAAACTTTTAAAAAAAATCGGGTCTTTCGGAAAAGTTTTGGCTATACAAAGCTGTAATTGAAAACCAGGACTTCTCATTACGAAGACGTTTTTACTGTTGACATCATATGCTATTGAGGCTCCTTGCGCCGAACTAGGGCCGAACTAGCGCCGGAAAACTTTATCAAGCGAATTTTTAATGAAAACTTTGTTGTTATTAATAAAATTTTACGTCAAATCTTCTTCTCAATAAGGATCTTGATTTCGATGCCAGATGGCGCCTAACATCGTAATACGTCTTACTCGAACACAAACTCCAATGCAGTGTTATTAAGCAAGAACATGTTAAGTTTTTGCTGAATAGAAATTATGAGGTCAAACATTTCAGCCTTGTTGCATTTCTAAAATTTTTGCTTCGTTAATTCTACCCAATAAAAAACTTTACGGACTTTACATTAAAATATTGGTTTTTACAAATTATGTTTTTTCTGTCTTCGTTTACAAATCTAAAAGCTTAAAACCCATATGACAACAGAAAAATATAAATAGGCGACTCAACTGTTTGTTGTCTAAAATGAATGGTATGGCTACGACGGCACGCATTTCACGTTATTTTTTAAAGAAAATGACCTAAAATTTCGTCAGTAAATTATTATTGAAAAAGTGTTATTGGTCAATTAATGATAGATGAAAATGGCTATTACCTGTGAGATCATAGCACAACATTTGCTTTGGTTATTTTTTCATTTCTCCTTACTGACCACGGCTTTTGTTTTTTGTTTTTTAAGGGTAAATTTTTAATTTAGTTTAAGGAGTTATATATAGTAAGTCCAAACAAACTTTGCTAATAATTTTATAATGTTCATATCTCTGCACGTTTCCTTTAATATTGTTTATAAACGAATGAATTCTTTGGCAAACCGTTTCATCATCTTCCTTTAAGTCAATAGTCTAAGAACGCAAGCGGTTTAGTACACTAGCTCGCAAATAGAAAAAGCAACCACAAACAAACTGGCGATCTTTCAGAAACAAAATTTATCAAAATATTATACGCAACTTCCGTTTTATTTGAAAAAAGTTTTTTTTTGAACCATTTTGCCAGCTCTTTCCACAAGTAGAAGTCTCGTATTGGAAGCACTAAAAATGGTTTGGATTGTTGCTTTCTATACTATAGCAAATTCTTATAACCTCCAGCTCTTCCAATCGATATGATCATGTTTTTGGTCTTCATTTAAATATCTAACTGTTAGCAGTAGCCTATAACAAAATTTTTTATCGAAAATAAACTCACATAAAAGTAGGCTTAATAAAGTTTCATTGGTGAGTAAGCAGTTCTTAAAAAATTAAAGTTCGCCTAAAGGGGAAATTTTTTAACTAATCCCACATTTGGTCACGTTACAGCAGTTCCCATGTAAAGCCGTTTTTTTTGTTTTTTTTATAAAGGGTCATTATGAAACCCGAGAAAACAATCGATTTTAGCAACGCAATGTTTTCGTTATTATTTCGATTCGATTTTTGTCCATTTGAATAAAGTCCTGACATACAGAACGTATGGGAATATAAGCAACTTTAGAACGTATATTTTAAAAAGAGGGGTGGGAAACATTTTCGGAAGTAAAAGCCACTTTAGTAGCATCCAATTTCCAAGAAGGCCGCAAACAACAATTTTGCATGTGCCTATTCAAAAGTTACATTGCAACTATTGGTGGTCCAGCAGGTGGCGTAATGGTATCGACTGGTAGCTCTAGATTTGATCCCAGACGGGGCATCAAGTGGTATATACTTTTGAGGCGAGCTGAAAAGGGGTGACAAAAACACAACTATTGCTGACATTTATATGTATTATTTTCAGGAAAATGGAGAATAGATTACAAAGAATAAATGATAAAATTTAGTACTCATTGACATATTTAACCATTTAATGATTTCTTTGAGAACCTTGAGTTCTCATCATGGATTCTGTTGAATCAACATTGAGATACTTGGTTCTACTGAGGATTTTTTGAGATTCAGGCCGCACTTTGTGGCTTGAAAATTCGCAGGTTCGCCACCTCTGTTCTAAAATATAAAAAAATTGTTCGACGAACATAAGGGACACTAAACTGCTTTTAAAAATCATGAGGAGTATCATTAATGATCACATGTTACAAATGCGTCACTGCAAGTTATGCTACCTCGAATAAACAAATTGAAATACAAAAAAGTCCTCACTATAACTGCTTAAATATTTTCTTTTTCTAATTGTAATTTCTGTCAGAAAGTAGACAGTCGGCCGTATTTGAAAACTTCAGGTTTTTAATTTTTATATTCTACAAAATTTCCGCAGAATTCTCCCGTTCTAGGGTGAAATATAATTCGTAGATACTATTGGTGTTTAAACACATTAAACCAGTGCTTCTCAACCCCTGGGTCGCAACCAAAAGTGGGTCGCCGACAAGTGTAGTCGTGAAAAAATTAAATCATTTTAATTGTAATTCGACAGTGGTTTGATTGATATATTTACTAGGTCATAGTCCAGTGCTTTGCAACGTCCGGGCCGCGGGTTAATTTGTTTGGCTCGCCGCTTAACTTAATTTTGTGAAGAAAATTGAGAATGGTAAGCGTGAAGACCTTTTTATTCTTTTTGTTTAGGGACACCATAATTTCGGGATGAAAAGTGTAAAAACGGTTCTTCAAAATAAGTGAAGACCTTTTTTTTAGGAAACAACGTAATTTCGAGATGAAAAGTGTAAAAACGGTCCATTAAAATAGGTGAAGACCTTTTTTTAGAGATCACCTTATTTTGGACCCCAAATCAACAATAATATTTCGAGCGTGCTGCGGAATTCGAAAAACTAAAGAAGTGTGACACACACGGAAAAAGGTTAAGAAACACTGATTAGACCTATGTTAAATGATTTATACTTCCAATAAAGTCTGTAATTTGATTTTTATGTTTCTAATAAAGTCTGTAACTGCTTTTAAAACCGTTTTCATGTCGTGCCTGAGCATTTTGCGGGCGTTCAACTTTTTGACTTTATCCGCTAGAGGATTTTTTGGAACTCAATCTCATTGTTTATGAGCTTGACGGCAAGGTTGCCAAATTTATCCAGTGTAGCCGCGAGTTGTACAAAGACACAATGCGATTGAATGTTATTGCAGTGTTTACAAATGTATTCACTGCAACAAGTTGTGGAATAATGTCAAACATTATAATTGTCACACCAAAAGTTGTACCACCACGGTGCGTGAGACTTTTCCAGGGGGAATTCACAAAAATCCCGCCACAATCTTCAAAAAACTGTAAGAAATAGAGTTTTTGTGCCCCACTGTGATCGTCATTTCCTTTTTTTTGGTTGCTTTGATTTTGAAGCATATTTTTCAAAAGATCAAATTGTTAACAATAGTTCCATGCTGACACTAGACGCTTGTCACCTTTCTTTAAGTATTGCGATAGCAAGCAATATCCCGGGTTACGAGTCAGGAGTTTGCTTCGTGATGGAAGGATGTGAAGAGCGTTTAGTTAAAAAATTAGCAAACTACCTTGAAACACTTTCCGATACTTCTTTCGAGCTGATGTTGCAAAAATTTGATTACGGTTCGAGCAATAATAGGAGAGTAACAAAAACGTCAAGAGAGAAAAAAAATTTGAACGAATTTACTTTATATTGCAAAGAATTGATTGCACTCGGTGTTACGGCTAATCTACATTTAATTTTGTTGTCCCTTTTTTGTTTGTTAAAATTTCTATATTCGGGTTGTGAACTTACTTCAACCAGCGATTGTGACTGGTTGTTTAATTTTGTCGCAGTCAAGCGCGTGGCAGGAGCTTTCAGGAACTGGTACTTGGAGGTAATTTGTCGTTTAACTCTTGTTTTGTATTTTATAGATTTATGGTCAACTTTTCAATTAAATCGTCATCTTAAGTAGCTTTATGGGATCTGTAGCAATTTGTTTATTCATAATCTTATTCTGGTGTGTACTGCCTTTTGTTTTATTATTCGAATTATACTTTCACTGGTGGATCAGGTAGCTGATGTCACTGAGCTGAGCTTGTAGGCTGCTTAAGTATGCATTTATTGCCCGACCTATCGCTTAATCAAATAGAATCTTACGGATAGTTGGCCTGCTCGTATACTCGGTTTTAATTCGGGTTCTTACAATCTAACTTTAATTAAAACTACGTTAATTCAAATTCTTTTGAAAGACATTCAATTTTTAATTAAAAAAACCAACAGCTATTTCTGTTTAAAAACTTCCAAATAACGATTTTTAGACATCAAACTCTTTTTGGCTCCCGGATTCAGTTACCGCAAATTTTTAATTGCTTATGGTGCGGAACAGAGAAAGTTTTATTTTCCTTGCGAATTCGTTACCGATCTTGACAAATTAGAAAGCGGATTGCCCGAACAAAAAGATTTTTATTCTTCTTGTCACAGACTTTGTTCGGGAATCCCAAAGGACCAGTTGAGCTAGGTAACCCGAATACCTGAGCTGAAACAAAGCTGTGTCTAAATTTTATTTTATTCCGGCTCAAGAAGTAGTCCGCTAAGAGCCTGAGGGTTTTATACAGTTTGTTTGAACAAAAGCTCGGATTGATCCGTTGAAGACTTTTCTTCACAAACAAACAGAGACTACTGTCTCTTATAAGAACGAATGCATTACAAAAGTCACGACCGACAAAATTTCTATTCCACGCTTTGCCACGCTGCAAAGCGAAATCAACGCTACAACTTGATTCAATCAATACAAAATGATACTACCTCTGAAGAACACAAATCCAAAACACTGGGGTAAAATAAATTCAACACTCGCCCCAAATTTAATTTTCTGTCAAAGCGACGCTTTCCGCTTTAAGCGTCTCTCTCGAATTCGTCTCTCGCTTTGTATGCTACCTATCGTCCCGCTACGCATCGTCTTTATATAGACAAAATTGATGTTATGCCTGAGCATCACACACGTGATGCTCATCACTCGCAAACGCTAGACCATTTTCTAATTCTTTAGGGAAGGCGCTTTTTCTCGAGCGAAGGAGCATATAGCGAAGATTCTACAAGCAGCGAGCTATAGTGGCGCTTGGACAAAAACATATTACGTCATTACCGTCGGCGAAAAGAGAGAAAGACAAAAAATAAATCAAGCGAATCGAGGCATTATACTATGCAGTAAAAGATCAGCGCTTCAGGCGACGCGATTATTATTTCATAATAAAACTTCGATTTATTTTTGACGGGAATAAACTACATCGTTATGATTAAAATTATTAGTAATGAAACGTGACACTTCTCTATCCAAATCAAATATCACCCAGGAAGAATACAATCTTGTAGTGAATACATGGGCGGAGAAAGGTTGGAGCTCTCTACACAAAGGTTAGTATATTACAATTTACTGGATTGCGTCCTCTTTGTGCAAGCAGTTCAAAACTTCCTCCAACCTTATCTCCAGCAAGGTTTGGATATCTTTGAAACTTCTTTTTCGGTAAGCTACAAATAATGAGAAAAATCCAATAAAACACCTTCTTTTGTCTCTTGCCAAAACGTCATAGGTATTTGTACAAAACTCTTTGTTCTCAATTGACTGGTGGGTTAAGTTTAATTTTCTGTCGGCTTGCGATTTCTGGAGAAACCAAAATCCGCTCCCACAAGATAGAGAATCCTGAAACTGTAAAAAATCCTCGGCTTAGACGCCGATTCTCTTTACCTTCACGCTATTGCTCAGAATAATCCCACAGGCTATTTCTGTCGCTGTAAAGAAGAGGAAAATTTTCGGCCTGATTCCTGCTCCCACTTTGGTTATCAATCCTACCAGCGGTTAAATTATGTCGCATTAAAAAAACACGTTTTTACAAACTAGATTTAACATGAAGGAAAGAAAAGTTAGTAAATATAGTTTGCCAGTGAATGGTTATTCTGAGCAGCAAATCACCGTCTATCAATATATTGGATGTTTCTTTTATTCGTGCAATGAATGCAGCACAAACCGAAATGCCGATGGTATTTTGCAAGTGACGCTCCCCCTTAAAAAGATTCTCCATGAAGGTATTCGGGAGGAGGCAAAAAAAAGGGTTTCGTGTGGTAGAGATGAGGAGTGTGAATGTTTGAAGATAAGAAAACAACCGGAAGTCTCTCATTTTCTAAAAACATTAAAATTGGTAATCCCCCAAATAAAAACTATCTTTCGAAAAAATATTAAAAGATGTCCGAAACGAAAGTTTGTATGGTTTTCTTATCTTCGACATGCACACTCCCGGCGAATTGAAGGAAAAATTCAAAGAGTTCCCTTTAATTACAAAAAATAGTCTCGTTTCTCGGAAAGCCATTGAACATACATGAAAAACGTGGCAGAAGAGCATGATATTTTTAAGAAAGCACAAAAATGTTTAATCAGTAGTTATCTTGCAGAAAAATTTTTAATTAACACGGAAATGGCAAAATTTTACTTTGAAATGGGTTTAAAAATTATCAAAATTTATGAATTTATAGAATTTTTTCCGCAAAGATGTTTTGCTCCTCTGGCTAAAGACATTGCTAACTCAAAACGGTTGGTCGATACCGACAAAACCAAAACTGCTATTGCTTTAACAAACAAGCTGACGGGAAATACTTTATTCTGCAAGTTTATTGAATAAACAAAAACACGTGAACATCACTTATCATTCAGAGGACACAGTGAACAAAGCTATCAACGACCCTTTTTTTTATTCATTTGGACGAGATCAAAAAAAACATTTACGAAATAAAAAGTTTAAAAAGTAAAATTGTAAACGATCTCCCCGTTCAAATTGGTATAACGTGTATCTAAATTTAAAACTTCATATGCTAAAACTCTTTTATTTATTTCTGAAAAAATGCATTTTGGATCAACATTTTGACCTGCTAGAGACCGACACCGACTCCGTTTATTTTAGTATTGGCAAGAAAAATTTGGACGGCTGTGTTCCACCCCATTTGAAAGCCAATTATTTTTGAGACAAATTAAAGTGGTAGACTTCCGAAGGGTGTCCTGAACACAAGGAAGCCCTTATTCGGTGGAAAATTCAAGGCAAAGAGTGTGACACGTAATTGCAATCAGATTTTTGCATGGTACTCCCAAGTAAATACCATGAAACACATAAGAAAATTTCCATGCGAAAACCGTTGGTGAAAAAACAGAGTTCTGCAACACTTTACTCCAACAGGAAGTCAGTGGAGATAGTGTGGTTTGCGCCAGTCCTAATTTCCTCACTATACCCAGTTTTTTTTTTTTTTTTGATATATTGGTAAAATTCTAAAATTTTTAGTCAACATTTAACCAATCATTGAACAGCTGCATAAGACTGTTTGCCTACTTTAAACTTGTTGTATCTGTAGTTTTTTTTTTGTATGTACGTACATAAATATTGTTTAAAAATTAGCGAAGGGTCAAACTCTTGCAACCGTAAATAGAATTCAGCTTCTGAACAGGAAACGACGTTCACGCTTCTCTGCGAAAGTAAAGAAAATACTTTGTCTTGCTTGGTAACTGTCTACCGCAGGGATGTCCAACCTGTGGCCCACTTAAGGTTCTGGTTCGGCCCAGCGACGATTTCCAGTTTTCTGGCTATAATGAAGGTTACGAAGAAGAGTTCCGCGAGATTATTGCTGAAAGACATTTGGGGTGGAAATTGATAAGTAAGAAAAAATTCTAGGAGAAGACCTTTTTTTTATAGAACACCTGAGTTTTGGGACGAAACTTAAATAATCGGAGCAAGATTCTGCGTTCATTTTTACTTTCATTTTTATGCAATTTCTTTTCAGTGCACTATGTTTGCGGCTCTTTCTAAAATAGCAAGATAAATTTTGGCCCTGTGACGCATTTCGGTTGGATATGGCTGGTCTACCGCATTTATGATAAACTTCCTATTATAAAATTGTTTTAAATAAAACTTATCAATCTTAAAGCTGCATAAAACCGTTTTTAAAAATTTTATCAGGTAAGACTACAAAGCGATCTTTTAAATTGTAGTTAAAACTAAATAGATTATTCAAACAAATAATTTTTATAAACACAAGAAAGTGAATTCATATAACATAAAATTAATAATTTGTGTGGTCTACTACATGGAAAAAGTCTTATTATGAATTGTTTCAAAATTGAACATCAAGTTTGTTTAGGAAACATTTTTATACCTGAAATGCAATATACAGTATAGCGTATTCAAGTGTGATAGCATCTGGGGAACTCAAGGTGAGTGTGTTGAAGTGTTGGAAAGCGTAGTTTTCTTTAGATGTAATTTTATGGTTAGTCTGTGTTTTTTGCAGTCTTGATTGGGAAGACCACTGACTTTCTTAGGGTTAGAAATCATAGTTTAGAGTCTTCAGTAGACGGTTCATTCTTTCGATGACGTCAGCGCACCATCGCGCCAGGCGAAAAACACCAAGCAAAAGTACCCTATAACAGTATTTCAGCATCCTCCTAAATTTTTGCGCAATTCCGGCGAACCGGTTTTAAAGTTATAAAATGCACCCATAAAACGCCGCTTTGACCACAGAAAATTGACTTTTGGCGCTTAAGAAAACAATCGTGCTAAAGGTGGTACAAAAGAATTAAAAAAAAAAAAGTAAAACAAAGCAGTGAAAATCACATAATTCAAAATCAGTTTTGATCGACTGAATGAAGCCGTTGGGCTTGAAAGCTAATATTATGCAAACTTCTACATATTACGTCATATTTTCAATCAGAAGAGGCAAGATCTTATAATCTTGTTTGGAAGCACAGATCGAAGCTACACTTAGTTGTCTTTGTTTTAGAGTTCATTAGTTATCCAGTAGACATTAATAGGTTTTCGAAGTGTTAAAATATATAAAACGGTTCCCATTTAAAAAAGTGCTCTGGTTTTTAAACATTCTGCTGACTAAAGTTTTATATTTTAAGTACAGTAAAGACAGTAGAGAAAATTTGAGGGCAGAAATTAAAACTGGTCTTGATCTGAGTTCATTTAACTTTATATTAATTATTAGTAAAGATTGTTATTCGTTATTTTGTTAATCTTTCCACGTTATATAACTTTAGCTATATGATTGGTTTGCATTGATTTTTTCGACTATTTTCCTGTATATTTTGTAATTTTGATTTCCTGCATTTATTTAAGGAGATTTTAGAGAAACAGAAAAATTTATTTTATAGGATTGAATATAAAATACAACAAACTTACAAAGCAGTAATAGTAATAATAATATAAAGAAAAAAACTGCACTTTACTGACGTTAATTGTTATACGTGAAAAATATCAAACGTATGCGGAGACTGGGAAGTGACCCAAAAATATAAACAGTATATTGGTCTTTAAGTCGAGCAGCCACCAATAAACTAAAATTACAAAAATAAACATGTGCAAGAGCGATAAGATAAAAATGGACCACTGTAAATACAAGTTGGAGTAAAATATTAATGGATTTAAAAATAAAAATTTAGAATATTACATTTGAACATACTGTATAACTAAAATTATATGAAGAGTAGCAATTTTTTCTATATTACATGGAACATCATTTCAAACTTTAACTTCTCTATATTTAAAAGATCTTTGCAGTTGGATCGGTATCTTGGTAAGTATAACATGTTATTGTCGGATGAACGGATTACGCGGGAATGAAATTTGAGATACTTTTTTGAAATACTTAGGAAAAAATTCGGTAACTTACATTTATTAAAATTAAACATTAATTTTGAAATTTCAAGCTTAACTAAGTCTTTTAATATTAAAATTTTGTTTTTACTAAACAAAGGATCATTATTAAATGACTGTTGCATATTATTGATAACTCGCTTAGCTTTATTTGGTAATTTCCTTAAACGTTCGAGATAACTTTTAAATGTAGCGCTCCATATATATAAGTTAAAATTTTTTAGTTTGCACAAAATACCAACTGCACGAGAGAGCTTGTTTTCAACTTTATGTATATGATCACGAAACAATAGTTTGGAATCAATTAAAATTCCTAAATAATTGATACAGTCTAAAATTGCAATTGTACTAAAATTAAGTTTAATATTAATATTAGTTGGCAAAACTACTTGTGATGACAAAGACGTTACTATTATGGCTTGCGACTTGGAAGGATTAATACGGTAGTAAGACAATTATCACCCATTTACTGGGACATTCTAGAAAGTTTTTTGTTTATTTTGATTTCAAGTTCACGTAAACTGGAAGCATTAATCAACATGGCGGTATCATCGGCAAAGAGTCTAGGTATACTTTTTATACAACTTGTATAAATTAAAAATAGAAGAGGGCCTAAAACAGAACCTTGAGGTACTCCCATTAAAACATTTCTTCGATTGGAGTCAATATTATTTAAGCACACATATCGCAAGCTATTATTTAAATATGATTGCATCAGTTTGAATGCTCTTTCTCTTATTCGATAATGGTCAAGTTTTATTAAAAGTCTTTTGTGGCGTACAGTATCAAAAACTTTAGTAAAATCAAATGTAAACATTCCTGTGTAGGGGAGACCGGGGAGTGTTGTTACAATTTTCAGTTAAATTAATATAGCTCTTTTCCTATTGCAGCTATGGTGCTCATTTTTTTATGCAAAGTAGCCTAAGATCTCACTATTACAATGGTACCTTTAAATCAGTTTTACTTAATATCTATGACGCAATAATTTTACTTTTATGACTACCTGTCTGTTGTAACAACTAGCCCCACAACTGGGGTAAGTTGTTATAGGCATGGGGTAAGTTGTTACACCAGTTTAACTGTTTAGTTTTATGATTAATTTAATTGTTTTTTTGTCTTAGCTTTATAATCATAGTGATTTAAAGTATAAAGGTGGTTTCATGATGTAATAATGAAACAAATCAATGCAGTTTAATAGAAAATAATTGCACAAACTGAATGTTGCAAACTATATATACAATACAGGCAACAAAAGAACACAAAGAAATTCACTCATCACACTTTTCACAAATATAATTGCTGCCCTCAGCATCGGTACAAGCTTCATGAGCCCAACCTTTGCAACTGTAACACTGTAGCCAAATTTCTCTAGGAGCAGAGTTAGAGTAAGAGTCGGAGCAAATAATGCAAAACCATTCTTGTTTTTTTGACTTTTTCAGTTGACTTGGTTTGAAAATATTTCTCTTGGGTTTTTTTTTCTTGACAGACTTTGCTTGTTTTTCTTCTAATCTTTGTTTCTCTGGGGTGGAAGTAACAACAGCTGAACGGCGCTTGCGAAAGTTTCTCTTTTTTAATTGCGGTTGGGCTTTTGGAAAAGGAAGAATTGCTTGAGGAGAACTTGTCACTCCACAAGGTAGTTTTTCTTTTTCCGTTGAAGAAGAAACTTTGTTGGGCAAAGGATGAATTGGTGGGGTTATTACCGCAGAGGAAATAGAGGCAACATCTTCTGATGAAGGAATTTGTGAGATTGCTAGAGCTGATGAAGTGAATGGATATGGATTGCTACAAAAAGAAGATGGATGATGAGTTTGTGAAGCATCAGCTGTAGACAAAACTTGAGGACACTCTCGGTTTGTGACATAACTTGCCATGAAGTCATTGTTAGTGAAAATGTGGTTATTAAATGGTGAAATGCCACATACTGAAAAACCATTTTGAATGTTGACAGGCGTTGCTGCCAAGGGTAAAGCCAGATTCACAATATGAGGTATGTCATATATAGTCATGTGCTTTCCTGGATGATTTTTCATCCAATTATCACAAGCCGAGTTTACATACTTTTTGAAAGGTCCAAAGACACTTCTATCAAGAGGCTGCATTTTGTGTGAACAATGTGGTGGTAAAGTCAAAAGAACAACCCCTTTTTGACGACAGTATTCTATTAGCTCAATAGAAAGATGCGATGGGTGATTGTCCAAAATAAGCAAAACAGGGGAGATTTTTGAACACTTTGTAACAGCTACAAAATGCTTCATAAATTTTAAGAAGTCCTCTGATTGCATCCAGCCATTGGGGTTTGCAGAACCTTCAGCACCAGCAGGACCCTTAGCTAAAAAATAGTCATGAAACCGAGCCCTAGGAAAAACAAAAAAAGGAGGAATCATATTTCCACTTGCATTAACTGCAACAGTGATAGTTACCAATTTTCCTCTTTCTCCAGATGTGATTGCCCCTACTTGTTTCAGCCCTTTTTCTGCAATAATGCGATCTGGTTTCTGAACTGTAGTAACTCCAGTTTCATCTACATTATATATATTATACGGTTGAAAATGGTATTGGTCTAAAACACTCCCCAAGTTATCAAAAAACTGATTGACATTGACTCGATTAAAGCTAGTTGCTCTAGAAAGGCTGGTTGCTTCTGGTTTTCGAATAGATAAGTTTTTATTTCTTTTGATAAAAGCACCAAACCAGTCAGCTCCAGCAGATTTATTTACATTCCAAGAAGTTGGATGTTTAATGTTGTTTGCAACTGCAAACTCATAGGCCAGTTTTCGAAATAGCTGAGGAGACAGTCCAAAGTAAATTTTTGATGCATGCACAACATAATGATTAAGTAAATTTTCTTGTTCCAAGGTGAAAATTGAACCTGGAGCTTTATATCCCACTTCCAACTTTTCACCCTTTATTATTTTTTTACAGAACCGTTGAAGTGTCATGAAGTTTATCTAAACATAAATAACAAAGTTTAAGTAAACCTATTTTTCAAACACCACATTCATAAAACTATACAAGCATTTTAATTCATTTGTGCTATACAAAAGATAATAGTTATAAAAAAATTAATATACTTAAATTTTTGCACAAATGTTTCTACATTATCATTTGGAGTCACAAAAAACAGCACAACAATATGATTATGGGTTTATAACAAATTATAATAAGTGGTGGTTAGTTTGTACTTAGTCAATATAAAATTAATCATTATAAATAATTTAAAAACTAATTGCAGATGACTAGAAGATTTACACAATTGAACTATTAAAAGAATCAAAAATGATGTTATCTGTCCATGGGGTTCATTGCAAAAAAAGTTATAAGGAAAAGCAAATAGATAACACAAATAAGAAAAATATGCAATTACTCTCTGGCAGTCATATAATTATAACAATGTTAATAAAAATAAAAATTTAAGGAAAAGCAAATAGATAACACAAATAAGAAAAATATCCAATTACTCTCTGGCAGTCATATAATTATAACAATCTTAATAAAAATAAAAATTTACAATTATTAAGTAATGTATTTTTATTTTATAAACCAATAGACCTTGATAAATAATAGTTTAAGTAAGCTAATTTTAATGCATAAGCTAATTTTAATTTTACTTACATCAAAATCTGCAGCAACTTTTCGCAGCAATTCCCCATGGTCTATTACTCTTTTTGCTGCTTCTTGTTAAGTTGAGAAAGGCATATTAGCTTTATTTGTTTTTCTTTTATAATTTCGAGGCATATTTAAAAACACAACTATCAAACCAGTTAAATAAACAGCACTGAAAAAAAAATACTTGCAGTTTATCTGACAGAGCATGTTGGGGTGAGTTGTTACAAGCTGTAACAACCCACCCCGTATTAGGTTTGACTACATTTACAGCTAAAGCAACAAATTCAAAGTAGTTATCAGTAAAAGACTTTTTATATAAAAAACTAGCATCATTAGGCATACTGAAAACACTCACGTCCTTAAAAAAAATTCTCACTCAAATCGTGCAGTCAATTTTTAAAAAAGCTCAAAAATTTTTTCAGTGTACCTAAAATCACTTTTTCATATCTCATAGCTTTAAAAAAAAAAGAAGGGTCCTGATTTTCTTAAAATTAAAAGATTATGACCTAAGTAATACTTTGACTTATATCAAGCCGTTTAAAATATTTTGTTTTAATTTTAATAAAGGTTGTAACAACTTGCCCGTGTAACAACTCGCCCCGGTCTCCCCTATATTGATTATTATCCATGTTTATCATAAGTTGAAGTTATTATATCAAAATTGTGTAAGACGTAGAACAACCTGCTCGAAAGCCATATTGATTTGATACCAGAACAGAATGTTTATTGAAGAAATTTAAGAGACGATTAAAAATAACTTTTTCAAAAACTTTTGTAAAACAAGTTAATATATATACACCCTTGTAGGTCAATAGTTATTTATATCAAGTTTATCACATTTTTTAAATAAAAAAATAACCTTGGCTAGTTTTACATCAGGAAAAATACCTAAAATCAAAACCGAATTTACCAATGTTGATTGTTGAAAGTACAGGGGTAAGCACGAAGGACGAAAGTTTGATAAAAAGAGCACATTGTAACCTGCAGCTTTGTTAATATTTAATTCATTGATAATATTAAAAATTCTATTGATCGAAACTGGCTCTAGAAGTATTGTAAAAGTGACTCTATTAATCAAAAAATTCTTTTAAACAGGTTTGCAAAGTAATTTGGAAAATTACGTACCACACCACGACAATTTCATTAAAATAGTTATTTAAACAATTTGATACGTACTTTAGTCGGGTCAATTATGATACGAAAATATTTAAGAATACCCACACCAGATTCTTCGTAGAGTGGCGATCTTAGGTGGCCAACTGAGTTAAAATCTTTTTGTTGGTGGTTTATTACTATTTTGAACAGTTTTTTTTGTTTCTAAAAGGTCTATAACTTTATGTTACAAATCCTTTGTTGACTGGCTTCTTTGCTTTTTTAAGCGCTTTTATTTTTAATAAAAATCAAACTTTAAACCGGAAATTCGATGTGATGAAATTTTTATTAAGAGTGGTTTATTTTATGTTACGCCTTATTACTTTTAACATAACCAGTAAGGGCACTTTTTGTTTTTTGAATTAAAAAAAAGTTTCAAAGTAGGGGAGAGCCTCCAACAGTGCGCCGGTGCAAACAGTGCGCCTTTGCGTTTTATTTTTTTATTGTTGCGTAAAATAACATCGTAATTGCATTATCAAAATTTGTATTAAAATATCAATTTCTCTTTGTATTTTCAGAAATGCTAAAAAAACAGAAAATTTTTTAAAAAGGTTTTTCAATTTTTATGGAAGTAAAGTTAGTTTTTGCTGAAAAAAAAAATTGTTTTTTTTCATTGTATAAAAGCACTAGGAATTAAGTCAAAATGACATCAATTTCTCCATAGCGTAAAGTAAAGCCTGGTAAAAGATAATAATCGATTATTGTAGCTTTTCTCTGAAATCAAGAGTTAAAGTCAAAATGGCAGGTGTTCCTACAGTGCGCCACTCAGTAGCACCTAACAGTGCGCCCCCTGGCGCACTGTTGGAACAAACATTTTACATATTATTCTATTGCTAAAGAAACATACACAATAGAATCTTCATATATTCGGCTTTACAAATGAGCTTTTTTTTACGCTTGTATTGCTATTCACAGCAAAAGAACTTTTTCTTTCAAAGAAAATTTTATTAAAACGATATGTGTGAGAGCGATTGTGACCTTAGTTCAAAAGAAGATGATCTAAACGAAAAATAATTACCGAATATTGGTGATTTATCCTATAATCATGTTGTTCTCCAAAAAACAAAAAATCATCACTTGAAATAAGTTCCATTTTTCTTACTTTTCGTCCAAAATTCATGGTGTTCTCTAAAAAAAAGGTCTTCACCTAAAATCTCTTCCTGATTTTCTACTTTTTGTCTCAAACCAGCTCACCTTTTCTAATTTTGTCCCAAAGCAGGGCTGTTCTTTATTTCGTTCAGAAATAAAGGTCATCGTACAAGAATTTGCTGGTCATGCAACACATAACTTGCATGCCCTGACCGCACGCCACTGGTGTAGGATACCCACAAGTTAAAATGTATATTATTTTTTTAATTTCAAAAAAGTAAAAGTTGTTTATTTATTTATTTGCTAATTAAAATAGTTTTATTTTTTATGTTTTTGTGTTTTATTCATAAGTTACATGTTATATGTTGACTTATTAATGGTAAACTTTGCTTTTGCTTGTTTAAATTGGTTTTAAAGTTGTTTTGTCTTTCTATATAAGAATAAAAAATTATTTTTTGACGTAAGAGTTCCACGTATTTTGCTGTTACAACAAAGAAAATCTTATGAACAAAAAGAACTTAAAAATTTCATTAATCAGGTAATACAAAGCTATGTTGCTTAAAAAAAAACTAAGTGGCGCAGTGTTGGACCTATGCTCCAACAGTGCGCCATTTTTTTACTTCATTTTAAAATCAATTTTTTTGGAAGATAAAGACTTTCAACAAAAAGCCTAATTATGCACCTTAAATATCAATTGAATGAGATTAAAATGTCATAAAAATTTTTCATTCATAGCTTTTCAGTTTCCGAATTTTTGAAAAACTCCGAAAAGTGGCGCACTGTTGGAGGCTCTCCCCTATATCCATAACTGGTGCGGCCCGCTTAGTCAGCTGGAACTGACAAAGTGTCCCACGACAACGAACAGTTTCGTCCCTATGCTTCAAAGCAGAGGTGGGCATTTTTCCATAAATTAGCAAAGCGCAACGAGTCTCTAAAATTAGTGAAGCGCAATGCAACTTGCGCAATGTTTTTTTAAACCAGGTTTTTTTTTTTGAGACCGTGCCTCCTTTTTGTCCTGCAAACAAAAATCACGCCCCCTTCTATCATACCAACAAATTCCGTCCCAAAATTATGATGTTCACCAAAGAAAAAGTCTTCACTTAGATTTAGTGTCCTATTTCTCAATTTTCTTCCAAAAATCGTAATGTTGTCCAAAAAAAGGCCGCCAGGTTCGGTTAAGATTTAGTTTGTACCTAGTTATTCGTGCCCCTGTAAACCTTTCACTCCACCCCCAGGGCGGCGTACACTTATGTTTAAGTATCTAGAAGTTAAAATTTAATTTGCAGCCACTTGCTCATGCCCCCTACGAACCTTTCACGCCCCCAGTTTAAGTTTTAGGTTTTAAATCATGTCAAGCGCAGTGCAAAAATATATTTTTAAATCTTGTTTTACAAACTTTTACAAATGATGTTAAGCAGAGCGCAATGTATTTCTTAAATTATGTTATTATTAATTAAATTAAATATTAAAATAAATTATGTTATGCGTAATGCGCTTTATGTTTAATAAATTTTAAGAGTATATTAATTTTTTTTATCTCTATATTTATCCTCCTGACTTGCAGGAAACGGTGGAGGCGCTATACATAGGGTAGGCAATTACCCCGGCCTGCTTTCGGAGATGCCAAGGTATTGCTGTCCGCTTGTAATTTAATAGAGATATGACTGAAATTTAGAACTGCTTGTAAAGACCACCAAGCAGGGGAATGTGCGAAAAGTAACTTTCCCAAGGACACAACAGAATGGCGCGAGTGGGTTTGGAACCGAGACCGTGCAGCGCATCAAGATTTTCAAATCACATGAGACGCAATATTCTGTCAAAATCATAAGCTCAGTCTAACCAGAGCTCTAAATTTCAGTTATAGTACATATAAAAATTTTTAAGTTTCAACTAAACTTTCAACCCAACTTTGTCTTTTAAAACAAAAAGACATTTGTATTTACAAATTTCAATCAAAAACCAAAAAAAACAACTTTCGTTGAATTTGCTTTTTATTTCAAACATTCGTGAGCTACTGTTTTCATCAATTGCATTAAATATTTATTCCGCTACTTTTGAAGTAATCAATAGATTATAAAGCAAAGTGAATAAAAAAGCATTTTTTCGATTTTGATTGTTTGCGATAGTTGAACGACTTTCCCTTTTTTATTCATTTGATTTACACAAAATAAATAAAATAACAAATAATATACAGTGTGCGGAAAAAGTTCCCGATCGAATTTTCAAAATTAAATTAAAGGTATTATTTTTTAACTAAATTTATCCATTTTTCGTTTATTTTGTTTGTAGTATACATATATTTTATGTTTCAGATTCAAATTTCTTAAAATTTAATTTGCATTTGTTTAAAATGAGTCAACGGAAGGCCATTATCCAACTTTTTTGCGTGGGAAAGACTAACCCAGAGATTGTTAAGATCTTGAAAGCTCCAAAATTAACAGTTCGGGATGCAGTAAACGAATACAAAGAACTTGAGACATGCGATGATCATCCCAAAAGTGGTCAATCGCGAACTGCTCGCACCCCAACCAAAATTAAGGCCATTAGGGAGCGGATAAGGAGGAGCCCCAAATGGATAAGGAGGAACCCCAAGGAAAATGGCAAGGGACTTAAAAATTGATAAAAAAAAACTGTCAGAACTATTGTCAAAGATGATCTCAAGTTTCCCCTTTGAAGATGACCAACAGACACCAATTGACGGCATTGCAAAGCAAGAGGATGGAAAGAGCCAAGATTCTCCTGAACCGAATGAAGGATGGCACGGATGCTGGGGAAATTTTCTTTTTTGATGAAAAAAATCTTATCTGTTGAGGCCCAGTTCAACTCGCAGAACGACAGAATTTTGGCTAAGAGTCCTGACAACATTCCCAGTTCCATAAATTCCACCAAAAACCTGCCTCGGCAATGGTATGGGCTGCCATCTCTGAGAATTGGAGATCCACTCTCATCTTCGTTAAAAAGGGTACCAAACTGAACGCAAACTCGTATATTGAGGATATTTTGACTCCAGTCCATGTTGAAATGAAGAAGCATTTCAAAGATGACCCTTTCACATTTCAACAGGACGGTGCACCCTCTCACACTGCAAACAAAACCCAGGACTGGTGTGAGAGTCACTTTCCAGCTTTCTGGAGGAAAGAATTGTGGCCTCCTTCATTACCTGACTTGAACCATCTGGACTTTTGTGTCTAGTACATCTTGGAGAAAGAGGCCTGCACATCAGCCCATAATAATACCGAAGCTTTGAAGAGGTTTCTTAAGCGAGAATGGCCCAAAATTCCCCTAAAAACCTTCGTGCCGCAGTGAAGAGCTTCAGGGGGAGGCTTAAGCGCGTAATTGAATCCAAAGGCGGCCATATTGAAAAATAGATAGTAGAAATGTTAAATGGGTCTCTAACAAATTGTGTGTTAATTTTTGTTTAATTTCAACCTTTATTAGTTGTTAAATTTAACTTTTTATAAGATCGGGGACTTTCTCCGCACCCTGTAAATTAATAAAATAAATGAATAATAAATAAACTGAACAACACACAACACAAAACGGAATAAATAAACTCAACAACACAAATAAATTAATTAATTATTTTAATGGAAGCACGCAGTTTTCGTTTTCTCGAATAAATACCAATCGTTCAAAGTTTTCTGACGATAACGTCGCTCTCTTTGGTTTCATCACGTCGGATCCAACAAAGACACGTTCTATAGCCGCAGAGCTTGGAATGCCAGTGTGTATTTAAAAAAAAAACTTCAATCTAAGCTCTTCGGTGGAACACAGGAAAAGATTCCAACTGGAATTGTGTCTTCCATGTTGGCTTTATTGCCATCCAATCATCTATAGTTTTATTGACCAAAGAAGATATTTGCCCACCTTCCGTTGGTGTTGTTCTCAAGTCCTGTAAACAAGAAAAGTTACATAAAATCCAACTGTCGACCTTTTTTATACTCATTGGAGCAGTTTTGAGAATGTAAACTACGATAAGCCCCAATGTGACTATCACACTTCATTCATAATTTTAATCGTAACGATATAATTTATCCCCGTTAATAGTAATTCGTAGTGTTATTATAAGAGAATAAATGCGGCTCATTGAGCGCTGTTTGCGATATACGTCCAATTTGTCTATTACTCGATACATGTATCTTTTTCTCTTTGTATTAACGTAATGTGTTTTTTTAGACCAACGTCATTGTACTAGAAGGTTCGCCTATATGCCACTTGATTCGAGCGTAACGATCTCTCCAGGGGGTTCTGCCTAAATCTCGAATTTACGAGAATGTTTACGTCACGTGATTTTGGCTTCTATACACGGCGATCTTAACTATAGGCCTTGCCATCGCGCACGCTTCACTTTTTTGTGGGGGCCTATTATAAACACTTGTAAATATCAATATAATTCCTATAATAAACATTGTCAATCACTTTAAATACATTACGACACTATTTGTAGAGAAGCGGCTTTACTTGTGACTTTAGCAGCAAGGGCACGGGTTCGAATCCCGGGAAGATCAGTTGCTGTAAACATTACAGGGTGGAAAATTTAAATTGTCGCCGTAGCTCGCTTTTTAATTAAAAGTATATAAAACGGTCAATTTTGAAGATATTTATTTCAAATAAAAAATAGAATAAGGATATGAGGCGAGAAACACATTCTACTTGACATAGTTGCCCTCAGCCTCGATGACGCGCTCAATCCTGGTCCTGAAGCTCCCTCAGGCCTTCTTCACCATCTTCCTGTCTATGGAAATGCATTGCTCCTTGATGGAGCCAATGAGAGATATCTTGGTGATATGAGGGCGTTGGTTAGTTTGATTCTCTAAAACGCCCCAAAAGAAATAATCCATTGGGTTCAGATCTGGGCTAATGGGAGGCCATTTGTCTTTGGTTACGAAGTTGTAGTAGTGCTCCTCCAGCCAGGCGAGGGAGCGTTTGGCATGACAAGGCGCACTGTCTTGCTCCCATACCCAGGGCTTGTCCCAGGCCACCTGCTTGACCAGGGTAACACCACAGTCTCCATAACCTACAGGTAGATCTCAGTATCGACCCTAAGACCCGTCTCAAAGATATGCGGCGGCATCACGTCCCCGTCGGAGCTGATCACACCAAAGACCATGACCGAGTTTGGGAACTTGGTCTTCATCACTCTGGGCACATTGTTGGGGTACATAGCAATCTATTGATGGTTCTGCCTGTTGTAAGCCTGGTCCTGGCAGAAATTCTTCTCATCAGAGAAGAACCACAGCATGTTAGACTCCTTCGGGTGCTTCAGCTTCTTGAGGAGCTTGGTGGAGTTAAGCAGGCTTCTGTCCTTGGTCGCCTGGGTCAAAAGCTGGCCCAATTTGCATTCTGTAGCTTTTGCAGTGCAAATCCTCGTCTACACATCATTGAATTATCCTTTTATCAACCCCCAGTTTAGCAGCCATGGATCTCATAGACTTGAAGGGATTAATGTTGATCATGACCTCAACCCTTTTGACAAAATCTGCACCTCTCGACTTCTGGCAGTGGTCCAGAGACTTTGGAGCTCTTGTGATAACTCCATGGAGATTCTTTCTCTCTTCCAACTTCTTACAAGTACGCTGGATGATTCTCATGTTGACCCAGAGGGTGTTGGCAATGGTTCTGTTGTCCACTTCACCATTGTTGTGAACCAGGGCCATGACCACAGCACATCTCACTTCCGCTTCAGTGAACGATACTTCTAATAAGTCTGCGTATGTTCTCTTCATAGTGTCAAACTCAACACTGGTGATTACCTTATTTTTATAGCTATCCAACGATATATTACACTTATGTAATCTGAAAAGTAAAATAGAATATATCATGAATATATGAGGACGACAATTTGAAGTCCCAACCTGTACACTAGAGTTAGTAAACATTGTGGTAATGCAAAATTCGTATCTTTGAATGCTGGCTGATTCATAGCAGCAGCAAAACTAATAACTAGGGCCTTCTAAATTCATTTTCTTTCAGGGATTTATTTAATATCATGAAACCTGCACTAATATTTTTTAACATTTGTGCTCAATTTCTAGTTGCAAATATGTGATATAAGCAGAAAGTGTGATCTTAAAATATTTTTACTTTTTCAGTTGCAGCAAGTAAAAAAAATAAAACAGTCTTTGCTTTTGAAAGAAATATGATCTTGGTATGTAAATACTGGAGCAAAAAAAACATCACAAAACTAATGAATATCGCAAACTTTAACTACACTGTTTAAAAAGTCAAGAAAATTTTAAAACCTTTATTGCTGTTTTTTTTCCAGATCTAGGGGTAGTTCCGATACATAGCTTGTTTAAAAATATGTTACTTAATGTAATACAATGGTGTTTAGTCATACCAAATTCATAAAACTCGGTTAGCCAAAAAACATTGCTCAGAGATTTTCTACATACAAAATTTTTAACGGAATGAAACATTATGAAACAAAAAAATACCCATTGACAAGCATGATTAGATGGCAACTTAAGTTCACCACGATCAAGAGATTTAGTGTATTGACCATATTTGTGAAAATAAAAAGCAGTGTGGCCCAGTAGCTCATTCTCATTCAACACCTCATCATTTCTGGAAACATACCCAGCAATGTAAATAATTTATACCAAAAATCAATAAAAAAAATGAATAGGTATATAAATGTTTATAAATGCTTAAACTTTTATCACTAATAAAACCACTAACCATGTGAAATCTAATTATTTTAAATAATTTTATTGGTCATTCAGATTTTTATCATTGGCTATAAATAAAAAAGCTGAAATTATAGTCAAAATAGTGGCTAGGAAGTCCAGTACAATCATTCCTTAAAAAATACACAAAAGCATTACATATATAAGTACAACAATTAAAATAAGACAGAAATAATTTTTAAATAAATCTGAACAAATTTTGAAGAAATAAATTTCTAATAACATAAAATTTAAACTAATTATGCTAAATAATTTTTATAAAAATGCATGCAATTATTGTTTACCAAAACATACCCAATTGAAATACTAAGAAATGTAGAAGAATAATTTCATATGATAATTTTAGTTTAAAAAAAAATTTACAGCATTTAGAGGTAGTTTCTGCCAAAAATATTTTTGTGAAGGAAATCACAAAACAGTATTAATTTTTAAATATGTTGTTTTGCAATTAATTAGATGAAATTAACCAAAATTGATTTTTAGTCATTATGTTATAAGCCTAATAATTTTTAAAAAATAAACTAATTCTTTTAAAACAACACTTAGCACTTGTTATTGAAACTTAATTACATTTTAATGCAAATAATTTAAATTAGATTTAATATTGCACTAGATTTTATCATTTTTATCATTAATACAATTTTAAGTTATTGTGGGCAGTAATCAGCAGAACTTACCACTACACTTTTTTTATTACTTAAATTTTTTTAAAAAATACTTTAATTTTGAGCATAAAAATGAAAATTATTAAATCTATTTGCTAAAATAATACTTAAAAAAATTAATAGATTTTATAAAAAAATTAACTTTCAAAATTAACATTATTTTTTACAAGAGTTTATTAAAATGTTAAAGTAAGCTAAATTGACTCCTATTCAATTATTTATTTTCAATTTTAAATACTGTTCTCATTTTGAAAATTTAAAACACTAGCAAACCGACAAATATAAGTCTTTGTCATCTAACACGCTTGCCTTCCAACTACAAGACTGCGTAAACTGTAAAACAAATCAGACAGAGTAGGCCCCCACAAAAAAGTGAAGCGTGCGCGATGGCAAGGCCTATAGTTAAGATCGCCGTGCTTCTATATAAAGCCGACGCGTAGCGAATTATTATGAGGAGATGTGATTTTGAGACGACCCGAGTGGAAGTAATTTGGTTGAAGTGCAAAACATACAACCACACTTTTTACACCAGATCCAGTTGAATATGGCACAACTTTCACTTAAATCAAACAATCAAACACTATCAACAAAAGAACACCCAAAAATTCTTACAATTTCCAAAAAAACTTTCGACCCAAAAGTAAAATTTTTCCAACAAATAGTCAACATCACTAAAACAAAACAAACTCGTACAACAATTAAACGTTAAAGAATTACGTCAGAAACGCTAGCAAAATTTTAATAAGTAAATATTTTATTAATAAATTAGCGTAATTCACCAAAAGAAGAAAACATTGAAACTAAAAAAGATTTCTGTAAAATTAAAATCGATGTGATCAAAAGCAATCAACTTTAAATAAAGTAGTCAAGTCGAAATATTTTTTTATAGTGAAAAAAATTAAAGTGAGTTTTCTGCGATGTGGAATTACAAACATACCCGCTCTCTCGCTTTCAGCCAATTTACAAAAATTGAATATCTTTGATACTGGTTACTTTTTTAATCCCAAATAA
This sequence comes from Diplosoma virens, assembly GCA_963680785.1. Taxonomy (NCBI): domain Eukaryota; kingdom Metazoa; phylum Chordata; class Ascidiacea; order Aplousobranchia; family Didemnidae; genus Diplosoma; species Diplosoma virens. The sequence goes on along the minus strand of OY796890.1, from coordinate 30,128,476 downwards.
TGTTTAAATGCAACATTTAAGTATCTATACTAAAAGAGTATGAAATTCCTTTCTATACAAACTTGAATGACAATTCTAGCGCTAGTAATTGTTGAGATATAAGCAAGCAAAGAGTGCGGGTACTTTCCTACCCCAGTCGTACAAAGTTTTCAAAAAGCTCAGTCGGAATAGAGTTAAGCGCGAAAAGATCAATAAACGAAAGAAAGAATGTTTCATTCCACACTCGTTGTAGAAACGAGTCCTAATGCTTACAACAAAATTACCTGTTGTATCACCATCACTTGAAGTAGAAAGAGCTTCCACATCATCGACAACTTTTTCGGCCATGATTTCAATTTAATTTTACAGTATAACACAACCAAATATAAAACTATTCTTTACTAAACACTTTACTGATTTACACCAAATAAAAAGTAATATAAAATATAAGTTTATACCTTGCTAATGTTGGAACTGTGGTCTACAATGTACCAACTGTTCGAAATTGGGTACATCTTTTAAAACAATGTTATTGTTAAAAAGCAAATTAATGTTAATACAACTTCCAATTTAGCTCTCATGGTTCACTTTACTCGTTTTCTGCAATCTTTTATGGCACAAATTTTTCTGTTCACAAGTAATTTGACGGCCTAGTGCGACAACTGTCCGCCAGGCTTTGTTTTTACAGCGGTTTAATTAACTGGGAAAAGATATGTATTTAGCTTTGATGATGCATAACTTTTATAACTTTTATTGTTAATATCTACAAGTACATGACCACTTCGCCAATTTCGAAATATTTTGTAAAAAAATTTGCCAAAAAGCTAAAATTTTTACTTTTATTTTTTGTGTAAACTCATCATTTCAACCGGTGATAAACTGATTTAGCAGTGATAATACCAAAATTTAGCAAGGTATTTTTATTTAAACTGACGTTTTGTCGGTCAGAAATGAACAGACATCTTCAGAGACAAAGCGCTGATCATAGTATCAACTGCTAAAAGCTCGTCAATAGGCGTTAAAAAGCATTTAAATTTGATTTGATGCTTTGTCTAAATAAACCAAAAGTTATGACAAAATTAATACATTTGCCGAGCGTACGTTAATTAATTATTTCACATTTAATAAACAGAGATACTCTTTATATAAGCTTCAATAATTTGCTTAATCACAATGACTTTGCGGTCCACTGGCAACGACTTAAGGCGCGTTTACAGCCGTTTACAGTACTTTTTTCTTTCAGCGCGATTTTGGTTTGTTTTATTGACGCTCAAATCCACTCATGTTTTCGAGAAAAAATGAGTGGATTTGAGCGTCAATAAAACAAACCAAGATCGCACTGAAAGAAAAAAGTAATGTAAACGGCTGTAAACGCGCCTTTATACTTTAAGTTGCTTGTATTGAATGCACTGTACGTACAACCAAACTTAACCCTATGGAACCTGCATTTTCAAAGACTCCTTTGGGTGAAATGAATATACCTGATCCAATGTGGTCTCAACAATCAAATTAACTCCCCCGATAAAACTAACTCGTCGTTTTAACTCAACAGTTTGGGAACCTGAAATAACAAATTCAAATAAAAACATCATTTATCGCTTCATTGTTTCTCATTTGCTATAAGCAGAGCTAGGCCGATGGCGGGGTTGCTGTTTTTGGTATTAAGCGGAGTCACCATCTCATTAAAGGAGACCCAATTAAAGAGTTTGAGGTGAAGTGCTTTTCTCAATGACACGACAAAAATTACTCTGGAAGGCAGAAAATCAAACGCGCTTCTTTCTGCTTGTAAGTCTGAGTGTCATCAAACTCAGCTTTTTCGATGCTACCGTCTTGATAATACACTATAGCTGATTAAGTTTTAAATAACTGAAAGTTTTAGTTCGTGTGAAAATTTATAATATTTTTCTATTGTCAAAGCAGAAAAAATTGTGAAGAAGAAAAACTTTGATAAATCGTACTAAAAAAATTTTCGAAATTACAAAACAACTTTTTGTTATAAGCTACGCGTCACCAGCAAAGAAACAACAAGTCTTTTTTTTGAGTCTTTTCAGCTTATTTGACGTATGACATGTTTTTAAAATCAAATCGGCGGAAACATCGCGTTTAACAAGCGCAGCAAAAAGTCACGCACGTGATATCAGGAATTTTAGACAAACTCAATTGTATGCTGAATTGTTATAACAATATAATAGTTGAATATTGTTAAAAAGTAATGATAGGCTGGAATACTTTTACAAACAAATATATAAAAATAAACTTTTCTTTTCTGAAAATTTACTGTGTATACTTTGCTACGTTTTATAACATAAAACAAGCAATAATTTTTTTTGCTGATTGTTAATGTGTTTATGTTTTACAAAATTTGCTAGTTAAAACTTTTCCAAAAGTAATAGATCATTGTCAAACAATTTCTCGTTAACGTTTTTATCAAAAAATTTTAGAAACCAATTTAATCGATCCATTTTTCATTTGGACATAATTTCTTTTGAAATTACAAATGAAAACGCAAAAGCACGAGTGTTTACACAAAACAATTTATAGTAACAGCAAAACCAAAAACGTTTACTTTCGGTAACCGTATCCAGTAATTTTCCGCATAAGAACATCGAATACTGCATCAAAGACGAAACGTACGTTGCTAGTGTCTATCGCACAAGCAAAATGTGTGTAAATTTCTTTAGTATCTGCATGTTTGTTTTGCTTTTCAAATTGTTCTCTGACATATTCAGTTGCTTGACTGTGCTCGTTTTCCCCGGTGTATTCTGGAAAGCAAATTGAAAGGGGAGACTTTGTTATTTTTTCTTCAAACAAATCTGTTTTGTTGAGTAAAAGAATCATAGAAGTCTTCGAAAAATATGGGTTGTTACAAATAGATTCAAACAATTTAAGACTTTCTTGCATTTTATTTGTTTCTTCGTCTTCGACCAAGACTTGATTGAAGGCAGACATATCAACACAAAATATGATTGCAGTAACGTCTTGAAAACAATGAATCCATTTTTTTCGTTCTGATCTTTGTCCACTTACTTCAATAAGCGTGAAGAAAAAACCCTTGTATTCAAATGATGTCTCAATGATCCCAGTAGTTTTTACTCGGATACGTAGAACATCTTGCTCAGTTGGGACGTAGTCACTGGCACATAGACGTTCCAGGGAGTCTAGGTAATAGCCTGCAGAATCATTGAGTTGATATTCTCTTGTTCTTTCGTAACAAACTTTAATGCCTTTATCAGCCCACAGTAACTTTAAAGAATCGCCAATATCGCCAGATAAATCAAATTCTTCCATCTGAGCAACTGTTTTAATAACTTTCTTACCATCCTCTTCACAACTATCATTGCTATAGGAAATGTCTAAGGCTTCCATTGCTTTGACAATGGCTACCATAGATTGAACAGTTATTGTGTAAACGACCGGTTTAAAATTGACCCGTTCTTGTTCTGAAAATCCATTTTGAGCCAAAATTTTCATCTGTTTGGCAATTGTACTTTTACCAGACTCTCCTGCTCCTAACAATAGGAGCTTAACTTGTTTTCCTAGCATTTCTGCATCTTTCTTGATTTGCATATCGATTTGATTTGAAGTAAACTTGGCTCTTATATCATCTGGTTTTGACGCAACACAACCCATGTTGAAAAATTACTTCTGTTCTTAAACACAATAATTCAAAGTTATTGAATTTAGTCGTAACAAATCTTAAACCATAACTTGTTTTTAAAATCTATACATTATAAACTGTGATGGCCTTACAAAAAGGGGGCCCGTTGCAAGAAAATTAAGGGTGGTTACTATTTAGTTTACAAAGGCAAGGCAATCTATAAAAAAGATATTGTCATAGTGGAAGCCATTTTTAGTGTATGAAAACAAAGTGATCTCTAGAAAAAATTTTATTTTAGACAAGCCACGGACGTCCAGGTGCAACTATGAAGAAATAGAGCAATATCTTGTGTAGGGAGGGCCACTTTTTAATGTATTTTAGTGGGTCCCGGTGCGGCCGCTCCGTTTGTACCGTATTAAAACCGTACTGATCATAAATTATTAATATAACCAAGTTCCAATAAAAAAACTTTTCAGGCTTTTTTCTCTGCGTGCGATAAAAAATACATGAAAATTTTTTTCATTACTTTTTACGAGTCATTGCATATTTTCAATAAATAGCTGATTTTATTATTTACAAAAAAACGATCTTAATTTTTTAAAAACTTATTTCTTATAACCACCTCACATTTGAAAACGTGAGCAAGAATCTTTTACAAAAAATTCTAATCTTTCTAATTTAGCTTCATGTACTTTAGAAAGAACTACATTGATAATTCAAAATGATTATAACATAATATGAGAACCGCCCAAGCCCATACGTCACAGTCGCAAACGTGCTGGTATGTTGCATGCCACGTAAGAACTGAATTGCACACATTCAGCCTATACATTATTGATATGAACGTGAAATGAGTTATGGTATGATTTTACTTTGCGTCATGCAAGGCTTACGTCCTTCTCCCTTAATGGTTATTTAAAGAATTAAGATAAAAGTTAAGATGAAAGATTAAGATAAAAGTTAAAGGATAAAAAAATGGTTGTTTAAAGGTTAAAACGCGGATGTATTCTAATAAATCCTTGCTTATGTAAACGATAAAACACAGATATATTCTTGCAGGCTTGAGTTGGCAGTTTATAAAGTTATTCTTAAATCTATGATACAACAAGGATGTATTCTTGCACACTTGAGCTCGCCATTAATAAATCCTTGCTTATGCAAAAAATAAGACATGAATATACGTATTCTTGCAGGATTAAATTGGCCGTTGATAAAATCATTTTTTAATCAATGGTAGAGCAAGAATGTATTCTCATCCCCTTAATAGGCCACCAATAAATTCTTGTTTATGCAAGAAATAAAAGAAGGATATATTCTTGCAGGATTAAGTTGGTCGTTGGTAATGTCATTCTTAAATCAATGATAAAACAAAGATCTATTCTTATACCCTAAAGTAGGCCATCAATAAATCCTTGTTTATATAGCTATAAAGGATAAAGTATGAATATATTTTTGCGCAATGGTTTGCTCCTTTTAAATAGCAATTCAATCAAGTCTTTCTCCTCCAATCATACCCGATAACAAACAAAACAACGACGTCAAGATGCTTCCTGATTAAATTACAATTATCAATAACAATTGTGTTGGTGTAAATACAATTAATAAAAGAAAAAAACAAAAATGAGGAAATTTTTCACGAAACAAAAGTTTATAAAACAACGACGAAAAATTTCAATCTCTTTATTATGCATATTAAGATAGGATTAGGCCTAAGCATTTTTTTTATTTTTATTTTCATTTATGTAAAAGTACAAGACTGGGCTTACATTGTAGGTATTTCAAAGACTATTTATATTAAACATGATTTAGAAAACAAAGTAATCTATGAACATAACATGTGATAAAATATTGGGAAACAAAATAAATTTGCAAAACTTAATATTGATCAATAAAACTTTTTTTAATTGTTTTTTAAATTTATTTCAATGTAAGTTTTTTAACTACGGTTGTAGTTTTGACCAAATCTTTGTACCTTTGTACGAAATTAAGTTTTGAATACTTGTTTTTGACATTCTCGGTAAAAAAAAGATAAAGTCAAATACTTGTCTTGTATGGTAAGAGAGAATTTCTGTAATTTTTTATAAAAATCGTTAAAAATTTTTGTGTTTTTTTATTATAATAGAGATACATTAATTTTCCCAGTTCTACGTTATATAAATCTTGTAATTTTAGTAACTTTAGTTTTTTATAAAGGTTTGACATGTAGTGTAAAAGTTACTTGAGTTTAAAGCTCTAATTATATGATTAATTCTTACATTCAATTCAGATAAATATGTTTTAAATGTTGTATTCAAAACAATTGTTCCATATTGTAATTTACTATTTGTTAGGCTATGATACAGTAATTTCAAAGTGTCCATATTAGTATATAATCTTTAAGTTATAAAGGTTTTGCGGCCATGCTTAAGGTATTTTGTACTTTCACTTTCTGATTATCTTATGCATGTTTTAACGTCTAACATTGTGCTGCTCCTTCCTTTTCTTGATCTTTCCAATATTTATAATTTTTGTGTCAAACTGTTTAATAATGATTGAGAATAAAATAAAATGAATGCATGGACGGATGGACGGAAATGAACTTGTTAACATAATATCATTAATTTTAATTTTAAAAGTACTTTCGATGGTTCTGGAAGGTTGTTTGTGTATTAATAGAAAAGTTGATTTTGAAAAGTTTAAAGATAATTTATTTTTTGTCAACCAAAAATCAATATTTTTTTATTTGATATTAACTTGATTTTGCAATGACGTTAAATTTAAGTCGGACATCATTAAATACGAATCATCAGCGTACAAGTTTGTATTCATTTGAGAAGCAAGTGGTAAATTATTTATACATAAAAGAAATAATAATGGACCTATGGACCTAGACAGGATCCTTGTGGTACTCCACAATTAGTTTTTAGTTCATCAGAGAAACTGTTTGCAATTTTTGTACATTGCCTTCTATTAGTCAAATAACTTTTAATCAAATTTAGAGATTTTCCTCATATACCAAAATAAGTTTCCAAAGAAAAATGTGGTGATCAACTGTGTCGAAAGCTTTAGATAAATTTAAAAAAATGCATTAGTTGTTAAGAACTTTATCAACATTTTTGATTAAATTATCATACATATAAGTGACTGCTTAAATGGTAGAGAATTTTGTCGAAAACGAAACCAAACTGATGATCACTTAGTAGATTAAATTTGTCACTAAGATGTACAGTATAATTCTATTGTAAATAATTTTTTCAAAAATTTTGTCAAACTGTAAAAGCCGAAAGATTGGTCGGTAGTTTGATAAATTTGTTACACTTCCCTTTTTAAAAAAAGGGATACCTCAGCAATCTTTAAACATTAGGGAAATTTACCTTTAAGTAAACATCGATTGAAAAATTTGCTGAGAATGGGTGCAATTATAACACTGCTTATTTTGATAAAATAGGTGTCGATATCTTTACTTTGTATTGCTTTTTTATTATTTAATGAAGTTACTACATTTGCTATTTTTTCTGGGGTTGCAGGAGACATAAAAAGAGAGTTTTTAGAATAGGTAGAAGGTGGCGGTTTATACGTTGAGTGAATTGGTGGAATAGCTTTAGCCATGTTTTTTCCAATGTCAACAAAAAATTTGTTTAGTAATTGTGCAAAATGTTTTGGTTCTTCAACAAAATAACCATTTTCTTTTATTAATCTGTTTAAGGTTATATTCTTTTTAGGTTTTAAATCAGCCAGCTCAAGAATTGCATCCCAAATTTTTGCTGAATTATTTTTATTGTTTGAAAAGTATTTATTATAGTACATTTGTTTAGCGCCTTGGATTGTTCTATTCAATGCGTTGCGTTAAGCTTAATATATTTGTCAAAAAATTCCTGATTAAAATTTTTTTGCACGTCTTTAAGCATACGGCTTTTCTTAATTGATTTAAGTAGAGTTTTGTTTAGCCAAGATTTGACCTTTAATTTCTTTTCTTTTCTAGTACATTTTCTTAGGATTGGATGAATATTAACAATGTCAGCAAATATATTAAGAAAATTTTCAAGGCTCTCGTCTACACTAAAATCTTCAAAATTAATTTTGTTAAGTTTTAAATTGACATCATCAAGAACCATATTCAGTTGAAAACATTTCATACCTCGTTTAAAAAATTTGGGGATACTTTAAGGGTTTTCTCTTTTATTTTCGGTATTAATGCAAAAGTGGGCAAATGATCCGCTAGCTCCAGCCTAGTAATTCCTTTACTGACATTGATTTGCTTACATTTAACATATATATGATCAAGAAGGGTTTTTGTTTGGGCTGTTATTAGAGTCGGCTGATTTATAATACATTTAGTAGAATAACTAAACAAACAGTAGGAATATTTTCTGACAGAATTATTAAGAGTATATTGCATTAGATTGATGTTAAAATCGCCCACTACGCAGAAGTTCAACTTTTTTGAATTAAAAGATTGAAAAAGATTAAGTATGTTTACTGAAAACTTTTCAATGTTTATAGCTTTGTTATCAGGATGTCTATACATCGCACCAATTAAATATGGTTTTTCATTCATAGTTAATTCTATCCATAGGTTTTGAACATTATCAAGGTGTAAAGAAATCTTATTTCTCTCAATATATTTTAATGATTCTCTTATGTAAAAACCACGCCACCGGCGCACGTTTTGCTGTCATATTGTATGAAATTTATGTCGGCTGAATTTCTGTTTTCATTAAGTTTTATTTCGGTTATGGCAATTACACTTGTTTTTAAATCACTTGATTTATCAATATTTTTTTTCAAGCTTCTTACATTAAAATGAATTACTATCAGTTTTTTTGTTAAAGTCACCTAAGAAATTATTTAAAGAAGCTTGGTCTTAATATTTACAATTTTTAAACAATTCAGTATAGTCAATATCAATTCCATTACAGTTTTGATTTAAAAAAGAGACGTTTTCATTTTTTCGTTTATGACTAATTTTTTTGTTAATCAAACTACCTTTTTTTATCCAAATTTTTGTTTTCGGAACTGCATTTTCTATGTTCAGACGCTCCCCTACTTACAAACATTCGATTTACAAACATTCGAAGATACGAACAGGACTGTTTATAGGTCAAAAGTGTTTGCGCAAAAGTGCTGCAAGGTAGATTTTATTTTGAGTGCCTATTCCGCGTAATGCCTCTTTCCGCCGCTGATACCCACAACGGGCCCTGTGATCGTGTGCCCAGCATCCACCCAGGATCACGCTCCTCTGCCCAGTCCGTCCTATACGAGATATCGAATACAAAATTTCGATAAGGCTACCAACACTATGTCACATAAAAAAATCTTGAAGTGAATAAGAAGTTGTGTTTCAAGGTGAGCAAGTGGCTTGCCGATTAGCACTGTACCAAGAGCGTGGTTAATACAGTCCGGTTTCTTTTTTGTCACACCTTGTACTACCTAAGTGTTCAGACCTAGTCCTAGCGGTGTGACAAACTTTGTTGTGTTTTATCGAAAAATATTTCGTGCATCCCTAATTCAATAAGGTTGGTGAAAAGCGAAAAGCTTCTAGTGAAAGTGGACATGTGAAAAAGCGGCAAGGCATCTCATTTGAAACGAAGGTGGTGATAATAAAGAAACTTGATGCTGGTGAGAAGATGGTGAAGGTGGCACAAACCAGAGTTGTAAACGAGCCGATTAGTTCAGACCAGAAAAAGCCCGAAAATTCAGTTTAATCAAAAACACGTTTGAGCAGCGATTCAATCAAAAACACAAAAATGTTGAATCCAAGACACAAAAACACAAAACTCAACCGTGTTTTTGATTAAACTTAATTTTCGGGCTTTTTCGGGCCTGAACTAATTGGCCCGTTTACAACTCTGGCACGAACACACAACATAGTTCGACAATCGGTACCATCTACAAGCAAAAGGAACACATTATGAAGCACATCAAAGTACAGTGGGGATAGGGCAGTGGGGATGCAGTCTATCATCATCAATAAGAAGAGAGGAAAACTCATCGAAGAAATGGAGAAACTTCTTGGTATTTGGCTAAAAAATCAGCGATAGCGGCGTGTTCCTTTGAGCTTTAAGCTGTTCCAGAAGAAGGCCAGATCGATCTTTGAAGTCCTAAAGGCTAAGGCAGGGGAAACTACTGCTGAAGAAACTTTTTCTGCCAGCCACGGCTGGTTTGCTTGTTTTAAGAAGAGGGCAAATCCTCATCACGTGGCCGTGACCGGAGAAACAGCATTAGCAAACAAAGCAGCTACCGAGCGCTTTCCCCAGGAGCTCAAGAAAATCATCAAAAAGGAGGGTTATTCCGCAAGGCAGATCTTTAATGTATACGAAACCGGTCTCTTCTGGAAGAAAATGCCAGAAAAAACCAACATTAGCTGTGAAGAGAAGACCATGCTCGGATTTAAAGCGGCTAAAGATAGGTTAACCATAATGCTTGGCGGAAATGCTGACGGTACCTTCAAGTTGAAGCCATTGCTAGTCTACCGGGAAGCTAACCTCGAGCCCTGAAGAATGTGACGAAGAGCTCTCTTCTGTTATATGGATATTCACCGCGAAGGCATGGGTGACGGTGGTCATATTTGAGGAATGTTTCTTCCACCATTTCATCCTCAAAGTGAAGTTTTATTGCGGGGAAAATGGCATTTTCTTCAAGATACTTTTAGTGTTAGACAATTCCCCTGGCCATCCCCAACTTTTGGATGATTTTCATCCTGATTTTCAAGTTATATACCTGCCGCCAAATACAACTTCACTTCTGTAGCCAATGGAACAAGGCGTCATTGCCAACTTCAGAAGTATTACACCCGACGGACCTACAGGATGGCTTAAAGACAGTGGATGCCAGCCCCAGGATGACCTTGCGCGACTACTGGAAGTCCTACAACATCTAAATTGCATGAAAAAGAATGATGCAGCATGGCGTGAGGTTGCTGAGTTTAATGCCCTCATTTCGTCAACGAATTCAAGGGCTTCGACCAGGAAGAGGAGACTAAGAACATCCTTACCAGTCTTGTTGGGCTAAGAGAGAAGCTCAATCTTGACCTGGAGAAGGAGGACTTTGAGGAACTGCTGGATTTCCATGGAGAAGAGCTGACGAACGAAAACCTCATGAAGTTGAAGGCGCAACAACATGTCAAGGAAGAGGAGGAATACAACACACCTATCCCCATGAAGAAATTTGAGACGAAATTGTTGGCTGAGAGTTTTTTTCTTATTGACAAAGCCCTTGCAATTTTCGAGCAACAGGACCCAAATGTTGAGCGCTGTACGAAGGTTGCAAACCAAATTAATAATGCAATACAGTGCTACCGAGAAAAAAAGGAAAACCGTCCAATCGTCCTTGGATCGGTGCTTTCGGCCAACACTCTCAACCTTTGCGAGGTGCTGCACCTCAATATTTTACTTCTTCCTTCATTGAAGAACAGCAGGAGAAGAAGAATCTCCTCCCCAAGATGTCGCAAACAGAGAATGTGAAAAAGGTATGAACGATTATAATATAAGTCAAAGGCCGGAATGAGAGCGAGTTCGATTCCTACAGAAGGTATGACTTACATTGGCGATTCTCCAACAACATTATCACAGCTTTTCGTTTGGAACCCTGTCGTAAGCTTTCTCTAGGTCCACGAATACACAATGTAGCTCTCTTTGACCTTCCCTGAACTTTTTCATCAACATTCTTAAGGCAAACATGGCATTGGTAGTTCCTTTTCCTGGCATAAATCCATATTGCTGTTTACTGATCTCTACTCTATCCCTTAGCCTAGCTTTAATAATTATTTCCTATATCTTCATTTACAGAATTATTCACATTGATTTCATTTCCCATATATTTTCCATTTTCCCAATATTTATTTTCCATATATTCACATTGAATTGCTTTTAATTTTCACAAATTCATTTAAAGATTTTAGTATATAATTTTTGCTCATTTTCTTTAGTGTGAACACAAAAAAATTTATCCAACCAGAAGTACCCAAAACGTTTCACCAAAAGAGAACAAAAGGCAAATGGTTTTTGTTTATAGAACTGTAATTATGTATTAGTAGTTTTTTTATGTGCATCCAAAAGAATAATCAATATTTGAAACAAAACAGAGCAAAGGTTGCAAATAGAAAAACGGCAACTAAACAACATAACCCAACAGTTCTAAATTTTAGTTGTATCTCTTAAGCGGACAACAATATCTTGGCATCTCCGGAAGCAGGTCGTGGTAATTGCTTAATCTATGCATTAGTGCCTCCGTCGCTTTCCTGCGAGCCGGAAGGATAAACATCGAGATAAAAAAGGTCACATGCAAAAAATTGTGCGTGGTCACCCCACCAATGCATTAACATTTCAAATTTAAAAACCATATTCACAAAAGAATCTTTAAAAAGTTGCAACAAGCTTTTACACGTCCCCAGTCAAGAGTATAATGCTTAATCAAGAGTGGTTCCTTGTTGTTTGAAAGAGCATCCACTTCGGGTCAGACGCAAACAGGACTGGGGCCAGGGGTTTACACTTTTACTACCCGAGGCAGCTGTATTTTGTAGATCAGATGCTGACAGTGATAGTGCTGAGCCCGCATCCGGTTCCGTCATCCAAAACCGTTAGACCTCGAGCTCCATGTGGTGCTCGATGTATAGGACAAGCTATTGGAACGTGGTTAGCAGTTTATTCAGGAGCAACTCACTCGCAATTCGGCAAAGGAGCGAGACCCTATTTGTGCATAGACACTTGGAATCGCCTACCACCAATTCGCCGACTATTGAGCTTAACCCAAGCTGTTGGGGCAAGCTCCTTCCAATATGCCTGGTACTGGTAACGGGTATGAAAGCATGGTGACTGGATGCATTCTCACAGTACTTCATGTTTATCTACAATTTGCCTGCTGAGAAGCGCGGATGCCAAATCTGGCGTATCCGGTAATTTCATCGCCGTAAATTCATCGCGGTAATTCCATCGCGGTAATTTCATCGTTTGGTAATTACATCTCATACATTTTCACCGCAATGTAACTACATCGCAACATATTACATCGTCAGTAATATCATCGTCGTGATTTTTCAAAAGGGACAGACAGACAGAAAGGCAGTGGGAGATAAACCCTCTCTTCTCTGTCTTTAGCTATCATGTGATAGAACTGGCTAACTTGTTGACTTTTCCAATATAAAAAAGTTAAAGTCAAAATTTGTCATGTGATAGAACTGGCTAAGTGACAGACAGAAAGGAAGAAATGGACAGACAGAAAGAAAGGCAGTAAGAGATAAACTCTTTCTCCTCTGTCTTTAGCTGTCATGTGATATACATGTAAACTCTCTCTCCTCTGTCTTTAGCTGTCATATGATATAAACTCTGTCTCCTCTGATCATGTTCTGTGGAATTGTTTTGATGCTGCCAAATTTTGTGCTTCTAAGACAAACAGTGCCTGTGAAGGTTGGCTTCGTTCATTCAGCGAATTAATTGGGGCATCACATCCTACAATCTGGAAATTTTTAGAAATCTTGAAAGGCGAACAAGCGAGAAACGAAGCAATAATGGAGCAATATACAGCAGGTGCAGAACCTCCACGTAAAAAGAACAAGTATAAGGATACAGCATTAAAAATTCAAACTATAGTCAACGATTTTGAAAATCGCGAACTACTGGATTTTCTAAGAGGAATCGCTCATAACTTGTCGTTTTAAAAAAAATGAATACCGTCTCTCAGGTTTTTTGTTTTTAAAATTGTGTTTATTTTATTTTGCTTTGTTTTTGGCATTGATTGAGTTAAAAAAAATAACTAGTTAAATGAATAAAATAAAACCCTGGCGATGGTATTACTGACGATGTAATATGTTGCGATGTAGTTACATTGCGGTGAAAATGTATGAGATGTAATTACCAAACGATGAAATTACCGCGATGGAATTACCACGATGAATTTACGGCGATGAAATTACGGTGTACCAAATCTGGCAAGATTATTTAATAAATTCCGCGCAGTTGGCATAAGCATGCATCTAGATCTTAGTCTCCATGGAAAAACATCTGAGAACCCACTAAAAAGGACCATAAAACATATGGTGGGAATCCAGGAATCTACGGTAAGCCAAAGAGAGTGTCGCTCCTAGTCGGCGAAGCTCAGCTGCTTGGATATGCCTAAAAATATGTGTACGTGGTCCGTTGGAGTGGGACGCAGGTGTCGCTACTAATGTGACAATAAGCAAAAAAGTCAGCGCCGTCAGGAAAACGACCTTAGTTCTGGTTCAATCTTGATTCCCCTTCTTTTAAACGTATGTTCTGCTTCTTAAAACTTGAGACTATAAATACTGTAATGTGAACTGAAAGCTTGCATGAACTTTTATTGTTATGTCCAGTTACGGCTTATTTTGGGGTAACAGTGGATAGATCGCATTATAAAACTAAACCTATTACCACGGCATGCTATGAAATGGAATAAAATGAAGGAAAATTTCAGTATGGAGTATATAATTGTTAAAGTATGAAATGGAATGGAAAAAACTTTTCATACTTTCATATATTTTCCATACTTGTTTATTTTAAGGCTGTTTACATACTAAGTGCAGTCATTTAAGCAGCCTTTGATCAGACACACAAAATGATGAAAAAAACGTAATTGGCAAAGATCTATTCAAATGAATAGGGTAGGAAAAAAATGGGAAGTAAAACCAAATTAGTGATATTTCAAAATTAGCGTTTAAACAATTTGCAACTTCGATATAGTGCCAGTTTTAAAGTTTAAGTCTGAGTGCCTAGTTCGCTTGCGACGTGTGCCTTCCTTAGGAAAGCAGAGATAAATAATTTGATTGATTGCCCCTTTGGAGTATTTGCAGTTTAAATAATAACAATAAGGTGTATTTATATATCGCTCTATACCTGTATTTAAAAAGTTCTTATACTCGTAGTATCAGAGCGGTTAAGCATGAATGAAAAAAACTACAAAAAAACAATAAAAATTTTAGATTATCTCCACATTTAAATGCACATAATCAAAATAAAGGCTAAAATTACAGATTTATAACTTGGACCAATTAGAGCAGGGGTGGGTAAACTATTGCTCATAACAAACTTCCGTGGGGCCCGCGAAAGCTTCAAACAAATAATTAAAAAAATTATTGATTTCTGTTTGTCTTCAACCAAAATCTAAGTCCTTTTTTTAGCAATCCTTGATTTTTAGGTACAAAAATTAAGAAAATTGGGAAAAATTCAAAGTGAAGACTTTTTTGAGATTACTACTTTTTAGAAACGAAAATCAAAAACTCCGAGACAGATTCACTACTGTAGCGATTAATGGGATAGCCCAAATATAACTTCATATTTTCACACGAAATACTGCTTTAGTTATTATCGGAGTTATACAATTTTGTTTAAAACGTTAAATTTAACTTTATCATGCTTTATTTTTATGCATTCTCGTATTTCACATCCTGCCGATCCCTATCGTCTGATTACGTAATAAAACGGCCACTTTCATAGAGAAATGTGAGTTAGTCACAAATCGTAATATATAGAGTTACTCTCCAGCTTACATCAGTTAGATAAGTTGTTGTGATATTGTGCAATCGATGACGTAGTGTTTTCTTGAACGCTTCTTAATCTTAAATCAGCGCCTTCTTCTCAAACAATTATTGGACACGCGTATCTCCAAGCATAATTGTAACAAGTTAAATTTGCGCATCTATTTCGGTTCATCAGTCAGTTCAAAGTCATCAAGCTACAACAGTAAACGAACTAAAAAGCCTTCTATTTCAATACGGTTATTTTGGCTAACTATTTTTTGTGAATTTTAATTATTGTTATTTAATAAACCTGTGTATTCGTGCAAAGATACAACATAAGTTAAACTTCTGTTATGATTATGATATATTAAATTGACTTTAAATATTGTAATTGTTTGTTTTAATTTTTATTTTGTTTTTTATATTCTATTTGAATGAGAGAATACATGTACTGTAAATAGAATCAAGTTGGTGGTTAACCTTCTGAGTTTGAGCTGCGGCAATTATTTATTTTATTTTTTTAATTTTATCTCTGTATTTATTCTCTTGACTCGCAGGAAAGCGACGGAGGCACTAATGCATAGGGTAAGCAATTACTCTGACCTGCTTCCGGAGATGCCAAGATATTGCTGTCCGCTTGTAATTTAATAGAGATATGACTTTTAATTTAGAACTGCTTGGCAAGATTACCAAGCAGGGGAAAGTACCGTAAAGTGTCTTTCCTAAGGATGCAACAGAATGGCACAAGTAGGTTTTAAACGGGGACCATGTCAATCACAATCTCGGTGCTCTAACCACTTGACCATACTGAAATAAACTTGAACATAACGCCCTTAAGAGATCACTATAATGCGGCCCTCAAACGAAATCCATTTCTCAATGCGGCCCTTGAGCTAAAAATTTCCCACCTGAGTTGGACTTATAAAAACACTTGTTAAAATTTCTTTTTGATACAATACAAAGTATGAAAAATGTATGAAATATGGAATGGAAGAAATTTAGTATGGATTGGAAAGTTCTATCACTCAAATATGTCACACCGTTTTCTACGTGTATTGCGCAAAAAAATTTTGCGCGTTACGCTGCAGAGACGACTTGCGGGCATAAATATGACATACGGCTGTTCTATTTCTGGTCTATTCAACATTTTGGTACTGTAATCCAGTATAGATTGTTGTTGCAGCGCACATACCTACTTTATAGATAGTGTTTTCAATGACGCCTAGCGCATAGTCGCCTGTGTTTCTTTCCAACGGACCACTTATTAATTTTTGCAAACATCAAGCCGCCTGGCTTTGTTAACTAGAAATGACACACTCCTTGACTACCGGTGGCACTCTAAACCCTAATTATATTCTATTAAGGGAGTCTCAGATGCATGACAAGAGAGACTAAGATTTAAATGTGTCATCTGCGTGGAAAATTGAGTCTCGGTCTTTCATCTAATGGCGCAATTGAACAAACTCGATATTACATTATCTTGATGTGCCACATGCATTTGAAATTAAATGGAGCATGAGGTCTGATGTTTTTGGATAACAGCAATGACCCTCAGTGCCATTCGTATGTATGTGCTTGACCTAGAAGGATACCTATACATACAGTCATGTGCAAAAGTTTAAGACGATCTACCAAAATTTTCCTTTTTTTTATTTCCAGCTCAATGATGTCATCTGGCTTGTTCAAGATCGTATCTTCGTATTGCATCAGTCTAGATAGATATGTTTAAAAAATGCAATACTCAGTTCGTGCTTGGTTGAAGAATATCTGGGCTGTTTCTTCAATCTTCTTATAGCTTCCAAGAGTAAAAAAACGGAAAAAAAGCCAATTTGTCTGAAACTAAAAGAGCCCGAATTGTACTTTTGCACAAAGAAAGGTTTTCTCAAGACGTTTCCTATAGCAAAATAGCTGTTTATCAAGCAATTGCTAGATTTCAAAATTTTGGACTTAACCATGACAAAAAAAGGACCGGAAGGCCAAGAAAAACAAACCCTCGTGATGACACTTGATTCGGCGAATAGTTATTTGGTCTCCAATCAGTTCTAATATGCGCGGCACTGCTTCTTAAAGGCACAGATGTTTATGGTACAACTATCAGTAGGGGTCTTATTAATTATTCTAACCTAAAAGCGCTTTAACCTGCAAAAAAACCTTTCTTAACTCCAGCCATGAAAGCAAAAAGATTGGCCTTTGCCAAGCAATATGAAGACTGGGATGAAGCAAGGTGGAGTAAAGTTCTTTTCTCGGATGAATCTACAATCTAGCAGTTTGCATAGAGAAAACTGACAGTTTGTAGGCAGGCTGGAACACGATTTACATGACTGCTATACACAAGCTACGGTAAAACAATTTCTCACTATCATGATCTGGGGGGATATGTCCAGGAATGGCACAGCTGGTCTTTTCTTTTTACCAATCGGAACAACAATGAACGGCGTCATATAGCGCAAAATGTTAAAGGACAAGCTCGAAATTCACATAGCTATTCATGAATGCAATATTTTCATGCAAGACGGTGCCCCCGTCACCGTTTACAGTTGGTCAATGATTTGCTTAAAAAGAGGAATATCATAACGTTGGATTGGCATGGTAGCAGCCCAAATCTCAATTCAATTGTGAGCAAGAGAGCAGTACTGAAAGACAAAGTGGCAGATGAACATCCCACATGTGCAAAAGATCTGAAAATGGGAATAAAATATGGATGCAAAAATATGCATATGGATGCAAAAGATTATAGTTGAATATTGCAAACACCTGGTGCACAGCATGCCTTGTCGTCTGCAAGCTGTTATCAAGACCAAAGTTGGACATACCAAATACAAGATTCTTACTCGAAAACTAGCTAATGTAACTCAATTATACGTTGATAAGCTTACTTTTTGACATTTAGTGTTATTTTCAATGTATGGCTATTTTATTGTAGTACTTTGAATAAACAAACTGAAACATAAAATTGGTTTATTGTACATTTTAGATAAAAAATGATAGGTGGTCTTAAATTTTTGCACACGGCTGTACGACCACCACTACAACGACAATTTTAAAATAGAATCAGCAATTTTCCTGTGTTGACATTATGTTGAAAGCAAGCTTTTATTGCTTACCATTTGATGTTCAACAAAAAATTAAAAACCTTTTTGCAAAACATGTTTTTTGTGCAAGTGACTCTTTTTATAATGCTTGAATGTTGATAACAAAAAAAAAGCTGCAAAGTCTAACTTAAGAAAATGCTGTTATATTTGCTCCAAAAACAAACTCGGTTCTGGCAAAAAATTGCAGAAAGAGAATATGAGCAAACCGTTAAATTAATATAAAACAAGGTTCTTTAACATAATAGCAGCACTGCCTCCAAATTTGTGCATTTTACTTTGAACAGTATAAAAACGTGTTTGAACAGTAAAATTACAAAATTTTTGCTTTTTGCGAGTGTCCTTTTACATTAAAATATTTTACGGGTGTTTAATTTATATAGGGTAAACAAAAAAAAGCTTAGTTGAAGCACGTTGTGAAATAATTAAAACATAGAAACAATGTCAAAAAAGGGTAAAGGTTTTGCTGTTTGCGCACTATAAGCAAGTACATATTTTCAGTATGTAATAGCTTTTGTAACACTGCTAATATAAATGTTTCGGCTATGCAAAACGCTTTTATTTTTTTTGTAAGGCATGTATTTCAATCTTTTCTGCCATAAAAAAAATTACAACAATAATTGTACACCTAATACTTGAAACTGATCTAAAATATTTTCAATAACTTGATCATTCAAGAAATGTTGCAAGCTTCCCTTGGCTTCTTCATTGTTTGTAAATATAGTGAGCGTTGACGTCACTCTTTACGTTCAATTTTTAATCTCTTACACATTGGTCCACCAAAATTTCGGTGGTTTGCAAATTCGGTGGCCAGGTTTTTTTAACGCCTGCTGATGCCGTGTAATGCTTTACTACCTTTAAGCATGATACCATTGTGGATTTTCGTGCCGTGTTTGCTTACATAGAGTGTTGTTCTCATTCGGCGAAGCTCAGCTGGCTGGATGCCTGAGAGTATGGGTAAGTGGTCCGTTAGAGTGGGACGCAAGCATTCAATGACTATGCGCAAGGCATCGTTCAAGACACTGTTAATAAGGCAAGCGTGAGCACTGCAACACCAGACTGATACGCAGTACTTAGCTGTTGAGTAGACTAGAGATAAGTCGGCTATGCGTAGTGTTTTAGCACCAGTACCCTATCCCGAGCCCACGAGTCGCCTCAATAGTGTGACGCGCGAGGATAGTTTTTTGCGTAATGCCACTAGATGGTGATGAAACGTGAGCGATCTGTCCAGTTTTACCCCAAGATAAGTTGGGGTTGGACAAAACGGTAAAAGTCTATTTTTGTTGTAAACTTTTAGCTGACTTTTGGCTTCTCGATTATTTAACTGAAAGGCTGCCGTCACCATCTTAGTATGACTAAGTTTCAACCTCCAATTCTGGAGATACGATAAAAGTGTAGACATGTCTTGGTTTAAAGTGTACTCCAAGTCCTTCCAGTTTCCAGAAGAGTGCAACAATGCTAAATCATCAGCATAAGTAAACATTCTTGAAATCATGAAAGTATGTATATCGTACGTATAGATGTTAAATGGGATTGGAGCCAAGACTGATCCCTGAGGAACGCCGTTTTTAAGACGGCGTAGCCTGCTTTGCTTGCTGTTACCAGTAGTAACGGTGAAACTTTGATTTCGGACAAGCTCCATGATCATTCTGATCATGTGCTTATCCCGAAGAAGTCTCAGTAGCTTTCACGTAAGACCACAGTGCCAGACAGTGTTAACAGATTGACAAATACTTCCCGCGTTGAAAACCAATCTGCTCTTTAGGGAGCAGTGGATCAATTAATGGTTCAACGCGGGCGTAGATAAGCCTCTCGAGGATCTTGTAGGGGACACTAAGCAGAGATATCGGCCGATAACTCTTTGGGTTCCCCACGGGCTTTATTGGCTTTGGGATCGCGACTACAACGCTCTTCTCCAGATCTTGGGAATTTTGAGTCGGCGCAAACAGGAAGAAAGGAAGTCACGTAACCAGGATTTTTAAGCAGCTCTGAGCAGATGGAATCACGGCCCGGAGCTTTACCTGGTTTTAAATGTTGAAGAGCAGCAGTAAATTCTCTCTGTGAAAAAGTGTCAGAGATAATTACCGGGTCTAGTGTTGTGGCCCTCCAAAGGTCAGACACTTCTTGAAAGACAAGTCGAGATGACTTGCGGTCAACAGCCTCGTATTTCCCATTTCTAACCAGCTGAGATGCAATAGCATCGGCTGAAACGGGACAGTGACGAGGAGAGTGTCGTGACCTACCAGTAAGGTTGTTCAAAACACTCCATGCTTTTTGACTAGAGTGTGAGAAATCAATGCTCCGAACTGCCTCGGACCATCAATCCCTCCGCTTCCTGTCAAGCTTGGCAAGCAGAGCTGTAGCAGCCAAACTTAAGTTGTCTCCCTGAGGAGACTGCACGAAATTTCTATAGAGAGATTCACACTCTGCATCCCAACACGGAACATAATTGTTTCGATACCCGCGTGGGATAGTATTTTTGGCTGCCTTCTTAATGGTGTTACAGAAGTCCTGTTAAGCTGCATTCACATCAAGTGAATCAGGCGGCAACAAAGTCTGCAAATTTATTCGTCAAAGCAATGTAGTGACTCCATTTGGCCTTGCGGAAGTTCCATCGCTTAACAGGCATGCTTAGCACTGCCATAGCAAACCTTGGTGGTGTAATAAGCAAAGGTCGATGTTGTCACCTGGAGAGATTTTCAAGGACACGTCTATCCGGTAAACGACTGTTTGAATCTACGCTAGCGAAAGTTAGATCTGGATTGGTGCCAGTGTTCCAGCAGTTGGAGTAAAAACTGGTGGCATCCTTGGCATTATATATAAGAGGGCAAGACAATTAATACTTGCCCAGACAGCCAAGTACTCACCGTCCGGGCTGTTATCATCGTAACCCCAGTCAGCATGATGATAGTTAAAATCGCCAGCATAAAGAAAAGGGTGAGGAAACACTGGGAGATCCAGAGATCTCAATCGCGTTGGTGGAAGTTTGTAAACGTTGACTATAACCATCAACGTCATTAATTCAATTGATTCAAGGCTGACGCTATCATCGAGGGCTTGTAAAAATTCCACTACAGTGCTAAAAAGTGAATAGAAACGCCTCAAGCAGTTTCCCCTGGACAGCCATCTAACTTCTGTGTGCAGTGGTAATTGCTCAAATTCCTCGTCATTCTAAGCACATAGTTGTCAGAATAGTCTAGAATTGAGAGCACTTGCTTTAATTGTATTGACTGCTCTTATAATTGTGTTTAATGCATCATAAAGGCGACCACTGATATTCTTTGCAAGCAGGTTCTGTCTGTGTATTACACAATGTACTATCAACACGCCAGGAACTGCCTCCTTCAGATATTTGATAAATCCTCAATGACGACCCAACATAGATGGTGCTCCATCAGTTGCACAAGATACAATATTAGTGAGTGGGATTTTTTTCTCACTGAAAAAGCCCACAACTAATTGGAAAACTGATTTACATGTCATATGTGTTTTTAGATCTTTAGCGAACAGGAATTCTTCCGATGTGAAGAGGGTATCAGACAGACTAATGGCCACGAAGCTGGAGGTAAAAGGGTCCATTCTAAATATAGTAAGCGCATATGCTCCACAGGTTAACAACAGCATAAAGGAGAAAAATGATTTTTGGGAAGACCTGGATGGATTGATAGAAAGTGTATCAAAACAGGAGAGAATAATTCTAGGTGCAGACCTTAATGGACATGTGGGCGAAGGAAACATAGGGAATGAGGAAATAATGGAGAGGTACGGTGCTGGAACAAGAAATAAGGAAGGATCAATGGTTGTGGATTTTGGAAAAAGGATGGATTTGGCGATTGTCAACACTTATTTCAAGAAGGAGATGAACACAGGGTGACGTATAAAAGTGGTGGAAAAAGTACCCAAGTAGATTATGTGACGTGCAGAAGGAGAAACTTGAAGGAAATGTGCGATTGCAATGTAATAGTAAATGAAGTGCGTTGCAAAGCAGAATTGTATGGTGGTATGCAAAATGGCTCTTATGGTGAAAAAGAAGAAAGGAGAGAAAGTAAAGCCAAAGATACGATGGTGGAAATTGAAGGAGTCAAGCTGTCAAGAAGCGTTTAGACAAGAGGTGACCAGGATTTTTGGAGCAAGAACGGGCTACGTGATGAGTGGGACAAAACGGCAAAAATGCTTCGAAAAACAGCTGAAACTGTACTGGAAGTGACATTTGGGAAACAAAAAGGAGACAGGGAGGCATGGTGGTGGAATGAGGAAGTTCAGGAGAGCATAAAAGAAAAGAAAGAGGCAAAGAAAGCATGGGACAAAATAAGAGATGAAAATACTTAAAAGATCTACCAAGAAAAGAAGAGTAAGGCAAAGAAGGCAGTTGCGATGGCGAAGGGACGTGCGTATGACGATTTGTATGCTAGATTGGAAACAAAAGAAGGTGAAAAGGAATTGTACAGATTGGCTAGGCAGAGAGACATAGCAGGAAAAGATATACAGCACGTGAGGCTTATAAAGGATGAAAACGGCAATGTTATGGTGAATTCGGAGGTAGTGTTAAAGAGATGGAAGGAGTACTTTGAGAAACTGATGAACGAGGAAAATAACAGAGACCCTAGAACAGAGGAAGCAGAAGTGGTTAACAAAGAGGTAAATTGCGTCAGCAGAGAGAGAGTTTGTTTATTTAGCCAATGCACACGCGCACACGCAAAAGAAAATACAATTTTAAAATAGCAGAAAAAAACACATTGAGGAGAAAATAAAAAACTTTAACATAAACTATGACAATAGGCAATGTACAAAGGCGGGGAGCATTGAAGAACCGTGTGATTATCAAGTCAAGATGCTCCCTGATTTGATTAAGCAGCTGTAGCAGGAAATTGATTAAGTGACGAATTAATGATAATTATAAACGAAGTGCAGTGTAAGTAGAACAAACAGAACAAGTTCAAAACAAAACAACAAAAAAAACACACTATTAACGCCTTAACGTAGGTCTTTATTGAACGACTTGAATGTGAAGTGAGATGCTTATAAAAAAATCAGCTCATATTTTAAGGAATAATTTTTGGCAAATCAAACGAAAGAAGAGCGAAATAAAAGTTCGAAACAATACAATTGGAAGTGCTGGAAACGCTATTACTTAAGCAAAAGCGGAAAATTATAATTCTTTGTAGGTCTCAATGAAATGCTTTTTGTATTGTTTTTTGAATGAGTACCAGTTTAATTTTTTTATAGAGTTGTTTATTTTATTCCATATATTGTTTCCTCTGTATACAAGTAGATTTTTTCCGATTGATTTGTTGATGCGTGGTTTATAGAAGGTGATATTTTCTACTTGTCTAGTGTTGTGTACATGATTGATTCAATTTTGGTGTAAGAATTCATTAAAGATGATAGTAAATATCTATGGTGTAGCTTATACATATATTTGGCAAGTTCTAGTTTATAGATGTCTTCTAATTCTAAAAAGTTTAATTTTATATATAATCGAGTTATTGGACAAAATTTACTACTACATGTATATGTTATGATTCTAATGATATTATTGAGTCGTATTGATAAATCTTGTAGGTGAGTTTTTTAGATGAACCTCATATTGTTATGCCATATTGTACTCTACTATAAATTAAGGTGTAATGTATTAAGCTTAAAGTCTCTTTGCCCAGAAATGTACGGGTCCTATAGATTAGACCAGCGTAACGCGAAAGTTGAAGAGATAACTGTTTTGTGTGGGCGGACCAATTTAAATTTTGAAAAATAAGTATACCTAAATATTTAACAACACTTTCGCGCTTCAAAGTGTGAGAATTAACCGAAATTTGAAAGTTTTCTTAAAAGTTGTGCTAGGATGTTTACTAATGATCATTAAAGAAGTTTTCGAGTAATTTAAAGATAATTTGTTTGTGCGCAGCCATAGGTCTATTTTAAAGAGTTTGTTATTAACTCTTTTTTGCAAACAGTTCAAATTTTTGTCTGATAGAGTTAAAAAAGCATCATCTGCAAAGAGAATAGTTTTAAATGAACTTGCCGTCGGTAGGTCGTTTATATATCTAAGAAATAGTAAGGGACCTAAAGACGAGCCCTGGGGTACTCCACAGTTAACATTTGAGAGATAAGATTGATGGTTGTTTATTTTTGTATATTGACTTCTATTGCTTAAATAACTTTGAATAAAATCTAATGATAAGCCACGAAAACTGAACTGTGTTTCCATCTTATTTAATAGCTTAGAGTGGTCTACGGTGTCAAAAGCTTTCGTCAGATCAAGGAAAATGCAGCAAGAGTATAGACCACTGTCAGCGTTTTTAATAAGTTTATCGTAGATATAGCTTATTGCGGGAGTAGTCGAATAATTTTGTCTAAAGCCGAATTGTGTTACAGATAGTAAATTTAATTTCTCCAGGTAAACGTAAATTCTATTAAATATTAGTTTTTCCCATATTTTGCTGAATTGAGGTAAAATCGATATGGGTCTATAGTTAGTAAATAGATTTACATCAGCTTTTTTGAAAATTGGGATAGTTTCTGCTTTTTTTAATGCGTCGGGAAATTTTTCTTGTTTAATCGAAGAATTAAATATATTGCTGATGAATGGCGAGATATTGGCGTTGCTAATTTTTAAAAATTTGGTTTCAACGTCATTTTCTTGAATTGCTTTTTTGTTATTTAAATTCTTTATGATAGAACTTACTTCTTCAGTGGTTGAAGGCTTGAAAAAGAATGAATTAGTAAGCGATTTGTGGTTTATTTTATTCACGTTTAATTTTTTTAAATGGGGAACTGACCTAATTGATTTTGCTAGATTTTTTCCAATATTTGCAAAGTATAAATTTAAATTGTTACAGATAACTTGTAAATCTCGAACTTTTTTTCCTTTGATGTCAAGTTTTTGTAGAAAATTTTTTTCGTTATCTTTTTAGTTGATAAGGGTGGCTATAATTTTCTAGAGTTTTTTCGAGTCACCTTTGGCACTATCCATAGTTTCTTTGTAATAAGTTTCTTTAGCAAGTTTAATTGTTCTGTTTAATGTGTTATGGTATTTTTTATAAATCTCCAAATTAGACTCGGTAAAATTTTTATGAAGTTTTTTAAATAAACTATTTTTTAGTTATTGATTTTAAAATGCGTTTTGATAATCAAGGATTAAAGTAAATTCGCTTTTCTTTTCGAGAGGCTTTTTTGGCGGGAGCAAATTTGTCAATAGTTTTGTGAAAATTTTCGTAAAAGCCTTCGAATTGTTTATTTACTGGGTCACTCTCAGCAAAACTCTCAACTTGCAAGGGATTTTTTAATTTTTCCAAAAAGATTTCATAATTAAAGTTATTCATGTCCCTATTATTAATTTATTAATTGATTAAGTTATACTAAGAAGGACGAAAAAAGGTAAAGCGGTTGGGCCAGATGAGTTGCCAAGAGAAGCTTGGAATGCATGGGGATAAAGTTTTTGACCAAACTGTTCAACAGACTATTAGTAGGTGAACGGATGCCAGAAGAATGGAGGAGTGTGCTTATCCCAATTTATAAAAACAAAGGGGACGCACAGTGCTGTGGAAACTACAAAGGAATAAAGCTAATGAGCCACACAATGAAAGTATGAGAAAGAATTATTGAAGCCAGGCTAAGAGATACAGTGGAGATCAGAAACAACAATATGGATTTATGCCAGGAAAGGGAACTACAGATGCCATGTTTGCCTTAAGAATGTTGATGGAAAAGTACAGGGAAAGTCAAAGAGAGCTTCATAGTGTATTCGTAGACCTAAAGAAAACTTACGACAGGGGTCCAAGAGAGAGCTGTGGTACTGTATGAGAAAATCAGGAATAGTGGAAAAGTATGTGCAATTTGTACAGGATATATATAAGGGAAGCGAAACAGTGGTGAGGTGTGCAGTAGGAACCACAGAAAGTTTCAAGGTTAAGGTTGGACTGCACCAGGCATCAGCGTTAAGTCCGTTCCTGTTTGTAGTGATAATGGACAGGCTAACGGATGAAATAGGGAGAGAACCACCATGGACGATGCTGTTTGCTGATGATATTGTGATTTGCGAAGAGACCAGGGAAGAAGTGGAGCGGAGATTAGAATCCTGGAAGTATGCATTGCAAAGAAGAGGGATGAATGTAAGTAAGTCAAAGACCGAATATCTGTGCATAAATGAGAAAATGACAATGAAACAGTCAAGATGGAGGATGCAAAAGGGCCAAGAGTAAAGGAATTTAAGTATTTGGGATCAACGGTGCAAGAAAGTGGTAGTTGTGAGAGGGAGATAAAAAGGAAAGTGCAGGCAGGATGGAACGAATGGACAAAAGTATCGGGAGTAATCTGCGACAGGAAGTTACCAGCTAGAGCAAAAGGAAAAGTGTACAGTTCAGTGGCAAGACCAGCAATGGCATATGGACTTGAGACGGTGGCAGTCACAAAGAAACAAGTGGAAGAGATGGAAGTCGCAGAGATAAAAATGTTGAGGTTTGCTATGGGAGTGACGAGAAAAAACAAGATTAGAAACGAGTACATCAGAGGTACAGTTAAAGTTGAACGGTTAGGAATGAAGATGAGGGAGGGCAGGCTGAGGTGGTATGGAAATGTCATGAGGAGAGACCAAGAGTATATAGGAAGAAAGATGGTGGAAATGGAGTTACCGGGAAGGAGGAAAAGAGGGAGACTAAAGGGAAGATTTTTAGATGTAGTGAAAGAAGATATGGGGGAAAGAGATGGACGTTATAAACAGGACGGTTTGGAAAAAGAGGATAGGCTGTGGCTACCCCTGATTCAAGGGAAAGGCCGAAAGAAGAAGACCGTACCTGAGGTGGGAAACCTACAGCCTCCATGAGTTCTTTGTGCGGCTTCCAATGACAATTGGATTATATGTCAATGATTATTATTATTATTATTATTATTACTGCTGATAAGAGAAAGCCATTTTTTACAGATCACTTCATATTAGGGACGATATTGAGAAACCCGAGTCAAATTCAAAGCGGTGATTTAGAGATCACTACTTTTTGGCGACGAAAATCAAGAAAACCAAGAGGGATTCAAAGTGATTACCAATTTTCTTAAATATTTCAACTTATGCGGCCTCCTTTCTTCGAAACTTTAAACTGTGGCCTTTGATAACAAAAAGGTTGACATCTCTTTTATATTCACTTCGGCAAGATTAACATCAAAATTTTAAAACCAGGGAGATCAAAATTTTTTGGCCGGAGAATAAAAAGCTATTAAAAAATACAAAACTATAGGCTACAAATGATAAACGGCTTGCTTCCTTTTTTTAACCAAGTAGAAATATTCTGAGGTTTTTTAGTCCTGCCTAAACCAAAAAAAATTCTGGAAAAAAGTCATCGCTTCAAATTGTACTATATGGCAAAGCACACTTTTTACTGTTGGAGTCACTGCTAGCAATCTGGTTTAATAAGTTGACCTTTGTTTTTTTCTTTTTACCTAGTTCAGCGGACATTCTTGCACTATTGCAGTTGCACTTGCCAGCTGTAAACCAATGACTATTGGCGTAGTCATAAGTCTACTGTGATTTTCGGCGAAAACAGAAACCAAAAAAGCGTAAACACGCAAAACCTAGCACTATCATTATATTTCAAAACTACAAGCTTTTAAAAGGTATTAGTTTGAAAAAACAATGGGAAAAGATGGCAGGCTTCCAAGTTTTCCAAATTTAGGCACAGCTGAGTAGAATAAGCTATGTCGAAAAAAAATTTTTTTTTATTTGCATAATTAGGCTTAGCATACGTTCTGATTTTTAGGGCTTTGTCCTGCCAGAAATCAAAAACAGATTCCACATGCACACCCCTTTTTCATCATTAGTTTTCAGAGACGAAAATCAAGAAATCCGAGACAGATTCAAAATGAAGACCTTTTTTTTAGAGAACACTTCGTTTTTGGGACCAAAATCATGAAATCGGAGAATGATTCAAAGTGAACTTATTTTTAAAAAATTTACTTTTTAGTGACAAATTTATTTCTGTTAACGAGCGTCCCGGTTTGCGTCTTCGAAAATATGCTGCGTATGCATAATGTATAGCTTGGCTCTGGCGACCTCTATTGAATTGTGTTAACGAAATCTTAATAATTTAAAACAGACTTAACCACGAATTTATTAATATATATTTTTATTGATTCATATTTTCTCTGTTCATATTTTTATTGAATTTTGTAGTTTTACTTTTGATAAAAAGAAAAAATTTATTACATAAAATTTGTTTTATTATCGGTGGTGTAACCATATAATGTTGGTTTAGTTTAAAAGGGTCCAGTTAAAGCTGGCAGAAAAAATGCAAAACAAGGTGATATCATGATGTGCAAAAAAGTGTGGTTAAATATTTCTACTATTTTTCAATCAAAAAGAGTTAATTTTTAGATTTACTTTGTGCAAACCTCTTTTATAGATAAATATTTCTACTTTGAATTCCAATCATAGAGAAAGCAGAAAAAAATAAAGTGATATATTTTGCTTAGGACAGGGTTGTCCAACTTTTTTTCATAATGAGCCAAATTATAAATTCGAGTACATTCAGCGGAAATTACGAAATTAATGTCTATGAAATTTCATCTTTGTAGTATTAGATACCATGACCCAACGACGAGTATTAAAACATAAATTAATTAATTAATTAACTAATAAGGAATTTAAACTAAATGTGAAACTATTAAAATCATTACTTAATTAGTGTTAAAAGTGTTTATGCTGGAGCTGCTTTGAAGTCCTGGTTACATGACTTCCTTTCTTTCTGCTTGCACTGACATAAAATTTCCGAGATCTGGAGGAGAGCGCTTGTAGTCACAATCCCAAAGCTGATGAACCCAGTAGGGGACCCAAAGAGTTATCATCCAATATTTCTACTCTGTGTCTCCGACAAAATCCTTAAAAGGCTTATCTTCACCCGCGTCAAACCAATTATAGATTCATTGCTCCCTTGAGAGCAGGCTAAGTTTCGACGCAAAAAATCAACCATGGATCAAGTAATTCTATTAACAGAAAACATCAAGGTTTCTTTTTGTCGATTTGTCGATCTGACGGCGACATATGACTCTGTATGGCATCTTGGCCTTACATACAAGCTGCTTGAGACTTTTGCCGGATAAGCACATAGTTGGAATAATCATGGAGCTTGCCCAAACCCGAAATTTCACCTTTACTACCGGTGACCGCAAGCAAAGCAGGAATCGCCGACTGAAAACGTCGTTCCTCAAAAATCGGTCTGGGCTCCTCTCTTTTCCAACCTCTTTATATTTACGTCTACATCAGCCCTACACACTTTCCTGAAAGTTTACCTACGCAGACAATATAGCATTGTTGCATTTTTCTGGAAACTGAAACGTCTTTGTGGGGTTTAGTCGCACTAAGACGGCGACGGCAGCATTTACAGTAATTTGAACAACGAAAAGGCCGAACGTGAGCTAAATGTTTACAACAGCATTAAACTTGTACCATTTTGTTGAACCCCACTTATTTTGTAGACAGATTGCTCACATTTCGTTACCTTCTCGTGGCATGAACAAAAAGCTATATTAGCTCGTCACACTGCTGAAGCAACTTGCAGGCTCAAAATGAGATGCTGCTACTAAAACACTTTCTGCCCTACCTCTGGACTACTTAACAGCTAAGTACTGCGCACCAATCTGGTGTCGCAGCGCTAGCACTCGCATTATAGACGGTGTCCTGTATGACGCTTTGCTCATTGTCACTGGATGCCTGCATCCAACTCCAATTGACAAGCTACAAATACTTTCAAGCATCCAGCCAGCTGATCTTCGCCTACTAGGAGCGACGCTTTCTTTGGCTAACAGTGCAACTCTAGGACCGACCATATGTTAATTCTTAGATTTAAATTAGAATCTCTAAAAATGTTTGATTCTTTTTCCAAATTTCTAATAAATTTACGAGATTTTTTTTACCACAAGCAGCATCGCTGCTGCCGTAGTTATCTTACTTCAAACCGCTCCGTATTGGTTCAAAGTTATTATCTTTACTAGCAGCTATCACTTGATGTTGTAAAAAATGCTTGGAAATAACAATTTAATATTGATTTAATTGCAAAACAATGTGAATACTAAAAATGATGCTTGGGTCAAGCGTCTTCATGATAAACTCTGCCCTCAAAAATTTTCATGTGTCAGTTCAATTTCATAGATCAGTTCAATGTTCAACGGCAATCAACTCACGTATTCACTTTGTTTCCCTATACGTTACCATGGCAGCAGTGACATCGAATTCGATGCGGCTATGAAAATATAACTAAAAAAATTTAAGCAAGCAGTGGGCTGCATAAAAAACTTAAGGCCCGCGGTCCGCAGGTTGGAAATCCCTGGTCTAGGACTCTAAGAACATAGATTCTTAATCACTATGACGATATAATTGGACAAGAGTGATTTGTAGGCTATTTTATCAAAGCGCTCGCTCTTCTTTCAAACTTTTATTTTGTCATATGAACCAATTAAAATATTTCAAACGCTGTAGTTTACTATTTTGTTTCCGAATCAAAGCATCTTTAGTGTGTTTAAACATCAACAGTATCTACGAACTATATTTCACTCGACGCATGCGGAGCGCGAGAATCCTGCGGAAATTTCGTAAAATAAAAAAATTAAAAACCAGGAGTTTTTGAATTACGGTCGACTGTTTACTTTCTGAAAGAAAAATATTTAAGCAGTTATAGTGAGGACGTTTTTGTTTTTTAATTTGGTTATTTGAGTTAGTATAACTTGCAATTAGGCATTTATAACATGTGGCTGTGTGTGATAATCCTTATCATTTTTAACAGTAGTTTAGTGTCCCTTGTGTTCGTCGAACAATTTTTTTTATGTTTTAGAAAATACGTTCTGTTTGTCAGGATTTCATTCAGATAAACAAAAATCGAATCGAAAAAATAATGAAAACATTGCGTTGCCAAAAATCGATTGTTTTCTCGTGTTTTGTATTGGCCATTATAAAAAAAACAAAAAAAGCAAAGGCATTGCATGGGAACTGCTGTAACATGACCAACGCGGTATTAGCTAAAAACTTGGACCTTTGAACGAACTTCAAATTTTTTAAGAGCTCCTTACTCGCCAAAGAAACTTTAATAGATCTACTTTTATGTGGGTTTATTTTCGTTGAAAAATTTGTTGTAGGCTACTGCAATCAATTAGATATTTAAGCGAAGACCAAAAACGTGATCTGGCCAAATTTTATGTCATTTTTCTTTTAAATAACGTGAAGTACGTGCCGTCGTAGCCATACCATTCATCTTAGACAGCAAACAATTGAGTCGCTTATTTATATTTTTCTATTGTCACAAGGGTTTAAGTGTTTAGGATTGTAAATGATGACAGAAAAAACATAATTTGTAAAAACCAATATTTTTATGTAAAATCCATAAAGTTTTTCATTGGGTAGAAGTGACGAAGCAAAAATCTTAGGAATGCAACAAGGCTAAAATGTTCGACCTATTTGCTATTCGGCAAAAACTTAACATGTTCTTTCTTGATAACACTACATTAAAGTTTGTGTTCGAGTGAGACGTATTAAGATGTTAGGCTCCATCTAGTATCAAAATCAAGATCCTTGTCGAGAAGAAGATTTGACGTAAAAATGTTATTAATAACAACAAGCTTTTCAATAAAAAATTGCTTGATAAAATTTTCTGGCGCTAGTTCGGCGCGAGGAGCCTTAATAGCATTATGATATCATCAGTAGGAATGGTTTTAAATAGGGCGTGAACAGAGCGGTTGCGCCGGTTCCTCTAAAAAACATCAAAAACTGGCCGCTGCTACGTAAGATATAGCTCTATTTTGTCATAGTAGCACCAGGACGGTGGCATCTCTAAAATAAAGACCTTTCTCTTATCTTTAGAGATCACGTTGTGTTGAATTCTTGATTCTATTTAAGGAACAAACGATCAAACCTTTCTATCTTGATTAACGAATTTAATCAGGTTTATGTATACATGCATCCCACAACAAGGTGTACAAAATACAATAAACTTATAAGATAGAAACATTGTTTTTATTTTATTTCCTTATTCAAATAGAAAAAATAATTAATTAATAATATCCTTTAATTAAAAAAAATAAACAATTAATCAGCATTATTATTTTTTATTTTATACTTCTTAACATATGTCTATACCAAAAATCTCGTCACCAAAAAATTGAAGTTGTTTTTATCATGACCAAATAAATTCTTTATCAAAAAATAAAGGGACAAATAAATCGGTAAGCCAATTATTAACACGTTGTTTTAATACATTAAAAAGTGGCTCCTCCTAAAACGATGATCTTTTTTAAAGATCACAGATATAAAGAGTTTTTTTAGACGTCATTTTGTTTCAATACACTAAAAAGTGGCTCCATATAAAACAATGACTTTTTTTAAAGATCGCTTTGCTTCAGAACACTAAAAAGTGGTCCTCCCTATTATTCTTGCAACGGGCACCCATTTTTCTCAGGCCATCCACAGATCATCAGTAAAAATGTCTTTGTAATGAAAATTCCTGCTTTTCAATTACAGCTTTGTACAACCAAAACTTTTTAAAGAGAACCAATTTTTTTGTAAAGTTTTATCTCCTGGAGGTGGAAAAACAAACAGTGTAAGATTTTTTGCCATCCTGTACTCCGCGTTAGAATCAACTCACACTTCAGCAATTTGAAATGTTTGTGTAAGTATAAGATTTTTTCAAACAATGCTAACATATTTGATTCACCCTGAAAAGAAGTTTGTTTGTTGTCAGCGAATCAGATTTGCTTCAAAAAAGTGGGTTTTTAAACAGGGTAGAAGACATTTTAGCGTGTCCGTTTGGGCACAAGTGTTTGGGCGCCAGTTGATTTGGTGCCAGTCTATTTAGCGATAGCATTTTGGCGCTTAAAGCATTTTAGTTATAAATCTTATTGCAAAGTTTCGGTAAAGAAATTGTTTTCTTTTACCACATAACAATTGCAAAAAAGCAGCCTCAGTGAAATCAATATTCTTCATTTTTTTATAAACCAAACATTTAAAGATTAATTATTATAGAAAAAAAAACGAACGTTTTCGACTCAGTTAAACCCTTATCAGGTTTCTACAACTTTAGCAATGATTTATGAGCCTGTTTTTATTTTTTGATAAAAGTTTTAAAATTTGTTTTGAAAATGTTTCGTCAAAAATTATCTAAATTTAAACATTCATATTTGTAATTAATTAATTATTTTAACGCAGTTGATAATGGAATGAGTTACAATTCCGAAATATCCTAAATAAACTATGTTTCAAAATATATCGGCTTTACTTTTTACCTGAAATTAGTTAAGCGTTCCAAATTTTATGCTCCGAGATTGTTTGAAAAAGTTTTAACAAATTATAAATTTATAAATTTATAAATAAATTTTCCTAATGTTAAAATGCTCGCCAGGCGTCAAATCGATTGACTGTGCCTAACTGTCAATTGAAACTCAAACGGTCGCGTCAAATGGTCCCATTCCGTCATAAATATGTGTTCTTGTGAAGAAAAGTCAAGGACGTTCCGCTAATCGCAAAAAACTGTAGAAATCCAAAAAAATGCAATTTACTTAACTCTTTAAAAACAAATATTTCCCTTTACAACAAAGTTGTTTTAGGTTATGGTAAGTTATTACAGTAAATTTTTTTTTATTTTTTATTTTTATCTCTATATTTATCCTCCTGACTCGCAGGAAAGCGCCGGAGGCGCTACACATAAGGCAAGCAATTACCTCGACATGCTTCCGGAAATCCCAAGATATTGCTGTCTGCTTGAAATTTTAATTGATGAATTTTTAGTTTGGTGATTTATTTGTTTGCTTTATTTATGTTTTAAAATGGCTGTCTTTTATCTTTTTGGCTCAATAAATGTTTCAGTTCAGTTTCAATGACATCTTAAACGTTTTTATAAGTCTTGCTGTTCAGTACATGCGAAAAGACTACTTGTAAACTTTGACCAATTTCACTTTTGTAAATATGTTAACTTTTTTACAAGTTACGATTATTACCGAGTTGCTGATGCTGCGCTACGAAAACCGTTAATGCAAAAAAAGCGATGAATTGTTCTCGAGGTATTTGTTGGAAAATACCACAGATCTTTCGATGAACTTATTCTTCTGTTTCAAAAGTTGTTTTTGCTGATGGATGGCTAATTTTGCTGCCAACATTTGCAAAAACTTTGCTGAACACAACCGGTACAAAAAAGTGATAAGGCGAGATAAAAGTAAACCAAAGCGTTTGTGATTTTCGACAACCATACAAGTAATAAAACCTTTGTTACTGGAATTTGTTTTGATTTACCAATTTAACTTTTTTTTCTGAAATATCATGCAGTATGTTCTTTCGATTTATTTTATACAGTATATCAGATTCAGTGGTGAAATATTTTTTTAAAATGGGAGTTGGCGAAGCGATTTGGAAAATAATTTCCATATAGCAATGGACATGGTTACTAACGTGAGAAATACACGAGCGTTATTAAAGATTCTCAGAATTGTTTTCTGCATTTGTACGGAAAAATTCGGAAATTGTAAATAAAACAAATATTTATAACAGAATCGTTTAATCTATGGCTACGGACCCAAAATTTAGCAAAAATTGGCCTAGCATCTTAATTTTTTTCTTGATCCGAGTCCTAAATATTTACTAAAAAAAATTTGCCGTCTACCAAGATTTTTAACATAATCAGAATGCTGAAAGAAGGACATTTTGACGGAAACTTTATGTATAAATCAAATGAAAAATTAGTCATAATTTATTAATTGTAGTTAAGTCTTCAATTATTTGCTTAAAGTTGGTTAATCCCTATGTTATCGCTTCTTGGTTTGTAGCGAATGTTCATTTTTCCTTTATACAATAAGTAGGAATTTATTTCGCTACAAAAAGCTACTAAAAATAATAAAAAAACATTCCTGCTTAGACATTTGAAAAATAAGCAAACAATCATCAATCGTTGATGTGAACTATTAAAAAAGAAACGACAAAATGGAGAATGCACAAGCAAGAGATTGACACTTGTTTAGCTGAATACACATAAATAAACATAAAGCATTTATTGTGCAAGGACTGGAGTTTTACTTCAAATACAAGCTTGATCACAATTATCCTTCTTTTTTCGGGTAGGAAGCCACCAGCAATGTTTGAAAAAAGTTACTTAATTTTTCTGTAAAAAGTTGTTTCGCAATAAAACATTTGAAGTTGATCAGCTAAATACAAATAATTTAACTCACCCAGTTTATCGCTTTTTACTTTGTAAACTACAAAAGGAATATGAAAAACAAGTCCAAACAAAATAGAAAGAATCGCAAAAAGATATTAAAATTCCGGATTGTCAATTAAAGGAAAGAACATGAGAGAGAAGGTAACCAAGACAAATAGGATTGGAATAAAAATCGGAACCTGTAAAGAACTTGATTACATCCCATCGTCGTAAAACAAATCAGTTTCAAAAAACATAAAACAAATGGCTGTGTTAAACAGTTAGACTTTCCGCAAAAAAACAACATGATTTTTTTTGATGCAAAATAATAATACACACTACAGGGTGGTTAGAAAGAAACTAGGCATTAAAACTTTGTAATAAATTCCTTTTTCATCTTTTCCACATCAAATCTTAGTTGTTTTCTTCTTCACATTAAATCTTAGTTGTTTTTTTTTCACTGATCTGGATCGTTCCAAATCAGCTCGCAGGCCGCATGGGGCCCATGAGCCGAAGGTTGCACTTCCTGATATAAAACTATAAATCAACGATATGCGTGTGGCGCGGATCATCAATCTATTTCAAAACCCAAGCTTTTCGCCGGCCACCAAACTTCATTTTGGGGGCAGCAGGTCGCACATCCCTGTTGCATACGAACAGTTTATAACAGATTTTTGCTGGTAGTTTTAAATCATCTCGAGAAAAATTGTTTTATTCATCACAAATTGGTAAGTTTGAAAAGAAGTTGTAGATTAATAGTAATTCATTTTAATAGCTATGACGACAGCTGCTATCGCTTGCCACGTGTGACTGATTTGTGCTCAATCTCTTAAAACTGACAAAACCGATCAAGCGTGGCATTATCACAAAAGGAATGGCAGCGATTAGCCATCTCTCCGGTAATTCCATTTTTAACCTAAAATAGTGCTTTTGATTAACCTCAAAGTTAAAATATTGAACCAGAATAATTGCAGTAGATTTTTTAGGGACCCAAAATTATCAAATTAGAAATCTTTTGCAACCCAAAGTAGAAAGTCTCACAACTCAAGGTCGGGTCGCGACCCACTATTTGTGGGCCCCTGGTCTACATTGCTGTGTTGTTGGTAATAATCCTTAAAGACCTGTTCAAAAATTATTCAAAATTATTTTGCAGGTTATACAGAAAATTTGAAAAAGCCTTTCGAAGCAACAACTTTTCCAGGTTTGAGGGAAATCACATTGGCTTTTTATCAGGGCTTATGGGCTGTAGACGGATGGAACCAGTTAAATTACGTCATTGAGGAATTAAAGGTGTTAAATTTATAAGCAAAATTGATTTTCTGTTTTACATATTGGTTTTGTCTTCAGTTCATTTATATTTGCTGGTCAACCTCAAAAATATTCAAAAATTTACAAATGGAAACACTTTGACATTTTTGTTATTATATTGTACCTGTATATCTTTCAACTGATTATTTCAAACTAATTTTTGAGATGCCAAGCTATTTCTATTTGGCTGGAACTTAAAAAGTAGAGGAACATAAACTTATCCGTCAAGATCGCGAAGTAGAAAATGTCATAAAATAAATTTTGAAAGAGCAGAACAAACCTACTTTAAACCCGCTTAATTGAAACCCAGGACGTATGTTTTTAGGTTGAAACCAGCAATATATTTTTTTATATTTTATTTATTTTATTTTATCTCTATATTTATCTTTCGGACTAGCAGGAAAGCGACGGAGGCGCTAATATATAGGGTAAGCAATTACCCCTATCTGCTTCCGGAGATGCCAAGATATTGCTGTCCGTTTGAAATTTGATAGATATATGACTGTAATTTAGAACTGCTTGCCAAGACCACCAAGCACGGAAATGTGCCGTAAAGTGTCTTTCCCGAAGACACAACAGAATGGCGTGAGTAAGTTTTGAACAGATGACATGTCGATCTGAATCCCGGCGCTCTAACCACTTGACCACGCTGCCGACAATATAACAAGTAACAATATAACAAATCACAAGACCAAGTTGCCTTTAAATGTCACTCAACAAGTCACTACATTTTCAAACTGAAAAGCACCGAGAAAAAATCCAGCGAATTAACATGATAATGACAAGGAATAAACTAAAAGAATAAGAATGAAAATGACCGCACAAATCGCGGATTATACTAATAATGCTTTGTGGGAGAGCTAACTCTCAACTCTCGAATATTTTGTGATTTTTTTAGAACTCCATTGCTTAATACAATAAAAGAAATAAATCATACTCTTCAGTGTAGAATGGACTTTACCAGTATATAGGTAATTAATTGGCTAAACTTTAGTCTATAAAATGAGAATGTTGTTTATAACGCTTTGTTGTTGTTGTTTTTGTTTTTTTTGCAAAAAATGCGACCAATTCAATTAATTTGACAAATAAAATACCAAGCTTTGCAGTTTTTATTTTTATTACTGCAATCCAGTGGCGTGAGGTGACCTCTGAGGCTGGTCATGCAATTGATATGCAATACTTTATGGAGAGGACAAAAAATTGTCTAAGATTCTTGGACAAAGACCAATTTTTGTTCCAAAATCATAGTGTTTTTTAAAAAAAAGAAAAAAGTTTTCACTTGAAATCAGTCTCAGATTTCATTTTTTCGCGTCAAAATCATGGTGTTCTCTAACAAAAAGTCTTTGCTTGGAATCAGTCTCAGACTGCTCAATTTTCGTCCCAAAATCGTGGTGCTTTTTATAAAAAAAAGGTCATCACGTAAAAGTTCGTTGGTCATGCAATGCATGACTTGAATGCCCTGACCTCACGCAACTGGTGCAATCCTTTATTCTCTGAAATCCTTAATTTTAAATTTAATGCAGGTTAATTTTAAATGTTTGTTTTTTTCAGAAACCAAAGAAAAACTTACCGAAAGCAATCGTAACCTCAATGGCGATTGTGACGACATTATATGTCGCAACTAATGTCGCGTATTTTACAACTTGCGACCAAGGCAGTAGCTGTAGTAAGTTCTTTTTTGTTTCATTCTACTAGCAATTTGCAAATTATTTGTATGTTATCAAAGCATTGAAACATATTTTGACAAAATCTCTTAAACTTAAAACTTCTAGGTCTATTAGTTTGTATAAATTTTTTAAATAAATATTCATCAAAAATAAAAATAAGTTGAAATGATTCTCTAAATTCTACAAGTCATAATTACATGATTTTACAAAATATTGTTTTTAAAAAAAAACTGAACAAAAATTCAGCATCTGCTGAAATAAGACTACTTCATAGATTAGAAGTGTGATAAGCTGGGTTTTTTTATTTTCGTTTGTTTGCACAATAATTTTAAACAGTGACATGTATGACAAATAAACCATAAAACAAAATATTTTTGCCTTTACTTTTTAATCTTTATAGAAATTTGTTTTTTTAACTTGAACTTGAAAGAAATCATAAAAAATGTTTTTTTGAAAGACTTTAGTGGCTTGCTATAGAAGCCAAAGATAAAATATTGTTTGGATTTCAAATTTTTTTCAAAGCTAAACAATTTTCAAACAAAATTTACCCTGGATGGAACGCGTTTTAACCTTTTCTTCATGGTATAAGCCACTAATAAGAGTGATTCAGCAAACCATAAACTTTCGCAAAAGCGATTTGTCATTGTATGCCAAAGTTTTAATACAAAAAAACAACTTAAGAAACTGTTTAGATTATCAACAGATAATTTTAAGCAAAGATTCACGATGTACATACATTTCAAATCTACTCTGTGTAACCCGCATTTCACAACCTAATCTTGCATTTTTGCAGAGCTTTGGAAATGTGGCACTTGGGGTAATGGTGTGGATCATACCTCTGTCTATTGCATCATCTATTGTCGGAACTTGTTTGGCTGTTTGTTTCACTGGAGGGCGCATATCTCATGTTGCTGCAAAAAAAGGTCATTTTAGCCCTTTACTGGCAATGATCCACGTAAAGCACTTCACTCCAGTGCCCTCTGTGATTCTCAACGTAAGAAAAAAATAAGTTTTTTCTTTTAATTTTATTCTTCTTCTTCTTCTTTCGGCTTCTCCCTACTCGGGGTCGCCACAGTGCAATAGTAATCTCCATTTTACTCGGGCTACTTCGTCTCCTTCCCTAGCTCCAACCCTTTTCATGTCTTCTCTCACCAAATCCATCCACCTTCTCCTTGGCCTTCCTCTTTTCCTTCTGCCTGGCACCGCCACCTACATCATCCTTTTCATCACGTAGTCTTCTTCTTTCCTTTTTACGTGTCCATACCAACGTAGCCTGTTTCAATTTTAAACTAAAGAGAACATTGTTATCGAATAGATAGCTAGTTGTATTGATGACCAATTCCGTCGACATGGTCGGGATTTAAATCCTATTCTCGTCATTCAGTGGTGCCTTTAAAAAATATTTTAAGACATTTCTCAGCTCCACGATCTTAGCAAATACTTTTGAATTTCAGTTTTGTCATTAAATAAAAATAAAGAGCAAAATAAAAAATTTTAATCGGACAACTATATATATCTTGGCATTTCAGAATATAGGTCAGGGTAATTTGCTTAACGGTCCCCCTAAGTATAACGTCTCCAAGGATGTCTTGTAAGTTTAGAGGATAAACAGAGATGATGAATGAATGAATAAATAATAAAAGAGTTCCACAGTCAGAAAAAAAGATGTGTTTTATTCATGTATTTATGTCCATCTTTATAATGTTAAAATTAAAAAGGTTCAGTTTTGCCACACAAAATAATAATTTTTAAAAACTTTTAGCTTGAAAAACATTAGTCATTTTTCAAATGGGTCTATTTCAAATGGCTTTAAAAATCAACGTGCTTCTTTGTTTCCCATTTGCTGACAACTACGCTTATCAACTTAAAACTAAAACAGTTTTTAGTTGAAATTAACAATTTTTAGCAGAAGCGTTCTTTGAACGCGAAAGAAGTCATTGAAAAAAATTGGAAAACTATTTAGTTTTCAAATTGTTTCAAAATGAAACAAACATTTTTATAAAGCGTGCTCCGAAAACAAAAAAAATAATTTTGAGCCTGCTATTTTTTTGATTTTAAATCGTACCTGAAAACCAAAATATTGCAAGCATTAAGTTTTTCTCTTTATTCTTGTTATGTTCTTATGTTTTTAAACCGTTTCTGAGATTTATTACTTTTAGTTTAGAAAATGACAACATTTTTTTGAAAAACAGAAATAAAATGTTTTGAGCGTGCTCTGCTTTATGGGGAAATTAAAACCTTTGTGTCAAAGTGCTTTTCAAAGTTTTTGTGGCATTTCTTCCTTTTACAATTAAGGTACCGTCGTTTTCTCCACATTTAAGTTCAAGAAGAATTCCTATTGTTATATTAAGTAAGAATCTTTTTGTTTTCTACTAAATTTGTGATCCGGATTCCGGTTATTCAGGTAGTTCAGGGGTTTTCAACCTTTTTCCTACCGTGGCCCATTTTTCAACCCAAGGTAACTTAACAACTCACTTCGGTCAACAAAATTAAAATCCCGTCCCAAAGTCATAGTGAAAGAGGTCTTCACTTAGAATCGCTCTCAATTTTTCCTATTTTCATCCCAAAATCATAGTGTTCTCTAAAAAAAAAAAAGATCCTCACTTAGAATCGCTCGCAATTTTCCCTATTTTTGTCCCACAATCATAGTGTTCTATAAAACAAAAATGTCTTCACGTGGTTGATTGCACAGGACGCCGGTAAAATGCCTAAAAACGGGACGGATGGCAAGCCCAATTATACTTATGGCTTTCATTTTAATTTATGCGCCGTGGCCCACTCAAAAAACCACTGTGGCCCACTACTGGGCAATGGCCCATAGGTTGAAAACCATTGAGGTAGTTCATCACTAAACTTTATGTTGAAATTAAAGTGAAAACTTTGTTTGGTTTTTCTTTTTAATTTTAAAGTAAATTTTAATGATGAACTTCCTGGATAACCAGAAATTGGATCACAAATTTGGTTTTATAAAACCTCTTTTATCAGCTGCCATGATTCAAATGCAAAAGGACTGGGCAATTGATTTAGGGGCTTACTTTACATTACACGGAGATTCTGAAATTTGTACCGATTTCTCCTCCGGCAATTTTGCCTCCATAAAGATTTCGAATTCATCCTTAAGGGTCCAAATGGTTCACTTTGAAAAACATTGCATTAAACGTTTAATTGGGTTTGGCCAAAAATCTTCGTTCACATATTTAGCGTTAATGTCCATATTGTTGCGTTGCTTCAAAAGTTTTTGTCAATCTACTTGAATAAAAGCAAATTAAATTGTCCACACTACACACACAACCCAGTAAAAATTGTCCACACTTAGAATTTCTTTGCGGTCACGTTAATTTGGCTAAGTACTGACGGAATGTTTCTTTTCGTAAATGTGAAGTTTTGCTTAAACTAAGTTTTAATCAAATTGCTGCAGCAAAATTATTACTTACCAATAAATAGAATTTTCTTGTTTGACTAAAAAACAAACTTGTACGTAATTATCAGCGTGATGAATGACATTGTCTTTTTTTATAGCATTCGCGGGCGCCCTGCAATTGTTATTTTCGCTACTTTTGTTTAAAAGTGTTTAAAATTTTGTAAAATGTTTTTGATATATTTGCATTTTCATTTTTTATCAAATGTTTTAGAAACAGTCAAGTTTTTTATATCTTTTCTGTTCTTATTTTTTGACTTATCTTCGGTAGTCCTGAAAGTGATAGATGCTTGCCAATAGACTGAAGAAATAAATTGTTGGTGTCGTCGAAAATGAAAAATCAGCTACTGATTACACTAAGCTTTGCGTTGCGTCAGCGTTTCCTGTCAATTGATTAACTAACGAGACAGTATAATTCGTTGCAACTAAACAGTGTTTCTCATTATGCTTTATTTTGATCCTCTTTGATTAAATTGATTAATAGTTGTTTTTGATGAAATTTTAAAGATTAATAGAATAATAAAATTTACCTTTAACGTCTCGATCTGCGTTAAATCAAAATATTGAAAGTTAATTCGTTAAACATGTAGGTTGAAAAGACAAACGTTTTTTTTGATGTTCAAAATATTTTTAAGGATTGGCATCTATTTATACTGTATTAACACTGTATGAAAATCAGTACTTCTAAAGTGCTCAATAACAAAGTTAGAGCTTAAATTAACAATAGCAAAAACACGGGAATAAAAACAAAGTTAAAAGCCCTACAGACTGTTTTACCCATAAAAGGGATCATCAGGGGTATCTAAAAAGTAAAATAAAATAAAATAAAATAAAGTTAAGATAAAACTGCCAGATAGAATAGAAAACAATAGAAAAGAACTGAAAAAACTTTTAAAATTTTGAAAAATTATAGAAAAAAAAAAAAAATTATAAAAAATTTTTAAAGATTTTAAACACTGTAAACGCTTAATAGGTCGGAACATCCCAACACGGACTCTGCTAAACTAAACTGATTAAGATCGGCGAGAAAACACGAAAAAAAGGAAAAGCGCGCGAAAGAATTACAAATACAAATATTATTCAAAAATTAAAGATTTAAAAAGGGTTCAAGTATCGGCTAAGGTAGAACGTTGTACGCGGCGGAAAAAAGAAAAAAAGAAGAATGAAAGAAAATCACAGTTTAAGTTTGGCGTTAATCAATTTATATTTATTTTTATGCCGACACTTATTGATCAATTCGGTTCGTTTATTCAGCAGAGCGTCATCATTTGCAGTTAAGATTTCGTATTTTTCTGCCAGACAGAGGTTGCATACTTTGCCCCCGTGTTGGTAAGGTGTTGCGTGGCAAATAATTTTCCAAGAAATAGCAGGATTTATACCAGAATCTTTGCAGGACCAAATGAATTTCGAAAGTTCTGTTGCGTTTCTTTTGGAATTCCAATGCAAAAGAAACAAAATGGAATTCCAAAAGAAACGCAACAGAACTTTCGAAATTCATTTGGTCCTGCAAAGATTCTGGTATAAATCCTGCTATTTCTTGGAAAATTA